>OY757018.1:48936203-49261203 GCA_963580285.1 Lucinisca nassula | reverse complement strand
ATGGATATCCATAATTATGTGTGGATATCCATAATTCGAATTATTGATATCCATAATTCGAATTATGGATATCCATAAAGCGAACTGAATTAATGATATCCATAAATCGAATTATGGATATCCTTAAATCGAATTATGGATATCCATTATTCGGCTGATTTATGGATATCCATAAATCGAATTATGGATATCCATAATTCAACTCTGCATATAAACCTAATAAATAATGACTGCTCCCTATCCCCCCCCCCCCACCCCCCACCCCATAAAAAAAAATCGACTATTCGCGTCAGGTTTCCGATTTGGGTGTGAAATAAAAGCCGAGATGGGACGGGCCTCCGTGGCCTAGTGGATAAGAGCGCTGACTCTTAGTCATTAGGTCTCTCACCGCCGTAGGTTCGAGCCTCGCTCGGGCCACGTGTGAGACGCCAAGTTCTGCAACGGAAGGTCAGGTGGTTTTTCTCCGGATACTCCGGTTTTCGCTTACCTCTGATTAACGATCGGCTCGATATGAGTGAAATAATCTTGAAAGGGCCGTAAAACCCAAAAAAAAAAAAAAAAGCCGAGATGGAGGTGGAGGTAATGTAGGGTAGGCTTAGTGGTGGCCTGTGGTGAAGGAAAGATATTTTTGTTTGATTTGAGGTTTAACGTCCCCTTCAGTACTATTTATGTCATTTTGGAGATGTCGCATCCAATTATGTTGGGCATTAAGCCTTCACTGAGATGAAATGACATCTCAATCCCGCCGGCCTCGATAGCTCAGTCGGATGCGCGTCTGCCTGGTGATCAGCGGGACGCGGGTTCGATACTTGCTAGGGTCGGCAACATTCTTTCGTGAAGATTGGTCATGAAATATTTTCTACGGTCATTCTCTCCCTTTCGCTGATTCAAGAAGGGCAGTTGTCAGTTTCTGGCGAAAGAATGTGCACAGTACTGGTTAACTGCTTACGTATACCGGCGCCGATAGCTCAGTTGGTAGATTGTCCGCTCCTGGGAACGGAAGGTCACGGGTTCGATCCCGGGCCGCGACATACCAAAGTCGTTAAAAATGGTACTAGCTGCTCATTGCTTGGCACTCAGATTAACGAGGAAGAGCTAGGACTGGTCGACCCAGTGTCAGGATAATGTGACTGGGTGTTGTATCATGTAATGTGTCTGGGACATGATACTTCAGTGAGGCAGCACTATAAAAGTGAGCATTGAGCCCCCTGTCGCAACCAGACACCGTCGTGATATGACTGAAAAATTGTTGAAAGCGACGTAAAACCCGAATGCACACACACACTGCTTACGTATAAGCCTGCCCAGAAAAAGTGTGGATAGGTAAACTGACCGGCCCAAATATGACCTAAATTAGTGTTGACTGGGCCGTTAATCTCAAATACAAACAAACAAACAAACATCTCAATCCCTGTCGCCCAATGACTCGCACGACTTTGTTTGGACAGGCTAAGGCCTTCTAAACGGTTTACCATTACTCTCAGCTCATGCAACCAAATCTGTTTCTCCAAGCAACAATGGACGGGGCCAGGATGTATATCTGAATCTGCCTGGTACTCCATACATCTCAAGTAGAGTATTATATGGATATATGTTAATACTATATACACAGTGGAATTCTGCTATTAAGACCACCTAAAATTAAGACTAATTCTGCTGTAAAAAAACCTTATTTAGAAGGGTGCAGTTATTCTTTCTTCGTGAATTCTTCACACAATGTCCTCTGGTCAGGGACCACATTTGGAACTGTTCAGAAGTGGTCTTAATATAGGAATTTTACTGTATAACGACCATGTGCATTTTTCTCCCGAAAGCATGCACGGATTGCCTGTTTGGATCATTATAATCTTACGTCCGACTTTCAGTGCCCTTATGTGCGCAGTCCTCATATAGGTGATTCCAGAGGGACAGGATGCGTTGGTCGGAATTTCCAGATCTTACGGCTGGTTCCGATATTTAACTGCACACATGGCGGGCGTTCAGCGTATGGCGTCCGTTGCTTTGGAAGCCTTACGGGCTGTAAAGGCTGCAAGGCAGAGAGGTCCCTTTGACTGGCCATCATCTCCCAGCGATGATGAAGACCTTAAAATTGTTTACATTAAACAATCACGTGTCTTAGGGAGAAATCATTAAACCTAAAGGTTTGGCGGTGATTTATGGATATCCATAATTCGAATTATGGATATCCATAAATCGATCTGAGTTATGGATATCCATAAATCGATTTATGGATATCCATAATTCGGAATTATGGATATCCATAAATCAGAGGAATAATGATATCCATAAATCGAATTATGGATATCCATGATTCGAATTATGAATATCCATAAATCGAATTATTGATATCCATAAATCGATCTGAATTAATGATATCCATATATCGAATTATGGATATCCATAATTCTATTATGAATATCCATAATTCGATTTATGGATTATCCCTTATTCGGCTGATTTATGGATATCCATAAATCGAATTATGGATATTCTTAATTCGATTTATAGATATCTATAAATAAGGATTAAATTGTAAAACGGCGCCCCATACCTACCTACCTACAACGTCGAAGGTTGGCCCTCGCCCATCGGGGCTTGAAGAAATAGGTCGGCTGCATGATGCTTCCACGCAAACCTGAAACTGACCGCACACGAGTACTGGTAAACCGCTTTGAGGATATATGATTGCCCAGGCAAAGCGGTGCGAGTCGGTCCGTCCATGCTTATAAACCCTATTGGTTTCATTGGGCGACAGGGCTTGAAATGTAATTTCATCCCACAAAATTGGAAGCAACGTCTCCAAAATGACCTATACAGTGTTGACGGGGACTTTAAACATCAAATGAAACAAAACAAACAAACGAACAACGTCGAAGGAAGAAGTTAAAAGTAAGCCTACCTACATGTACCTACCTATATGTCCACCAGACCATTCACCCTATCTATACCTACCTACCTGGCCACCATGCAGCCCATTTGTTTCTTCAAGCCCCGGTTGGTTGGGTCTATTTTGATTGATTGAAAGTGAGCAGTGGGTTCGGTAATTACTTCTGAGTTTTGTGTTTTCATTTGTTTTCATTGAAACGGTTAAGAGAAAACCTGTTTGGTTGACATTAGGCATTATTACCCCATATAAGCAGAAAGGTGTGAAAATTAGTCAGTGTGTTTTGATAAGCATGGAGACAACAGGAAATGTCAAACTTCCATGAAGGGTTCAATATCCTTTGGAAGCTAGGAATACGCCGTAGAACTGAAAAGGTAAGAGTGTACATGTTTTCTCTAAGCCTCGGATTATTATTAATATTATCATTATTATTTATTATAATTGTTACTATTATTGTTATATTATTATTATTATTATTATTATTATTATTATTATTGTAAAAGGGCACTTATATTGAGATCAGGTTTATGCTACAGTGTTCCAATCCATTTAGTAAGAAAAATAATTTTAAAATTTCCACAGAACTTGTTTTTTGAAATTATTAAAAATATATTGAAATTTCACCATCATTTTTTTTAGATAAAATATTCTGATATTTTTCATATTAATTTTCCGCTGGAAAACATAGATTGTAGGTACTCGTTAGAATCGCCTCGCCGAGACGGTTATAACGAGTACCTACAATCTTAGTCTTCCAGCGGAAATATGAAAATAATATACGCCGCTTTAAACCCCAGTTTTAATGTATAAAAGTGGGGTTTAACGGGGTTTAAAATACACGCGTGTTTTCGTAATAAGTTCAAGAAAATACATGTACCCGCATATATATTTTGTTCTTTTTGAACACATGGAAACCTATTTATGGCATATTTAATACGGGCATCTTTCGAATAAATAAATAAATAAAGCCTGTGATAAAAATGTTCTATTTAAAGCTCGTGATGTAAGCAGGTTTATTTAGACATTTTAAACAAATGGGGCAGGGGCTAACAGGAAATGGATGAAATTTCTCACGGCCTTCTTGCGCATGCGCAGATATACCTTGGTATTAAGGTTCTCACGGGTTTAAAGATCTCACGCTACAGCGGAATGTTGAGAGAATATGAAGGAAACAACAGCATTTCAGTAGACTTTCAGTGTGTTATCAGCTCTATTGTTACGTGCTCGTCATGTAATCTACCATACAACGGACCTCCAAACAGTGATATATTACTCAACAAATCACCGCTAGAGCTGGTTTATTCAATCTTAAACCAAATTAGCACATCACCTCTATTTAAGGCCAAATGGATACAGCGCAGATCCTCGCAGACCCGGCTCAGATGTCGGTTAACCCATTTAACCCAACATCTAAAATAAAGGACACTAGGAAACATTGCAGACCCAGTTCAGATGCCCATTAATTCATATCATACCAAACTCTCTATGTATGGACACTACGAAAACAGTGCAGACCTAGATCAGACGCTCCTTAGTCAATGTTCGCCAAGGCCACAGGGAAAAGGTGCTATACCACAGAGGTTTCTAGGCGTATATGGGTTAAACCGATGCACAGTTTACGTATCTCCTATAACAGAGACAGACTTTCGGATGAGTCTTTAAACCGAGGTCCCGTCTCCGTATGACCTTAGTTGCTGGTGGGACGTAAACATCAAACACTCACCTCACCTATAACAGAGACAGTAGTCGTATATCAGTATAGGAATATCTGATCGTGATGTGCACTAGCAAGCGTAGATTGCAGTGTGAGGTTACGAGACCTCCATCAAACGCGGGTCGTTAAGGGTAAGAAATCACGACCTTTGGATGCCAAAATGACAGTTGATAATTGTTTTTACTTTGAATTTCTTTTCCACTATTAAAGTAAATACGTAAATAAATGACACAATTATTTAAGTGCGTTGCGAAAGACGTTACGTCTGACACTGCAGCGCCACTTTCAAAATGGCGGCGTCAATCGCCGTCCGTCAATGTAAACTGAAATATAGGTATAACTTTGTTTGTTTGATTTGAGGTTTAACGTCCCCGTCAACACTGTATAGGTCACTTTGAAGACTTCGCTTCCAATTTTGTGGGACTTTTACCCGACATTGAGATGAAATGACATCTCAAGCCCTGTCGTTCAATGAAACCGACTCGCATCGCTTTGCCTGGGCAGGCTTAGAACCTCTAATCGGTTTACCAGTACTTGTGTAGGGCCTGTTTCAGCTCTGCGTGGAAACATCATGCAGCTCATCTATTTCCTGAAGCCCCGATGGGCGGGGGGCCTGGTCTTGAGATATAATGGTGATGAGAGGAGGATATCTTTGCAGTCTTCTCTAAGTTAACAGAAACCCTAAAACTGGTAACCTGGCAAACAGTGCAGGTCCAGATCAGAACGCGGCATCTGATCGGGGCCTACACTGTTTGCAAAAAGCTCAGCCATCTTCCAAATAAATGTTGAAGAAAACATAACCTGTCGCCCCTAAATTTGGAATGGACTCCTGCTATATATAAGGGAAATATTCCATTTGTTACAAAAAGGGTTAAGGTTAAAGGAATGCTGTGAGTACTCATTTAGGCGAATCTGGTGATTACACGCAACATACCTTTTTAGACAAAATGAACTATTCTTTATATATGGACAACCTAACGGAAGCTATAGGATTAATTCTCTAGGGTCTAAGAACGAGTTCGAATTATCCGTGGTAAACCCGCCATCCCTCTTCGAGACATTTCAGAATCACTGTATATAGACTAAAATCAGCCTGTTTCCAAGGTTTCTTCACATATTGTTTGTACGAGCCACATATTTTTACTGCGCTGTTATGTTCAATTCGTCTAAGGCCTTATACACTACGTACGAGTAAAACCAGGCGATATTTTCGAGCAGACCGTTAATTAACTGTGGGCGACAACTGGAGTACCTGAAAAATATATGACCTTTACTTATCGTCACACATGCAAGGTGATTAAGAGTCAAAGCTTTTACCCACTAGACCATGAAGGCCCCAAAAAGGCAGTATACACTGTTTTATTATTGACAAAACGCAATGAGAGTGCAGGATAACAAAATACCTGCAAGTAATTTTGTTCGTTCGTTTGTTTGTTTGTTTGATGTTTAACGTCCCCACCAACACTATATAGGTCATATTTGGGACGTTGCTACTTTTACCCGACATAAAGATATAATGTAATCTCAAGCCCTGCCGCCCAATGAGACCAATAGGGTTAATATGCACGGATGGTTTGACTCGCACCACTTTGCCTGTGCAAGCTCAGACCCTCTAAGCGGCTTACCAGTGGTTTCAGCCTTGCATGGAAACATAATGCAGCCCAATCTATTCTGCCAACCCTGATGGGCGGGATCCGAGTTTTTGTTCGGCAGTTTGTGTGAAGTTTAACGGCCTTGTCAACACCATTGAGACAACGCCGAGCAGGCCATCTTACCTTGGGCAGACATTTACAGCAGTGCATGGTTGACCAGTACAGTGCACATTCATTCGACAGAAACAGAGGGAAAAGCCGCAGAAAAATCAAAGCAAAACAACACAAAACAAAAAAAAGAAGCCCATGAGGTCCTGGTCGCTCCCCTGAGCCCTGTGCAAATTCGGTAGTACTCAATCACCTGATACTATAAACCAAGTTTCACGACAATCAGTCAAGTGATTCCGGAGATGAAGGTTTTTTTAAGGTTTTCAACATAACAGGGCATGGCGGACTGATACCTTTTCAACCCTTTTCACGCACATCTTCTCTTTTTCATTCTTTTTTTTTTGTAGAAGCCTCCATGGTGCAGTGATTATGCTACTCGCCTTGTAAACCAGGGATCGCAGGATCGATCCCGGGCTTCTCCAGCCTTTCGGATGAGTCTTTAAACCGAGGTCCCGTCTCCATATGACCTTAGCTGTTGGTGGGACGTAAAACTAAAACTCACTCACTCCTTTTCTTTGTATTTTTTATGTCCATTTTTTTTCTCGGATGTCCACTTTTTGCACGGATTGTTGCCTTATCTATTTTTCTTTCACGTCAGTGTACATTTTTCTTCGTGATTATCCTTATCACGCGCACCTTCTTCTTTCTCGGACTGATACCTTTTCAACAATTATCACGCACATCTTCCTTTTTCATTCCTTTATTTTGCATTTCTTTATGTCCACTTTTTTCACGGGTGTCCACTTTTTTCACGGATTGGTGCCTTATCTATTTTTCTTTCACGTCAGTGCACATTTGTCTTCGTGATTATCCTTATCACGCACATCTTTTTCTTTAGCGGACAGGTACTTTCAACCGTTTTCACGCACATCTTCTTTTTTCATTCCTTTTCTTTGTGTTTCTTTATGTCCACTTTTTTCACGGATATCCACTTTTTTCACGGATTGGGGCCTTATCTATTTTTCTTTCAAGTCAGTGTACATTTTTCTTCGGGATTATCCTTTTCACGCACATCTTCTGCTTTCGCGGACTGGTACCTTTTCAACCCTTTTCACGCACATCCATCTTTTTTCATTCCTTTATTTTGCATTTCTTTATGTCCACTTTTTTCACGCATGTCCACTTTTTTCACGGATTGTTGCCTTATCTTTTTTTCTTTCATGTCAATGCACATTTTTCATCGTGATTATCCTTTTCACGCACATCTTCTGCTTTCACGGACTGGTACCTTTTAAACTCTTTTCACGCACATCTTCCTTTTTTCATTCCTTTTCTTTGTAGAAGGCTCCGTGGTGCAGTGGTTACGCTACTCGCCTTGTAAACCAGGGATCGCAGGATCGATCCCGGGCTTCTCCAGCCTTTCGGATGAGTCTTTAAACCGTGGTCTCCGTATGACCTTAGCTGTTGGTGGAACGTAAAACTAAAACTCACTCCTTTTCTTTGTATTTCTTTATGTCCACTTTTTTCATGGATGTCCACTTTTTTCACGGATTTTTGCCTTATCTATTTTTCTTTTACGTCAGTGTACATTTTTCTTCGTGATTATCCTTATCACGCGCATCTTCTTCTTTCTCGGGTTGGAACCTTTTCAACCCTTTTCGCGCACATCTTCTTTTTTCATTCCTTTATTTTGCGTTTCTTTATATCCACTTTTTTCACGGATGTCCACTTTTTTCACGGATTGTTTCCTTATCTATCTATCTTTCACGTCAGTGTACATTTTTCTTCGTGATTATCCTTATCATGCACATTTTCTTCTTTCACGGAAAGGTACCTCTTCAAACCTTTTCACGCACATCGTCTTTTTTCATTCCTTTTCTTTGTATTTCTTTATGTCCACTGTTTTCACGGATGTCCACTTTTTTGACGGATTGGTGCCTTATCTATTTTTCTTTCACATCAGTGTACATTTTTCTTTGGGATTATCCTTTTCACGCACATCTTCTGCTTTCACGGACTGGTACTTTTTCAACCCTTTTCACGCACATCTTTTCACGCACATCTTCTGCTTTCACGGACAGGTACCTTTTCAACCCTTTTCACGCACCTTTTCTTTTTTCATTCCTTTCCTTTGTATTTCTTTATGTCCACTTTTTCACGGATGTCCACTTTTTCGAGGATTGTTGCCTCATCTGTTTTTCTTTCACGTCAGTGTACATTTTTCTCCGTGATTATCCTTTTCACGCACATCTTCTGCTTTCACGGACAGGTACCTTTTCAATCTTTTTCACGCACCTTTTCTTTTTTCATTCCTTTCCTTTGTATTTCTTTATGTCCACTTTTTTCACGGATGTCCACTTTTTCACGGATTGTTGCCTTATCTTTTTTTCTTTCACGTCAGTGTACATTTTTCTTCAAGATTATCCTTTTCACGCACATCCTCTGCTTTCACGGACAGGTACCTTTTCAACACTTTTCATGCACCTTTTCTTTTTTCATTCCTTCCCTTTGTATTTCTTTATGTCCACTTTTTTCACGGATGTCCACCTTTTCACGGATTTTTGCCTAATCTGTTTTTCTTTCACGTCAGTGTACATTTATGTTTGAATTTATTCCATACACGCACATCTTCTGCTTTACGGATTGGTACCTTTTCAACCCTTTTCACGCACATCTTCTTTTTTCATTCCTTTTCTTTGTAGGAGGCTCCGTGGTGCAGTGGTTACGCTACTCGCCTTGTAAACCAGGGAACCAGGGATCGCAGGATCGATCCCGGGCTTCTCCAGACTTTCGAATGAGTCTTTAAACCGAGGTCCCGTTTCCGTATGACCTTAGCTGTTGGTGGGACGTAAAACTAAAACTCACTCACTGCTTTTCTTTGTATTTCTTTATGTCCACTTTTTTCATGGATGTCCACTTTTTTCACGGATTGTTGCCTTATCTATTTTTCTTTCACTTCATTATACATTTTTCTTCGTGATTATCCTTTTCGACCACATATTCTTCTTTCACGGACAGGTACCTTTTCAACCCTTTTCACGCACATCTTCTTTTTTCATTCCTTTTCTTTCTTTTTTTTTCTTTATGTCCGCTTTTTTCACGGATGTCCGCTTTTTTCACGGAGTGGTGCCTTATCTATTTTTCTTTCACGTCAGTGTACATTTTTCTTCGTGATTATCCTTATCACGCACATCTTCATCTTTCACGGACAGGTACCTTTTCAACCCTTTTCACGCACATCTTCTTTTTTCATTCCTTTTCTTTGTATTTCTTTATGTCCACTTTTTTCACGGATGTCTACTTTTTTCACGGATTGGTGCCTTTTCTATTTTTCTTTCACCTTAGTGTACATTTTTCTTCTTGATTATCCTTATCACGCACATTTTCTTCTTTCACGGAAAGGCACCTCTTCAACCCTTTTCACGCACATCTTTTTTCATTCCTTTTCTTTGTATTTCTTTATGTCCACTTTTTCCACGGATGTCCACTTTTTTCACGGATTAGTGCCTTATCTATTTTTCTTTCACGTCAGTGTACATTTTTCTTTGGGATTATCCTTTTCACGCACATCTTCTGCTTTCACGGACTGGTACTTTTTCAACCCTTTTCACGCACATCCATCTTTTTGCATTCCTTTATTTTGCATTTCTTTATGTCCACTTTTTTCACGGATGTCCACCTTTTTCACGGATTGTTGCCTTATCTGTTTACTTTCACGTCAGTGAACATTTTTCTTCGTGATTATACTTTTCACGCACATCTTCTGCTTTCACGGACAGGTACCTTTTCAATCCTTTTCACGAACCTTTTCTTTTTTCATTCCTTTCCTTTGTATTTCTTTATGTCCGCTTTTTTCACGGATGACCACTTTTTTCACGGATTGTTACCTTATCTATTTTTCTATCACGTCGGTGTACATTTTTCTTCGTGATTAATAACTAATTATCCTTATCACGCACATCTTCTTCTTTCACGGACAGGTACCTTTTCAACCCTTTTCACGCATATCTTCTTTTTCATTCCTTTTCATTGTATTTCTTTATGTCCACTTTTTTCACGGATGTCCACTTTTTCACGGATTATTGCCTTATCTATTTTTCTTTCACGTCAGTGTACATTTATCTTCGTGATTATCCTTTTCACGCACATCTTCTTCTTTCGCGGACTGGTACCTTTTCAACCCTTATCACGCATATCTTCTTTTTTCATTCCTTTCCTTTGTATTTCTTTATGTCCACTTTTTTCACGGATGTCCACTTTTTCACGGATTTTTGCCTTATCTATTTTTCTTTTACGTCAGTGTACATTTTTCTTCGTGATTATCCTTATCACGCGCATCTTCTTCTTTCTCGGGTTGGAACCTTTTCAACCCTTTTCACGCACATCTTCTTTTTTCATTCCTTTATTTTGCGTTTCTTTATATCCACTTTTTTCACGGATGTCCACTTTTTTCACGGATTGTTGCCTTATCTATCTATCTTTCACGTCAGTGTACATTTTTCTTCGTGATTATACTTATCATGCACATTTTCTTCTTTCACGGAAAGGTACCTCTTCCAACCTTTTCACGCACATCTTCTTTTTTCATTCCTTTTCTTTGTATTTCTTTATGTCCACTGTTTTCACGGATGTCAACTTTTTTCACGGATTGGTGCCTTATCTATTTTTCTTTCACGTCAGTGTACATTTTTCTTTGGGATTATCCTTTTCACGCACATCTTCTGCTTTCACGGACTGGTACTTTTTCAACCCTTTTCACGCACATCTTTTCACGCACATCTTCTGCTTTCACGGACAGGTACCTTTTCAACCCTTTTCACGCACCTTTTCTTTTTTCATTCCTTTCCTTTGTATTTCTTTATGTCCACTTTTTTCACGGATGTCCACTTTTTCGAGGATTGTTGCCTCATCTGTTTTTCTTTCACGTCAGTGTACATTTTTCTTCGTGATTATCCTTTTCACGCACATCTTCTGCTTTCACGGACAGGTACCTTTTCAATCCTTTTCACGCACCTTTTCTTTTTTCATTCCTTTCCTTTGTATTACTTTATGTCCACTTTTTTCACGGATGTCCACTTTTTCACGGATTGTTGCCTTATCTTTTTTTCTTTCACGTCAGTGTACATTTTTCTTCGTGATTATCCTTTTCACGCACATCCTCTGCTTTCACGGACAGGTACCTTTTCAACACTTTTCATGCACCTTTTCTTTTTTCATTCCTTCCCTTTGTATTTCTTTATGTCCACTTTTTTCACGGATGTCCACTTTTTCACGGATTGTTGCCTTATCTGTTTTTCTTTCACGTCAGTGTACATTTTCTTCGAATTTATCCTATACACGCACATCTTCTGCTTTCACGGATTTGTATCTTTTCAACCCTTTTCACGCACATCTTCTTTTTTTCATTCCTTTTCTTTGTAGGAGGCTCCGTGGTGCAGTGGTTACGCTACTCGCCTTGTAAACCAGGGAACCAGGGATCGCAGGATCGATCCCGGGCTTCTCCAGACTTTCGAATGAGTCTTTAAACCGAGGTCCCGTCTCCGTATGACCTTAGCTGTTGGTGGGACGTAAAACTAAAACTCACTCACTGCTTTTCTTTGTATTTCTTTATGTCCACTTTTTTCACGGATGTCCACCTTTTTCACGGATTGTTGCCTTATCTATTTTTCTTTCACGTCATTGTACATTTTTCTTCGTGATTATCCTTTTCACCCACATATTCTTCTTTCACGGACAGGTACCTTTTCAACCCTCTTCATGCACATCTTCTTTTTTCATTCCTTTTCTTTCTTTTTTTTCTTTATGTCCGCTTTTTTCACGGATGTCCACTTTTTTCACGGAGTGGTGCCTTATCTATTTTTCTTTCACGTCAGTGTACATTTTTCTTCGTGATTATCTTTATCACGCACATCTTCATCTTTCACGGACAGGTACCTTTTCAACCCTTTTCACGCACATCTTCTTTTTTCATTCCTTTTCTTTGTATTTCTTTATGTCCACTTTTTCACGGATGTCTACTTTTTTCACGGATTGGTGCCTTATCTATTTATCTTTCACCTAAGTGTTCATTTTTCTTCTTGATTATCCTTATCACGCATATTTTCTTCTTTCATGGAAAGGCACCTCTTCAACCCTTTTCACGCACATCTTTTTTCATTCCTTTTCTTTGTATTTCTTTATGTCCACTTTTTTCACGGATGTCCACTTTTTTCACGGATTGGTGCCTTATCTATTTTTCTTTCACGTCAGTGTACATTTTTCTTTGGGATTATCCTTTTCACGCACATCTTCTGCTTTCACGGACTGGTACTTTTTCAACCCTTTTCACGCACATCCGTCTAATTGCATTCCTTTATTTTGCATTTCTTTATGTCCAATTTTTTCACGGATGTCATCCTTTTTCACGGATTGTTGCCTTATCTGTTTTCTTTCACGTCAGTGTACATTTTTCTTCGTGATTATCCTTTTCCCGCACATCTTCTGCTTTCACGGACAGGTACCCTTTCAATCCTTTTCACGAACCTTTTCTTTTTTCATTCCTTTCCTTTGTATTTCTTTATGTCCAATTTTTTCACGGATGTCCACTTTTTTCACGGATTGTTACCTTATCTATTTTTCTTTCACGTCGGTGTACATTTTTCTTCGTGATTAATAACTGATTATCCTTATCACGCACATCTTCTTCTTTCACGGACAGGTACCTTTTCAACCCTTTTCACGCATATCTTCTTTTTCATTCCTTTTCATTGTATTTCTTTATGTCCACTTTTTTCACGGATGTCTACTTTTTTCACGGATTATTGCCTTATCTATTTTTCTTTTACGTCAGTGTACTTTTATCTTCGTGATTATCCTTTTCACGCACATCTTCTTCTTTCGCGGACTGGTACCTTTTCAACCCTTATCACGCATATCTTCTTTTTTCATTCCTTTTCTTTGTATTTCTTTATGTCCACTTTTTTCACGCATGTCCACTTTTTCACGGATTGTTGCCTTTTCTGCTTTTCTTTCACGTCAGTGTACAGTTTTCTTCGGGATTATCCTTTTCACGCGCCTCTCCTTCTTTCTCGGACTGGTACCTTTCCAACCCTTTTCACGCACATCTTCTTTTTTCATTCCTATATTTTGCATTTCTTTATGTCCACTTTTTCACGCATGTCCACTTTTTTCACGGATTGTTGCCTTGTCTGTTTTTCTTTCGCGTCAGTCTACATTTTTCTTCGTGCTTCGTGATATTCCTTATCACGCGCACCTTCTTCTTTCTCGGACTGGTACCTTTTCAACCCCTTTCACGCACATCTTTTTTCATTCCTTTATTTTGCATTTTTTTATGTCCACTTTTTTCACGGATGTCCACTTTTTTCACGGATGTCCACTTTTTTTACGGATTGTTGCCTTATCTATTTGTTCTTTCACGTCATTGTACATTTTTCTTCGTGATTATCCTTTTCACCCACATATTCTTCTTTCACGGACAGGTACCTTTTCAACCCTTTTCACGCACATCTTCTTTTTTCATTCCTTTTCTTTTTTATTCTTTATGTCCACTTTTTTTCACGGATGTCCACTTTTTTCACGGAGTGGTGCTATATCTATTTTTCTTTTACGTCAGTGTACATTTTTCTTCGTGATTATCCTTATCACTTACATCTTCATCTTTCACGGACAGGTACCTTTTTAACCCTTTTCACGCACATCTTTTTTCATTCCTTTTCTTTGTATTTATTTATGTCCACTTTTTTCACGGATGTCCACTTTTTTCACGGATTGGTGCCTTATCTATTTTTTTTTTCACGTTAGTGTACATTTTCTTTGGGATTATCCTTTTCACGCACATCTTCTGCTTTCACGGACTGGTACTTTTTCAACCCTTTTCACTCACATCCATCTTTTTGCATTCCTTTATTTTGCATTTCTTTATGTCCACTTTTTTCACGGATGTCCACCTTTTTCACGGATTGTTGCCTTATCTGTTTTCTTTCACGTCAGTGTACATTTTTCTTCGTGATTATCCTTTTCACGCACATCTTCTGCTTTCACGGACAGGTACCTTTTCAATCCTTTTCACGAACCTTTTCTTTTTTTTCATTCCTTTCCTTTGCATTACTTTATGTCCACTTTTTCACGGATTTCCACTTTTTTCACGTATTGTTACCTTATCTATTTTTCTTTCAATTCGGTGTACATTTTTCTTCGTGATTAATAACTGATTATCCTTATCACGCACATCTTCTTCTTTCACGGACAGGTACCTTTTCAACCCTTTTCACGCACATCTTCTTTTTCATTCCTTTTCTTTGTATTTCTTTATGTTCACTTTTTTCACGGATTGTTGCCTTTTCTGCTTTTCTTTCACGTCAGTGTACATTTTTCTTCGTGATTATCCTTTTCACGCACATCTGCTTTCACGGACAGGTACCCTTTTAATCCTTTTCACGAACCTTTTCTTTTTTCATTTCTTTCTTTTGTATTTCTTTATGTCCACTTTTTTTCACGGATGTCCACTTTTTTCACGGATTGTTACCTTATCTATTTTTCTTTCACGTCGGTGTACATTTTTCTTCGTGATTAATAACTGATTAACCTTATCACGCACATCTTCTTCTTTCACGGTCAGGTACCTTTTCAACCCTTTTCACGCATATCTTCTTTTTCATTCCTTTTCATTGTGTTTCTTTATGTCCACTTTTTTCACGGATGTCCACTTTTTTCACGGATTATTGCCTTATCTATTTTTCTTTCACGTCAGTGTACATTTATCTTCGTGATTATCCTTTTCACGCACATCTTCTTCTTTTGCGGACTGGTACCTTTTCAACCCTTATCACGCATATCTTCTTTTTTCATTCCTTTTCTTTGTATTTCTTTATGTCCACTTTTTCACGCATGTCAACTTTTTTCACGGATTGTTGCCTTTTCTGCTTTTCTTTCACGTCAGTGTACATTTTTCTTCGGGATTATCCTTTTCACGCGCCTCTCCTTCTTTTTCGGACTGGTACCTTTCCAACCCTTTTCACGCACATCTTCTTTTTTCATTCCTATATTTTGCATTTCTTTATGTCCACTTTTTTCACGCATGTCTACTTTTTTCACGGATTGTTGCCTTGTCTGTTTTTCTTTCACGTCAGTCTACATTTTTCTTCGTGATATTCCTTATCACGCGCACCTTCTTCTTTCTCGGACTGGTACCTTTTCAACCCCTTTCACGCACATCTTTTTTCATTCCTTTATTTTGCATTTCTTTATGTCCACTCTTTTCACGGATGTCCACTTTTTTTTTACGGATTGTTGCCTTATCTATTTGTTCTTTCACGTCATTGTACATTTTTCTTCGTGATTATCCATTTCACCCACATATTCTTCTTTCACGGACAGGTACCTTTTCAACCCTTTTCACGCACATCTTCTTTTTTAATTCCTTTTCTTTTTTATTCTTTATGTCCACTTTTTTTAAGGATGTCCACTTTTTTCACGGAGTGGTGCCTTATCTATTTTTCTTTCACGTCAGTGTACATTTTTCTTCGTGATTGTCCTTATCACTTACATCTTCATCTTTCACGGACAGGTACCTTTTTAACCCTTTTCACTTTTTTCACGGATTATTGCCTTATCTATTTTTCTTTCACGTCAGTGTACATTTATCTTCGTGATTATCCTTTTCACGCACATCTTCTTCTTTCGCGGACTGGTACCTTTTCAACCCTTATCACGCATATCTTCTTTTTTCATTCCTTTTCTTTGTATTTCTTTATGTCCACTTTTTTCACGGATGTCCACTTTTTTCACGGATTGGTGCCTTATCTATTTTTCTTTCACGTTAGTGTACATTTTCTTTGGGATTATCCTTTTCACGCACATCTTCTGCTTTCACGGACTGGTACTTTTTCAACCCTTTTCACGCACATCCATCTTTTTTCATTCCTTTATTTTGCATTTCTTTATGTCCACTTTTTTCACGGATGTCCACCTTTTTCACGGATTGTTGCCTTATCTGTTTTCTTTCACGTCAGTGTACATTTTTCTTCGTGATTATCCTTTTCACGCACATCTTCTGCTTTCAAGGACAGGTACATTTTCAACCCTTTTCACGCACCTTTTCTTTTTTCATTCCTTTCCTTTGTATTTCTTAATGTCCACTTTTTCACGGATTTCCACTTTTTTCACGGATTGTTACCTTATCTATATTTTTTTCACGTCGGTGTACATTTTTCTTCGTGATTAATAACTGATTATTCTTATTACGCACATCTTCTTCTTTCACGGACATGTACCTTTTCAACCCTTTTCACGCATATCTTCTTTTTCATTCCTTTTCATTGTATTTCTTTATATCCACTTTTTTCACGGATTATTGCCTTATCTATTTTTCTTTCACGTCAGTGTACGTTTATCTTCGTGATTATCCTTTTCACGCACATCTTCTTCTTTCGCGGACTGGTACCTTTTCAACCCTTTTCACGCATATCTTCTTTTTTCATTCCTTTTCTTTGTATTTCTTTATGTTCACTTTTTTCACGGATTGTTGCCTTTTCTGCTTTTCTTTCACGTCAGTGTACATTTTGCTTCGGGATTATCCTTTTCACGCGCCTCTCCTTCTTTCTCGGACTGGTACCTTTCCAACCCTTTTCACGTACATCTTTTTTTTTCATTCCTATATTTTGCATTTCTTTATGTCCACTTTTTTCACGCATGTCCACTTTTTCACGGATTGTTGCCTTGTCTGTTTTTTTTTCACGTCAGTCTACATTTTTCTTCGTGATTATCCTTATCACGCGCACCTTCTTCTTTCTCGGACTGGTACCTTTTCAACCCCTTTCACGCACATCTTCTTTTTTCATTCCTTTATTTTGCATTTCTTTATGTCCACTTTTTTCACGGACGATCACTTTTTTCACGGATTGTTGCCTTATCTATTTTTTTATCACGTCATTGTACATTTTTCTTTGTGATTATGCTTTTCACCCACATATTCTTCTTTCACGGACAGGTACCTTTTCAACCCTTTTCACGCACATCTTCTTTTTTCATTCCTTTTGTTTTTTTTTTCTTTATGTCCACTTTTTTCACGGATGTCCACTTTTTCACGGAGTGGTGCCTTATCTAATTTTTCTTTCACGTCAGTGTACATTTTTCTTCGTGGTTATCCTTATCACGCACATCTTCATCTTTCACGGACAGGTACCTTTTCAACCCTTTACACGCACATCTTCTTTTTTCATTCCTTTTCTTTGTATTTCTTTATGTCCACTTTTTTCACGGATGTCCACTTTTTTCACGGATTGGTGCCTTATCTATTTTTCTTTCACGTTAGTGTACATTTTTCTTCGAGATTATCCTTTTCACGAATATCTTCTGCTTTCACGGACTGGTACATTTTCAACCCTTTTCACGCACATCCATCTTTTTTCATTCCTTTATTTTGCATTTCTTTATGTCCACTTTTTTCACGCATGTCCACTTTTTTCACGGATTGATGCCTTATCTACTTTTTACACGTCTATTTACTTTTCCACGCAGGCTGCAAATTTAGGGTTTCTCATGTGTACTGATCAATAGCTCGTCTACATAACTCAGGGTGAGGATGTTTCGTTATACTTCAGGATATTCAGGATCTTCTCATTGTTAATGTTACTTTTAAAATGCATCGATACTTTTTTGTTTTGGCACCTGTACACAATTTTCGAGGTAACAAACTCATAATTCCTCTCCCAGACGGATTAGAGAAATACTCAGAGAAGTGTAATACTAAACTAAACAGAGGGGGAGGTAGAGGTTTAATAAAAAAAAAACATTGTTTTTCTTTGTTTGTAGTGGAGTTTGACGGCCCAGTCAACACCATTCAGGTCATTTTGAGCCGGTCAGTTTAACTATCCACACTTTTTCTTGACAGGCTTATACGTTAGCAGTTAACCAGCACACTGCACATTCTTACGCCAGAAATTGACAACTGCTGTTCAAGAGCAAAATGTCAGTAACAGTCACCGAGGTGAAACTTTCATTGCATGGTATATCGTATACTTCCCAGCTATTACGCAATAGCCGGCTAATATGGGGCTGAGAGCGAAACGACGTTGATACGTCGTATCGTTGTCGACCCGACGTTGGTCCGATGTTTTTGGCAGGCTGGGCAATAGTTCATTCAAGGAGGATTGAAAATGTGACTATTGATTTGTTTATCGTGTAAGCCCCGCCTTAAACAATCGGTTAACGCCCACTTAGCAACGCGCATGCGCAGTGGCGGAAATGTCGCATTTTTTCACGGTCCACTTTTTTTACGTTACACCGGTTCAAGTCGGTGTTTTTGCTGTGGTTCTTCATGTTTTGTGTTTATGATTCTGTCATATTTGTCGTTAGGTTTATTATTCTGATTCTCCACCCTTTTTGATTGTTCATTTTTAATTACGCTTGCCCTTCCAGTTTAATGTTTGTCATGTTGGTGATTTTTCCCCCATCTAGTTAGGTTCGGTTATTCTGAGTCACCACCTGTTTAGGAAAGAGATGCTGACTCGGTTTGCCTGTTGTCCGTTTTATTTACTGACGTCGCGATAAGGCAAAGCGGGGCGAGTCGGAATGTCCATGCATAAACCCTATTAGTTTCACGGGACAGCGGGGCTAGAGCCATGTTGGGTAAAAGTCCCCTAAAATTGGGAGCAACGTCTCCAAAATGACCTATACAGTGTTGACGGGGACGTTAAACCTCGAATCAAACCAAAAAACCTCCCTAGTGATATTGTGGGAAGAATTTGGGATCTGATTGTATCAGTTCCTGATCGTTTCTCTTTTTAACTGACTTGGCTTTCAAACCTATCAGTGAGCGACAATAATTGAGCCCCGCCAAGCGAATTTGTGTCTTCGAGCATTCCGTCATGACAAATTTTAACTGCGCATGCCCAGCCATTCAGAGGGGCCAGCCAGGGATATGGCTTTCGTCTGAAGGTTCCTCTTGATTCACTGCTTGTATGAGCGAGCAGCGAAGGTTCTGGCGAGACTGTGCGGATGCACAGGCTCGCCTGAACCTTCGCTGCTCGCATAAGCGATAAGTACCAAAATCGCTTGGAGGGGCCCATATGATGTTCGCTCAAAATATTAACCCATGTGTGCCTAGCGACCCTTTTCTGGGACATTGACAAACAGTTAAGACCCAAATGGCGGCATCTGATCTGGGTCTACGCGATTTGCTTTAAGAGCATTCATTTTTGTAAAATGTGCTACAAACAAAAATACACCTGAAGCCCCGTTAATACGAAATTGACAAAGTTGAAGATTCCATTGTCATATATGGGTTAAGATATCAATATTCGGTTTTATTTATTTTATTTTATTTTATTATTTAGCAAATTTAAAACAAGAGGCCCGTGGGCCACTGTCCTCACCAGAGCTCATGGGGGCACTGCCACTGGCAGCAATGTAGTTTAATTAACCATGCAAGCCCTGCACCCAAGGGTGCTACAGATAAAATTTGGACCCAGTCAGCCTAGTGGCTGCAAAGGTCTTATGCCCCTTGAATGTGTTGTTGCAGGACAGCAGATGACAGTTGACAATTTCCCATCAGTGGCAGCCAATAGGCCTAAAAGAATATTATTTAATGAACATTTCTATCAAAGTTTGACAAAATATCTTGAAAGGCATAAATGTCATTTTTTTTTCAATTTCCCCTATTATAAGTCAATGGAAACTCTTAACTTGCCATGGCAAACAAACTAAAGAGACACATTTCATAAACCAGAGATCAGGTGGGCAATGACCAATGGCAGCCATGTATTTTAACATAATATTATTTTAATCAACCAATTACAAAGTCTCCCAAACAAACTCCACACCCAAAGGAGCACCCATGTGGACTCTGTATCTGAAATATTAGATGTCTTATAAAGAGAGGGAATGGGGCATGGACCCAATGGAGCCCTGATTGGTATATCTAAGTGCGTCTTATCAAAAGGAACAGAGACATATATGGTTTAGCGGTGGGATTATGTATGGTTCCTGAAATGTAAGGCCTTTTAAGCAGTGGAGGGATTGGGGCATGGCGGATCCATGAAAACCCCAAGATTGTTGTCACTGAAAGGACCAAGAATATATATGGTTAAAGGGTGGGGATCTGAACGGTTTCTGAGATATGAAGCCCTTTTTTGAAGTGGACGGGTAGAAATGGCTCCTGGGGTACCTCCCAAGTCCGCGTGACTGAATGTGTCAAATAATAATGAACAAGAATATATATGATTATGGGGTGGGAATTTGATTGGTGTCCGAGATATATGGCCTTTATGAAGTGGAGTGGCGGGGTATGGCCCCAGCACATTGCCCCAGCACAAAGGGACCCACCATGCTGGTGTGAATGAATGAGTCTTATCCTAAGGAACAAAAATATATAGGGTTAAGGGGTGTGGATCTGACCGGTTTCTGAGATACATGGCTTTTAATGAAGGAAAGGGGTGGGACATGGTCCGTGGCACCCCGGATGGACCCCCATGCTGGTGTCACTGATTGCGTCTTATCATAAGAAACATGAATATATATGGTTTAGAGGTGGGGCTCTGAACAGTTCCTCAGATACAATTATGGTCTTTTTTGAAGTCGAGGGGTGGAGAATTGCCCCGCGCGTCCTGGGTGACCCCTAGGTTGGGTGGGGATCTGTAAGATTTCTGGGATATTGGACCTTTTACGAAGTGGGGGATGAGGCAATGCCCGGCACATCCCGCCGGACCCCCAGGTTGGTGTCACTTAATGCGACTTATCATAAGGAACAAGAGTATATATGGGGTGGGGATCTGTAAGGTTTCTAGGATATTGGGTCTTTTATGAAGTAGAGGGGTTGGGCATGGCCCGGCACCAGAGGGCCCTATTTCGCTCACTTGAGTGTCACTGTCTCTTGTATTTTCTATAGGACTATTGATTTCAGGGATGACAGGCTGGAGGTTTAAGTACTGTGTTAAACAGGCCTTGGGAGGAATCTGATAGTGCTTGGCAGATTTGGAGCCTTTCAACCATTTATGATAATGTCACTTGAGGTCAGTTAACCTAACCGCACACTATTCCTGGGCAGGCGTAGACCTGATAGGTTAATCAGTAATAAATACACATACTTTTGCCAGAAACTGACAAATGCCCTTCTTGAATCAGCAGAAGGGGGAGAATGATGGTATAAAATGCGAAAATATTCTATGATTAATTTCCATGGAAGTATATGTATGTAGCCGGTTTGGGTTTAAAACCCACAACCTCTAGCTTCTCAGACAGACGTGTTTCAAACAGTAACTATGCAAAGCAACCCGGCTCTCCACCTATATGCCATAGGTCACAGAAATGAATGTTGTGAGTCCCTAAGTTTTGAGAAATTAGATGAAGCTGTGTATCAAATATCAAAGGCCTGGGCCTTCTGGTTTCAGGCAAGAAGATTTTTAAATATTATTCCTATATAAATTCATATAAAATATGTGGACCCCTCGGCGGGCAATTTTTGGCCTCAGGGCAATATTTTGAATAATCTTGGCAGAGGTCCACTACTCAAAGCAAGGAATTAAATATCCCAAAGACCTGGCCTTCTGGTTTCAGTCCAGAAGATTTTGAAAAGTATTTTCCCTGTATAAGTCTATGTAAAAACAAGTGGGCCCCCGTACGGGGCCATTTCTGGCCGTTAAACAAAACCAGCAGAGGTCCACTGGACGAAGCTGTGTACAAAATATCAAAGGCTTGGGCCTTCTGGTTTCCGACATCAAGCATATTAAAAGGTTTTCCCTATATAAATCTATGCAAAACTAGAGGGTGAACAAGGATTTATAGAACATATTTAACGTCACTACAGCTGGTGTCTGGGAATGTGTGACGGCCGTAAAAAGCCCCCCTGCCCTACATCATAGTGTAGTTTATATTGTCTTGTCCTTTGGGATCACCGCCCCCGCCCATAGGGGCTTGAAGAAATATATGGGCTGCATGATGTTCCACGCAGAGCTGAATCTGGCCTGCACATAGTACTGGTAAACTACTTAGAGGATCTAAGCCTGTCCAGGAACCGCAGTGCGAGGCGGACCGTCCATGCTAATAAATCCTATTGGTTTCATTGGGCGACAGGGCTTGAGATGTCATTTCATTTCAATGTCGGGTAAAAGTCCCACAAAATTGGAAGCAACGTCTCCAAAATGACCTTTACAGTGTTGACGGGGACGTTAAACCTCAAATCAAACAAATCCTTTGGGATCATTGGCTCCATTGCGGAAGTATTAAAATACTTGAGGGTCACTGATGAGGCCTAATTGGCCGAAACTAGCTAGAATGGCCCAGAAAAAAAAATGTACACTTCATATCTTCCAGTTCTGTGGCGTATTCCTTGCTTCCAAAAAATAACCCTTTTATAGAACATATTTAATGTCACTACAGCTGGTGTCTGGGAATGTGTGGCGGCCGTAAAAAGTCTCCCTGCCCTACATTATAGTGTAGTTTATATTGCCTTGTCCTTTGGGATCACTGGTTCCATTGCGGAAGTTTTAAAATACTTGAGGGTCACTGATGTGACCTAATTGGCCGAAACTAGCTAGTCTGGCCCAGAAAAAAAATGTACACTTCATATTTCCCAGTTCTGTGGTGTATTCCTTGCTTCCAAAGGATAACCCTTTTATAGAACATATTTAACACAATTTGTCCTGTGAACTTCTTTTGACCCAACATGACCCATATTCAAGCTCGACCAAGATATTATCAAGGCAAACATTCTGGTAAAGTTTTATGAAGACTGAAGCAAAATTGTTGCCTCTAAAGGGTGAAAAGGGTTGAACGCAATTCGACATAGTGACCTAGTTTTTGACCCGACATGACCCATATTCAAACTCAACCTTGATATCATCAAGGCAAACATGTTGGGAAAGTTTCAAAAAGACTAAATTCAATCTTTGGCATCCAGCGGGTGAGCAATGTTATAAAGAAAAGATGATCTAGTGACCTAGTGTTTGACCTGACATGATCCATATTCGAACTTGACCTTGATATCATCAAGGCAAACATTCTGGTAAAGTTTCATGTAGACTAAAAGCAAAATCATGGCTTCTAGAGGGTGAACAAGGTTTTTAAAAAAATTCACCTAGTGACCTAGTTTCATGAAGATTGAAGAAAAATCATGGCTGCTAGAGGGTGAACAAGGTTTTAAAAAATTTTGACCTAGTGACCTAGTTTTTAACCTGACATGACCCGTATTTGAACTTGACACTGATATCATCAAGGCAAACATTCTGGTAAAGTTGCATGAAGATTGAAACAAAATTGTGGCATCTAGAAAGTGAACAAGGTTTTAACACAATTTGACCTATTGACCTAGTTTTTGATCCGACATCACCCATGTTCGAACACGACCCAGGTATTATCAAGGTAAACATTCTGGTAAAGTTTCATGAAGAATGAAGCAAAACTTTGGCCTCTAGAGTGTGAACAGTATTTAACTGCAATATGACCTAGTGACCTAGTTTTTGACCTGACATGACCCATATTTTAACTTGACCTCGATATCATCACGACAAACATTCTGGTAAGTTTCATGAAGCTTGAAGCAAAATTGTGGCATCTAGAGGATGAAAGGTTTTAACGCAATTTGACCTAGTAAGCTAGTTTTTGACCCGACATGACCCATATTCCAAAATTTACCTTGATATCGTCAAGGCAAACATTCCTGTAAAGTTTCATGAAGATTAAAGCATAACTGTGGCCTCTAGAGGGTGAACAAATTTTTAATGTCATTTGACCTAGTGACCTATTCTTTGACCGGACATGACCCATATGTGACCTTGAAATTATCAAGGCAAACATTCTGGCAAAGTTTCATGAAGACTGAATCAAAATTGTAGCCTCTCGAGGGTGAACATGGTTTAAACGCAATTTGACCATAGTGTCCTACTTTTTGACCCGACATGACCCACGTCTCGTCTCAGGCAAACATTCTGGTAAAATGTCATGAAGATTGAAGCAAAACTGTGGCCTCTAGAGGGTGAACAAGGTTTTAACGCAATTTGGTCTAGTGACCTAGTTTTGTTTTAACTGACATGACCTATATTCGAACTTGACCTTGATATCATCAAGTCAAACATTCTGGTAAAGTTTCATGAAGATTGAAGCGAACCTGTGGCCTCTATAGGGGAACAAGGTTTTAAAGAAATTTGACATAGTGAGCTTGTTTCTGACCCCACATGACCTATATTCGAACTTCACCGAGATATTATCAAGGCAAATATTCTGGTAAAGATTCATTAAGATTGAAGCAAAACTGTAGCCTCTAGAGGGTGAACAACATAAATGTTGACGACGAATGACAGACGACAGACGTACGACGGACAAAGGATGATCACAACAGACGACGGACAAAGGGTGAACACAATAGCTCACCTTGAGCACTTCGTGCTCAGGTAAGCTAAAACCACAAAACCTGTTGAGTAAAATATGGTGAATTTTTGTTTTATTTTTATTTATTTATTTATATTTTTTGGCATTTTGGTTTCCATGGCAGCCATAAAAATGATCAGTAGGCCTAAAATCACATGGCAGATAGTAGATTGCTTAAGGAACATTTCTATGAAAGTTTTGTCAAAATATCTGCAAAGGCTTGGCAGTGAATGTCATTTTCCAATTTTCCTCATTATAAGTCTATGGAAACTCAACTTGCCATAGCAACCAAACTAATGAGCCGAATTCAATAAAAAAATAACACACAACTTTCAATCCCCCAACACAAGGATGCTACAGATGAAATTTTGGCCAAATCGGCCCAACGGCTTCAGAGGAGATGTCGTTTGAAAGTGTTGACGCCACACGACGCAGACTACGACGACTGACAACTGCCTATCCTATAAGCTTCCCGGAGCCTTCGACTCTGGTGAGCTAAAATCAGTATGTGCCTTCCTGGGTCACGCTCCCAAAACCATCGGCAATGTTTCCCATTTAACTTACGCAATTCTTAGTTTCTGACAAAAGGATTTACATGCCTTTGGCTCTCGGTTTCGAAATAGACTATACATACAAGCGCATGTCGTTTTATAATGTGTCTTTGGTGGCAAGTTTGGTGGCAAGTTTGGTGGCAGTTCTTAGCGATGCTTAGTGAGCTGCTTGCAGAAGATAGTTTATGTTGTGTACTGCTTATAAGAATATCCAAAAGTCTGTGAAAGAATTAAGACTGATTATGTATCCTGGCTATCATTTTCATAATCCTTCACACCAGACAATGAAATCCACAGTTTCAGCTTTGGATAGAAATTCTGTTGTAACCCTGGTGTTCTTACCCAAAATCGAATATTCTTGCGTGTTTGATATGTACACTGGTTGAAAACGACCTCATATGCGACGTCAATAATGTTGACGTCACATCACATTACGTGACACCACTTAACGCCACTGAAGTTTCATCAAAATAAGGCGTACGTCGGCAACCGAGGTGACTGCAGTATTAAAAATCCACGCATAGTAATGGAATGTATGCAAGAAAAAGAACCCTACATGGGTGTGAGGATAGATATTACAACAAGAGGCCCATGGGCCACAATGCTCACCAGAGCTCAGGGGCCACTGCCAACTGGCAGCAATGTATTTTAATTAACCATGGAAGCCCTGCTTCCAAGGCTGCTGCAGATAAAATTTCGACCCAATCAGACTAGTGGCTTCGGAGGTCGGATGTCGCTTGAAGACAACAGATGACGATTGACAATTTCCCATCTGTGGCAATAGGCCAAAAAAGAACATTATTAAAGGAACATTTCTATGAAAGTTTGACAAAATATCTTGAGAGACATTAATGTCATTTTTCAATTTTCCCCATAATAAATCAATGGAAACTCTTAACTTGCCATAGCAAACAAACCAAAGAGCCAAATTTCATAAACCAGAGCTCAGGTAGGCACTGCCCAATGGAGCCCTGATTTGTGTCACTAAATGGGTCTTATAAAAAGGAACAGAGACATATATGGTTTAGCGGTGGGGATATGTATGGTTCCTGAGACGTAAGGCCTTTTAAACAATGGAGGCGATTCGGGCAAGGCAGATCCCAGAAAAGCCAAAGATTGTTGTCACTGAATATGTCTTATCATAAAAGCAAGAATATATATGGTTAAATGGTGGGGATCTGAACGGTTTCTGAGATATGAGGCCCTTTCATGAAGTGGAAGGGAGAGAAATGACCCCTGCTTACCCCACAAGACAGGGTTGACTGACTGTGTGTAATAACAATGAACAAGAATATGTGATTATACTATAGGATGGGGATTTGAATGGTTTCTGAGATATATGGCCTATTTATAAGTGGAGTCTTATCATCAGGAACAAGAATATATATGGTTTTGGGGTGGGGATCTGAACGGTTTCTGCATGATATACATGGATTTTAATGAAGTAAAGGAGTGAGGCTTGGCCCGTGGCACACCGGGGGGACCCCATGCTGGTGTCACTGTTTGCGTCTTATCATAACTTATCACAAGGAACAAGAATATATATGGTTTAGGGATGGGCTCTGAACAGTTTCTCAGATATATGGTCTTTTGTGAAGTCGAGGGGTGGAGTGTGGCCCGGGCACACCCTGGGTGACCCCTAGGTTGGTATCACTGAATGTGTCTCCATTTTCCCCATTATTAAGTAAACGGAAACTCTAAGTTGCCATAGCAACAAAACTAAAAGGCCAAATTTCATAAAAAACATAAAACCTGTAAAGGTAAATATGGTGAATATAAGTCTCAGCCTCCTAGAGCATATGGTTTCAGAGGAGATGATTTTTTAAGAATTTTTTTTTTTCTAATTTTTGCATTTTGGTTTCCATGGCAACCAATAAAAACGAGCAGAAGGTCTAAAATCATACGGCAGATAGTAGATCGCCTATGGAACATTTCTATGCCAGTTTTGTCAAAATATCTGCAGAGGCTTGGCAGTAAATGCCATTTTTCTATTTTCCACATTATAAGTATATGGTAACTACAAGTTGCCATAGCAACCAAACTAATAAGCCGATTTTCATAAAAAAACACAAACTTCAATCCCCCAGCCCAAGGATGTTACAGATAAAATTTGGGCAAAATCGGCCCATTGGCTTCAGAGGGATGTCTTTTGAAAACGTTGACGTCATAGGACAGACGACGACGACGACGGCAACGACGACGGACAACTGCCTATCCTATTAGCTCCCCCGGAACCTTCGGCTCTGGTGAGCTAACAAGAGGCCCATGGGCCACAATGCTCACCAGAGCTCAGGTGCACACTGCCCAATGGCAGCCATGTATTTTAACATGATATCATTTTAAACTACCAATTATAAAGTCTCCCAAATGAACCCCAATATCCAAACGATCACCCATATGGACTCAGTATCTGAAACATTAGGCTTTTATGAGTAGAGGGGGTGGGGCATGGACCCAATGAAGCCCTGCCTGGTATCACTCAATGCGTCTTATCATAAGGGACAAGAATATATATGGTTCAGCAGTGGGGATCTGTATGCCGGCAATATATGGCCTCTTAAGTGGTTGGGGTGTTGGGGCATGCCCTCATGATTCCAGGAAAGGCCAAGTCTCTAAATGTGTCTTAAGGACCAAGAATGTATATGGTGTATGGTGAGAATCTGAATGGTTTCTGATATATGAGGCCCTTCTATGTAGTGGAGAGTAGAGAAATGGCCCCTGCGGACCCCCAAGTTGGGTCTGCTATTGAAAAGGAACAAGAACATAAAATTATATGATTGTGGGGTGGGGAGTTGAATGGTTTCTGAAATAAATTGCCTTTTATGAAGTGGAGGGGCGGGGCACATTGCTTCAGCTCAAAGAGACCCCTAGGTCGGTGGGATTGAATGAGTCTTATCATAACGAACAAGAATATATATAGATCAGGGGTGGGAATCTGAATGAGTTCTGCGATATATTGCTTTTAATGAAGTCAAGCAGTAAGGCATGGCCCGGACACCCCGTAGGACTCCCAAGCTGGTGTCATTTGAATGCGTCTTATCATAAGGAAGATGAATACACATTGTTTATGGGTGGGGCTCTGAACAGTTTCTGAGATATATGGCCTTTTGTGAAGTGGATGGGTGGGGCAGTGCCCTGGCTTGACCTGGGAGACCCCCAGGTAGGTGTCAATGAATGAGTCTTAACATAAGGAACAACAATATATATGATTTAGGGGTGGGGATCTGTAAGGTTTCCGAGATACTGGGCCTTTTATGAAATGAAGGGGTGGGGCACGGCGTCAGCACATCCCAGGGGACCCCCAGGTTGATGTCACTAAATGCGTCTTATCATAAGGAACAAGCCTTCATAAGGAACAAGATATATGGTTTAGGGGTGGGGATCTGTAAGGTTTCCGAGATACTGGGCCTTTTATGAAATGGAGGGGGTGGGGCATGACCCCGGCGCATCCAGGGGGACCTCCAGGTTAGTGTTACTGAATGCATCTTATCACAAGGAACAAGAATATATATTGTTTAAGGATGGGGATCTGAATAGCTTCTGAGATATATGGCCTTTTGTGATGTGGAGGGGTGGGGCAAGGTCCTGGCGCACCCCGGGAGACCCCCCACCCCCAAGTTGGTGTCAATGAATGCGTCTCGTCATCAGAAACAAGAATATATATGGTTTAGGGGTGGGGATCTGTAAGGTTTCCGAGATATTGGGCCTTTTATGAAATGGAGGGGGTGAGGCATGACCCCAGCGCATCCCGGGGGCCCCCAGGTTGGTGTCACTGAATGCGTCTTATCATAATGAACAAGAATACATATGGTTTAGGGGTTGGGATCTGAATGGACCCATTGGAGCCCTGGTTGGTATCACTAAGTGCGTCTTATCACAAGGAACAAGAATATAAATGGTTTAGGGATTGGCATCTGAATAGCTTCTGAGATATATGGCCTTTTGTGATGTGGAGGGGTGGGGCAAGGCCCTGGTGCATACCGGGAGACCCCCCCCCCCCCCAAAGTTCGTGTCAATGAATGCGTCTCGTCATCAGGAACAAGAATATATATGGTTTAGGGGTGGGGATCTGAAAGGTTTCCGAGATATTGGGCCTTTTATGAAATGGAGGGGGTAAGGCATGACCCCAGCGCATCCCGGGGGACCCACTGGTTGGTGTCACTGAATGCGTCTTATCATAATGAACAAGAATACAAATGGTTTAGGGGTGGGGATCTGAATTTTTTATGAGTTATATGGCCTTTTACGAAGTGGAGGGGGTGGGGTATGGCCCCGGCACAACCTGGGGGAACCCCATATTGGCATAAAAGCATATGGCTGAGAGAAGTTGACTCCAGGAACATTTCTATAAAAGTTTTGTCAAAATATCTGCAATGACTTGGCAGTAAATCTTTTTTTTTAATTTTCCCCATTATAAATCTATGGGAACTACAAGTTGACATAGCAACCAAACTAATGAGCCGATTTAAAAAAAAAAAAAAAACTTTCAAACCCCCAGCCCAAGGATGCTACAGGTAAAAATTGGACCCAATCGGCCTAGTGGCGTCAGAGGAGATGTCGTTTTTAAGTGTTGACGCCAGACGACGACGACATACGACGACCACGACGGACAACTGCCTATCCTATAAGCTCCTCCGTAGCCTTCGGCTCTGGTGAGCAAACAATATATCTAAATATTTAAGCTGCACTTTTCCACAGGTGTCTGCTCTTAAAAGAAATAATTTGCTCCGAGAAGTGGACCTCATTTTCAGAGGGTCTTAGTTTACAAGAAAGCAAACAGGGAATCCCCAAACTTGTCTCCATCATTAAACAAGAGGCCCATGGGCCACTATGCTCACCAGAGCTTAAGGGGGGGGGGGGTGGGGGTGGGGGGCACTGTCCACTGGCAGTAATGTAGTTTTATTAACCATGCAAGCCTTGCACCCATTTTTTACCCAACCAGCCTAGTGGCTTCAGAGGTCTGGTGTCCCTTGAATGTGTTGTTGCAGGACAACAGATGACAACTGACAATTTCCCATCAGTTGAAACCAATGGGCCTAAAAGAACATTATTTAAGGAACGTGCCTATGAAAGTTTGACAAAATATCTGGAAAGGCATAAATGTCATTATTCATTTTTTCCCATTATAAGTCAATGTAAACCATGGCAAACAAACTAAAGAGCCAAATTGCATAAGCCATATATCAGGTAGGCAATGACCAATGGCAGCCATGTAATCTAACATGATATGATATTAATCAACCAATTATGAAGTCTCCCAAACAAACCCCTTACCCAAATCAGCACCAATGTGGACGCTGTATATGAAATATTAGGCGCTTTATAAAGTAGAGGGATCGGGGCATGGACCCATTGGAGCCCTGGTTAGTATCACTAAGTGCGTCTTATCAACAGGAACCGATGCATATTATGGCTGAGTGGTGGGGATATGTATTGTTCCTGAGATGTAAGGCCTTTAAAGCAGTGGAGGGACTGGGGCATGGCAGATCGCAGAAAAGCCCAAGATTGTTGTCACTGAATGTGTCTTATCATAAGGACAATATATATGGTTGAAGGTAGTGGATCTCAACGGTGTCTGAGATATGAGGCCGTTTTATGAGGTGGATTGCAGAGAAATGGCCCCTGTGGACCTCCCCAGTCGGTGTGGCTGAATGTGTGCAATAAGAATGAACAAGAATATATATGATTATGGGGTGGGGATTTGAATAGTTTCTGAGATATATGGCCTTTTATGAAATGGAGGGGCGGGACAAGGCCCAGCACATTGCCCTAGCACAAAGGGACTCATCATGTTGGTGTGAATGAATGAGTCTTATCATAAGGAACAAGAATATATAGGGTTAAGGGTGGGGTGGGGATCTGAAGGTTAATAAGATATACGGCTTTAACTGAAGTAAAGGGGTTGGGCATGGCCCGTGGCACCCAGGGGGGGGGCATGTTGGTGTCACTGATTGCGCCTTATCATAAGAAACATGAATAGATATGGTTTAGGGTGGGGTTCTGAACAGTTTCTCAGATACAATTATGATCTTTTGTGAAGTCGAGGGGTGGAGCATGGTCCCGGTGCGTCCTGGGTGACCCCTAGGTTGTCGTCACTGAATGTGTCTTATCATAAGGAACAAGAATATTTATGGTCTATGGGAGGGGATCTGTAAGGTTGCTGGAATATTTGGCCTTTTATGAAGTGGAGGGGTGGGGCATTGCCCAGGCACATCCCGGGGGACCCCAGGTTGGTGTCACTAAATGCGACTAATCATAAGGAACAAGACTATATATGGTTTAGGGGTGGGGATCTGTGAGGTTGCTGGGATATTGGGCCTTTTATGAAGTGGAGGGGTTGGGGCATGGCCCCGGCACATCCCGAAACCCCAATGTTGGTGTCACTGAATGCATCTTATCATAAGGAACAAGAATATAAATTGTTTAGGTGTGGGGATCTGAATGTTTTCTTAGATAGATGGCACTTTATGAAGTGGAGGGGGTTGGGGTATGTCCCCGGCACATCCCGGGGGACCCCCAGATTGTTGTTACCGAATACGTCTTATCATAAGGAACAAAAATATATGGTTTAGGGATGGGGGTCTGAACGGTTTCTGAGATAAATGGCATTTTATGAAGTGGAATGGGTGGGATATAACTCCGGCACAACCTTAGGGACCCCAAGGTTGACATAAAAGCATATGGCTGAGAGGATTTTACTTAAGGAACATTTCTATAAAAGTTATGTCAAAATATTTGCAATGACTTGGTGGTAAATGCCATTTTTCAAATTTCCCCATTATAAGTCTAATCTAAGTTGCCATAGCAACCAAACTAATGAGCCGAATTTCATAAAAAAAAAAAAACCTGTTGAGTAAAATATGGTGAATATTTTCATAAAGTCTCAGGCCCACACAGCATACGGTTTTTGAGGTGATTTTTTAAGTTTTTTTTTTATTTTGGTTTCCATGGCAACCAATACAAATGAGCAGTAGGCCTAAAATCATATGGCAGATAGTAGATTGCATTAGGGACATTTCTATGGCAGTTTTGTCAAAATATCTGCAGAGACTTGGAAGCAGATGCCATTTTTCAATTTTCCTCATTATAAGGCTATGGAACTAAAAGTTGTCATGGCAACCAAGCTACTAAGCCGAATTTCATAAGAAACACAAACTTTCAATCCCCCACCCCAAGGATGCTACATATAAAACTTGGGCCCAGTTGGCCCAGTGGCTTCAGAGACGATGTCGTTTGAAAGTGTTGTCGACGATGGCTTAGTAGCAGATACAGACGACGATGACGACGATGGACAATGTCCGTCCTATGAGCTCCCGCCGGAGCCTTCGGCTCTGGTGAGCTAAAAATTCATCCCTCGGAATTACAGTCAAGCCTCGTGATGCCGGACAGCGACCCTCGGGACGGATTTTAAGCTCCACTGGCCGAAGGCCAGCGGGGCTATTGTCATGGCCCTGTGTCCGTCGTGCGTCCGTGCGTCCGTGCGTCCGTGCGTCCGTGCGTTAACTTTTTCTTTAAACATCTTCTCCTCCTAAACTACTGGGCCAATTGTAACCAAACTTCACAGGAATGTTCCTTACATAGTCCTCTTCTAAATTCCTTCAAAACATTTTGTTACACCCAGAACTCTGGTTGCCATGGCAACAAAACAAAAAAAAAAAATAAAAATATTTAAAAATCTTCTCCTCCAAAGCCACTTGTTGGATTTCATTTTTATTTTGCATGACTGTTCCTTGGGTTGACCTCTTTCAGATTCCTTGAAGAAATTTTGATCCGACAAAAAACATGGCCGCCATGGGCGGGGCTTATTTTCCCTATTTAACATATAGTGTAATGCTAAAACATCTTCTCCTCCTAAACTATTGGGCCCATTGTAACCAAACTTCACAGGAATGTTCCTTACTTAGTCCTCTTCTAAATTCCTTCAAAGAATTTTGTTACACCCAGAACTCTGGTTGCCATGGCAACAAAACAACACAAAATATTAAAAATCTTTAAAAATCTTCTGCTCCAAAACCACCTGTTGGATTTCATTTTTATTTTGCATGAATGTTCCTTGGGTGGACCCCTTTCAGATTCCTTGAATAAATTTTGATCCGACAAAAAACATGGCCGCCATGGGCGGGGCTTATTTTCCCTATTTAACATATAGTGTAATGCTAAAACATCTTCTCCTCCTAAACTATTGGGCCCATTGTAACCAAACTCCACAGGAATGTTCCTTACTTAGTCCTCTTCTAAATTCCTTCATAGAACTTTGTTACACCCAGAACTCTGGTTGCCATGGCAACAAAACAACACAAAATATTAAAAATCTTTAAAAATCTTCTCCTCCAAAACCACCTGTTGGATTTCATTTTTATTTTGCATGAATGTTCCTTGGGTGGACCCCTTTCAGATTCCTTGAAGAAATTTTGATCCGACAAAAAACATGGCCGCCATGGGCGGGGCTTATTTTCCCTATTTAACATATAGTGTAATGCTAAAACATCTTCTCCTCCTAAACTACTGAGCCAATTGTAACCAAACTTCACAGGAATGTTCCTTACTTAGTCCTCTTCTAAATTCCTTCAAAGAATTTTGTTACACCCAGAACTCTGGTTGCCATGGCAACAAAACCACACAAAAAATTAAAAATCTTTAAACATCTTCTCCTCCAAACCCACCTGTTGGATTTCATTATCCCCTCGCACAACATAGTTGTGAGGGGGATATAGCATTTGTCCCGTACGTACGTACGTACATAAGTACGTACTTTTGTCATCGCTCTAGCGCCACGTACGTACGTAGTACTTTTGTCATCGCTCTAGCGCCACGTACGTACGTAGTACTTTTGTCATCGCTCTAGCGCCTACATTTCTTGACCGATTTTAATATAACTTCACACAAACGTTCCTTACGACAATATCTGGAGCAAGATCGACTTTCAAGGTCATGACCTCAAGGTCAAGGTCACTCTGGCTATTTTTTGAAAAACTTTGTCATGGCTTTAGCGCCTACATTTCTCCCCCAATTTCATTATAACTTCAAACAAATGATCCTTATAAAAATATATCGAGCGAGTTGGACTTTCAAGGTCATGACCTCAAGGTCAAGGTCACTGTGGCTATTTTTAGAAAAACATTGTCATCGCTCTAGCGCTTACATTTCTTCACCAATTTCAATATAACTTCACACAAATGATCCTTATAAATATATCTTGAGCGAGTTCCACTTTCAAGGTCATGGCTTTAAGGTCAAGGTCACAGTGGCTATTTTTAGAAAAACTTTGTCATCGCTCTAGCTCCTACATTTCTTCACTGATTTCAATATAACTTCACACAAATGTTCCTTATGACAATATCTTGAGCAAGTTGGACATTCAAGGTCATGACCTCAAGGTCAAGGTCACTGTGGCTATTTTTAGAAAAACATTTTCATCGCTCTAGCGCCTACATTTCTTCACCAATTTCAATATAACTTCACAAAAATGTTCCTTATAAAAATATCTCCAGCGAGTTCGACTTTCCAACTCATGGCCTCAAGGTCAGGGTCACTGTGGCTATTTTTAGAAAAAAACTTTGTCATCGCTCTATCGCCTATATTTCTTCACTGATTTCAATGTAACTTCACACAAATGTTCCTTATGACAATATCTCAAGCGGGTTCGACTATCAATGTCAAGGCCTCAAGGTCAAGGTCACTGTGGCTATTTTTTAGAAAAACTTTGTCATCGCTCTAGCGTTTACATTTCTTCACCAATTTCAATATAACTTCATACAAATGTTCCTTATGACAATATCTCTAGCGAGTTCCACTTTCAAGGTCAAGGTCACTGTGTCTATTTTTAGAAAAACTTCGTCATCCCTCTAGCGCTTACATTTCTTCATCGATTTCAATATAACTTCACACAAATGTTCCTTATGACAATATCTCACCATTTCGACTTTCAAGGTCAAGGTCACTATGGCTATTTTTAGAAAACTTTGTTATCGCTCTAGCGCCTACATTTCTTCACTGATTTCAATATAACTTCACACAAATGTTGCTTATGACAATACCTCGAACGAGGTTGACTTTCAAGGTCAAGGTCACTGTGGCTATTTTTAGAAAAACTTTGTCATTGCTCTAGCGCTTACATTGTTTTCACCAATTTCAATATTACTTCACACAAATGTTCCTTATAACAATATCTCTAGTGAGTTCCACTTTCAAGGTCAAGGTAACTGTGGCTATTTTTAGAAAAACTTTGTCATGGCTCTAGCGCTTACATTTCTTCATCCATTTCAATATAACTTCACACAAATGTTCCTTATGACAATACCTCGAGCGAGTTTGACTTTCAAGGTCAAGGTCACTGTGGCTATTTTTAGAAAAACTTTGTCATCGCTCTAGCGCCTACATTTAATGATGGATTGTAATAGAACTTCACACAAATGTTTCTTATGATAATATCTCGACTTACTTCGACTTTCAAGGTCATGACCTCAAAGTCAAGGTCACTGTGGCTATCTTTAGAAAAACTTTGTCATCGCTCTACCGCCTACATTTATTAACAGATTTTAATATAACTTCACACAAAAGATGCTTATGATAATATCTTGAGCAAGATCTACTTTCATGGTCATGGCCTCAAGTCAAGGTCACTATGGCTATTTTTAGAGAAACGTCATCACTCTAGAATGTACATTTATTGGAGGATTTTTAAACAAACTTTACACAAATGTTGCATATGATAATATCTCAAGCAAGTTGGACTTTTGCCATTTCAGTGTTTTCCACACACGAAGTTGTCTAGTGCGAGGGGATTTGTATCGCATGCGATGCCTTGTTTTTATTTTGCATGAATGTTCCTTGGGTGGACCTCTTTTAGATTCCTTGAAGAAATTTTGACCCGACAAAAAACATGGCCGCCATGGGCGGGGCTTATTTTCACTATTTAACATATAACGTAATGCTAAAAAATCATTTTCTGCAAAAGTACTTGTGGGATTTCATTGTAATTTGCATGAATTGTCCTTGGGTGGACTGTTGTCAGATTCCTTGAAAAAAATTTGATCTTACAAAAAAACATGGCCGCCATGGGCGAGGCTTATTTTCACTATATAACATATAGTGTAATGCTGAAAATATTTTCTACAAAAGTTCTTGTTTTATTTCATAGTTATTTGGCATGCATGTTCCTTGGGTGGACCTCTGTCAGATTCCTTGAAGAAATTTTGATCCGACATAAAACATGGCTGCAGTGGGCGGGGTTTATTTTCACTATATAACATGTAGTGTAATGTTAAAAAAGTCTTCTCTTCTTCAAAAGTTCTTGTTTATTTATTTATTTAAAAGTACCTTCCTGTATCTGAATTAATCTCCTCCAATTTTGCTGACTATCACATATCTATAGAGGTCCACCTACAAATTGTCATTCTAAAATTCAAAACATCAGAAATTTCACATGCCCATCACACTGGTGATAGAACTGATGTTTTCAACACAAGCTCTATTTATACGACTTGATGTTTCAAAATAAATTCAAAATACTGAGGGAGATTGATTTATTAGACCTAATTATACTACAGTGTCAACAGTTCTCCAGATCCCTGAGGGTTAAAATGGCTTAGTTGAATCTTCTCTGAAACCAACAGTGCCCAGAGCTTAGATATTAAGTATGCAGCAACGTCAAGTGGTCACTCAAATAAATCCTGCCAACAATGCCCCTGGGGTAAAAAATTGGTCACGCCCAGAGGCATATTAGTTCCATAGACTTATAATAGGAAAAACTTAAAAAAAGTCTTCTTCTCTGAAACCATAAGGCCCAGAGCTTTAGATATTTAGAACGGAGCAATGCCAAATGGTCACTCACATAAATCCTGCCAACCATGGCTCTGGGGTCCAAAAAATATAGAATGGACATTCCTTGGGTGGATCACTTGTTTCTTTTTTACCCATTGCATGCGGGAAAACCCTAAATGGGTACCTTGGCAAACAGTGCTGGCCCAGATCAGACCCCACAGAACACCATGTCTGATCAGGGCCTGCACTATTTGCTAACAGAATTTTCCATCAAAAATAGAAAAAAAATAGGCCTGACACCCCTTATATGACAAATGGACTGGTCCAACATATAGCAATAGAAGAGTCCACTAGTATACCATTGGTTAATGTAATAAATATGACAATTGTCTGAAGTTAGCCGGTGGAGCGACAGGCCCTCTTGGGCCTCTTGTTCCATCAAACCCATCACACCCATGTAAGATTCTTATATCACATCTGTCATAGCTAGCAAAGAACAAAGCGCTTACCGGCCCTCACAAGAAACTGTACTAATACATCAGGGGTGTCCTTGGAAGACAAAATGTCTACAGGGAAGAGACTGCATGCATGGTAGTTAACCCAATCACGGTGCGCAACTTTGCTTCCCTCTTTAAATGCACGCCGGTGGGTCAGGCCTCAGATTCTATGGCGGCTCCAACGTAAAGGCTTATTGAAAATTAGAGAGATAATGTTGGTCGGTGCCTGATGCTCTGTCTCTGGTCAGGCTCATCGGAGTCTAACTGTTGGTTTTCTTTTGCTCCAGCATTTCAGTGGTTTCTTGCTGTCGAGTCCTCACCGTTGTCTCACCGCTGTGGTTCTTTGATTTTTGTGTTCACGGAGATGTTGCACTGATGAGTTAGGAGGCCTTCATGCGGACTGAACAAATTATTTGTCTAAATCGGCGGAAGTAAGAGCGAGGATTGTGGCCACGTAAAATCGATTTAAGCCCCCCAGTGGAAATCTTCCACTGACCGTTCCAAGGCGGCTCTTCTGTGGCGATTTATTTATGTTGTTGTTTGTTACTTACTGTGTGTATCACTTGTGTCTTTTGGTTTTGGGTGGCCATATGGCCATTTTGTGGAAAAGTAACTGTCCTTATGGCCTTCCTTTGTTTAGGTTTCCATTATGGTCTGGTCGCTTAATGTTTGTATTTCTTTCCCTTTGGTGTCTTTTATGGGTGGAGTAAGCTAATTGTATCAATTCCTGATCTTTGTTTTACTTCTACTTTGCCTGTTGAAATTTCAAACACGAATGATACTAAAAGTAGCTCGTAATGGTTCATTTTTCTCCCATTTTGACCGAAAGCATACCCGCCATGAAGACTGTAACGTTTAATTCTCTATTTCAGTTTTTAGGTCCTGGTCTTGCAAGTCTTTAAGATATTTTCCATCACCAATATTAAGACTTAGGCCATCCTTTAAAATGTTTCTCTGCTCCTTCCTAGGCAGTATAAAGGTAGGTGTTTTTTTTTTTTTATCAGGTGTCGAAAACGATAGGAATGCTTTGGCAAGTCTTAAAATATTTTCCATCACCATTATTAAGACAAAGGTCATCCTTTAACTGTGCTCGTTCTTGCAGTTTTCCTAAGCAGTATCTGGGGGTTGGGTGAGGCAAAGGTGACGTGTATCTTTCGTCACTTAATCGTCCAACTGATAATGAATTACAGTTACGCAAGGCAGGTTGGTGCAGAGGGGGTTGGGGGTTACTTCTTCGGTTTCTACACTTCCATTCACTTTCATCTTTCTCTCCTGTCCCTCACTTTCATTTCCCCTACTATCTCTTCTATCTCTTTTCTCCTTTTCTCTGAAAGACGACCCAAAATTTACGTGAATCATTCAATCCTAGGCAGTATATAACAGGTGCTTTTTAACAGGTGTCAAAAACGATAGGAATGCATTTGCCAAACATTGTTTGTTTGAATTGAGGTTTTAACGTACCCATCGACACTCTTAGGTAATTTTGGAGACGTTGCTTCCAATTTGTGGAATTTTGCTCGACAATGAGATGAAATGACATTTCTATCCCTGCCGCCCGATGAAACCAATAGGACTTTTATGCATTCGACGGTCCGATTCGCACCACTAAGCCTTTTACCGGAACTCATATGCGATCTGTTTTAGCACTGGCAAACATATCCAGCCCAAACTGTTTCTGAGTAGCAGTCTGATAACGGTCTATATTGTTTGCCATCCACTCTTCCAGAAGTAAAGTGTAATGTCTATTATCGAAAATTTTATAAGATTTTCAAGATTGTCGTCACTGCAGCCATCATGGATATCTTTTACGTGATGAAATAGAAACCCTATGTGGTGCTTACGCACGTCTAAATTATTTTAGTAGGTATATGGCAAAGCAGCTCGACTAAAGTATTTTAGATGAAATATGGTAGGCAAAATATGCAGCTCCACGCATCAATCGTGCAAATATCACTCGATGTATGCATGAGCGGTTTGCTGGGAAATTATTCGCCATACAGTTTACCGCTATAAGTCTGATGCCTAAAAAGTCGCCAAGCGCCAAATAGTGCCATATATATTTTTCATTGTGGATATTCGTATACCATTGATCTGTAGTGCTCAGTAAGGGAGTATACATTTGGAGTATTCTTGCTGTCACTACAACCCTTAAGGTGCGACTGTTTATGGCGTCTGCTTTTTTACACCTATTTTTGCATTTAGGCAAACAGTGTGGATGCTGATCAAACTGCTCATAATGGAGCTGCTCGATCTGGGTCCACATTGTTTGCAACAATGACAGAAGACAACAAAGCAAACTAGAATTGTTGTGATTATCATCTTTAGCGTCTATCGTATGTAGACGAAATCAACGGAAGGCTGATAGCTCAGTGGTTAGTGCACTTGCCTCTGATGCTAGAGGTCCCGGGTTCGATCCCCGGCAGCGGTATGAAAATTTCGGTGTCCGAACACGCTCCATTGGCATCATTTGCAGGGATGAATGTCATAAAGTGCACCGTCCTTCGGATCGGGACGTTAACTGGAGGCCCCCTGTGCAGGGAGAACCATCCCCTGTGCAGGTTAAAGAACCCTACCGTAATTACATGATTACTGTGTAGGCTTTCATCCTGCAAAAACTGGAGTGTATGTAATACACCGTCTGTGTCCCCTCCGGGGGTTAAGGCGAAACCGGAAGAAGAAGAAGGCTGATGAAAGACATCAGTGGGCGCTTTGTAGCGCCGCTTAGTGTTCACTTCACACTTAGTGTTCCCCATGGACACTAAGCGTTGATGGTGAACTCTAAGCGTTGACAGTGGCAACGCTTAGTGTTCATTTTACCAAAGCGTCGATCATGTAGATCGGAATGCAGTATCAACCGCTAGTGTTCATTTTCTGGTATGAAAAAAGTAATTTTGCCTTATGATAATACGAATACTTCTTGATGTATACACATCAAACTTCAGTATTACCAGACAGTACGACCCGACATTTGACCAGAGAAACGAATGCCATCATGCCTATATTTCATGGTCCAGTGATTGCAAGACCCGCAGAAAAAAGCGACCGACTGAAGTCGGTTGATTTTCTAAGAGTGCCCTAAAATCACCGTGTCATTCTGTCAGTCTGTCTGTCCGTCCGTAACCCGTTTGTGAAAATTGGTGATAGTGACTTAACCGATTGGAATATTTAAATAATTTTTGGCATTCTGATAGATATCAATGAGATCTAACCAATGAACTTGCCAAATATTACATTCCATTTAGTATAACCTCGCAGAGGCGAAAAATGTGAAAATTTTCGAACTGCTTCTCCTCGGAAACCGCTGGGCTGATTGAAGTCAAATTTTATATGGAGCCTCTATGGGATGGGTAAAACCAAAATTTGCTCATGGGGTCCAGGTCACATGACCAAAATGGCCGCCAAGCCATATATGGTAAAAACCCTTCAAAAATAGTCTTCTCCAGAACCACTGGGCAGATTTCCACGAAACTTAATAAATAGCATCTGGGACGTAGGCCCATCATAAAGTGCTAAAATGGTGACCCTGGGTTGATCTTGACATTCTTTGTGCCTAGGTCAAACTTTGACACATATGCTTTTGTATTGGAAAAGTAAGAATGCATTTTATCCTGCAAACGATTCAGAATACAGTACTAAAGTATAAAATATATTTTTGCTCCTTACGATAAGGCGCAATTATTGGGGGAACCGTTTAGGTCCAGGTCACATGACCAAATTGGCCGCCATACCCATATATGGTAACACTCATAAAGCTAAAACATCCGGCGGGTCGTGCACTTCAGCTGAAGCACTGGTTTTGTCTTATAACATCATATGAACATCATAACTTGGTATTATGAGTCAATATGGCCCGATATTTGTCAAAATAAATGTAGGTCACTATGACGTACATTTCATGGTCCAGTGATTTTGCCTTTTAACGCGAAGACGTTTTGGTATATGAGTCAATATGAAACGATACAAACGATATGAACGATGCGAAAAGGTAAGGTGTCCTAGATTTCGACCCCCTTACCCCACCAAAGGCATGAAACCAGGGGTGTGTTCTTTTGGAACCTCAGAAGACACCCCGGGTATCAAAGTTGTAAATATGAATGCTTTGTGATGAGTGATTGTTGAGATATAAGCATTTAAAAAACTTAAACACAGTTTTACAGAGATGTTCTAGATTATGACCCCTAGCCCCACCCCGGGGCATGCACCCAGGGGTCTGTCCTCTTGGAACATAAGAAGACTCTCCCAGGTACTTAAGTCCAAAATATGAGTATTCTGTGATGCGTGACTGTTGAAATCGCAAACGCAAAAGCGGACGACCGATGTGACAACAATAGCTCTCATTGTACTTCATTGTATTTGGCGAGCTAATGCCATGGTGAACATCGCACACAGTATCGACAGTCGCGACGCTTAGTGTCCATGGTGAACACTAAGCGTTGCTACTGCATCGCTTAGTGTCCATGGTGAACACTAAGCGTCGAGTGAACACTAAGCGTTGTTACAGCGCTTAACGGAAACTATATTGAATACAGATAGTTGAAACAAGCATTTAAAAAAGGCTGTTAAGTGGTCAGAATGTTTTAACACGTAAAAAAACAAAAACAAAAAAAGACTTTCCAGCAAAGCTTGTTTTGCATTTGCGCTTAACCCATTTAGTAACAGAAACCCCAAAACGGGTACCCTTACAAATAGTGCAGGCCCAGAGCGTCTGATCAGGGCCTACACTGTTTGCAAAAGGTTCAGCCATTTTTCTAATCAATTTTTGAAGAAAACACAACCTGACACCCCTAAATTTTGAAATGGACTCATGCTATATATTTGGTGGAAGATTGCATTTTGGACAAAAAGGGTTAAGCCGTGTCAATGGAATATTGTAAACGCAGTAAGATATATCCGTTGTGTTCGGCCCCCGCCCATCGGGGCTTGAAGAAATATATGGGCTGCATGATGCTTCCACGCAGAGCTGATTCTGACCCACACACGAGTACTGGTAAACCGCTTAGAGGATCTAAGCCTGCCCAGGCAAAGCGGTGTGAGTGTCGGACCGTCCATGCTTATAAACCCTGTCGTTTCATTGGGCGACAGGGCTTGAGATGTCATTCATCTCAAGCCATGTCGCCCAATGAAACCAATAGGGCATGAATAGAACATTTAGTGTCCCCTTCCCCACCACTCCCTCTTAACACAGTTTTGCTTCAAAATTAAACCTAATCAAAACAACTACAAGGTTACTATAAGCTACTTGGTGGGTCTCTCTCTATCTTTCCCCCTCTTTCTCTCTCTTTCTCTCTCTCACTCGCTCTCTCTCTCTCTCTCTCTCTCTCTCTCTCTCTCTCTCTCTCTCTCTCTCTCTCTCTCTCTCTCTCTCTCTCTCAATTTATTTAAAGAAATATCCTTCCACGCTACAGTACATATCTAGTCTAATAGCTGTCTGTGTAAGTTTACATATTGTGTTCTTTCTCACCGGGCACATGACATTAATGCGACGTTGGTCCGACGTGCGCTTAGGACCATGATATCCTGAGGTCCTGAAATTCTAAAATGTCACCTAATTTAGCGTCGGTGTAACGTCCTTGTAACGACGCATCTGCCAGTGCAGCGTCGTGGCGCTGCACGGCGTGGACTTGTCCTTGCCCCGGCGACATGTGCCTGCTGAGATTGAATTATATTCCTAATCCATATGTATTGTATTTTAAATTGTGATTTCAACTGTATTTATTGATGAATATTGACGTATACAGTACCACACGGAAAGGACTAAAATAGGCTATGCCTACGTCCAATCCAATGGTACATATATATGTACTCCTCCTCTGTGTGTATGTATGTTACAATGAAATTTCTAATAAATAAATAAACCAATAGGGTTTATTAGGATGGACGGTCCGCCTCGCACCGCGGTTCCTGGACAGGCTTAGATCCTCTAAGCGCAGTACTAGTGTGCGGGCCGGAATCAGCTCTGCGTGGAAGCATCATGCAGCCCATTTATTTCTTTAAACCCCTATGGGCGGGGGCTTATTAATTTATTGGTACAAATTCATAAAGATAATGGTTAAAATGTTTATAAACCTAATCTTTTCCAACATACATATTATTTTCATTTAGCCTGATGGCTTAACCCATATATGCCTAGCGTCCCGTTTTTTGGACATTGACAGTGGAGACTCAGATCTTGGTCAACACTGTTTGCTTAAGGCACATTTTTGTAAATTTTACCGCAAACCACCCCCCCCCCACACACACACACACACACACAAAAAAACAAAAAAAAAAACAGACCTGACATTCATTTAATTGGAGATGATCCACTCCAAACCAATTTTTTTTTTTTTTTTTAACTTTAATCTTCCATCTTATAGTTTTGGGCAAGTCAAATACTAACTGAAGTGGTGCGTGACTTGTTTTATTTCTTGCACAGTTTCATTTTTTTCAGGAAAATTGTTGTACTTTAAGTAAGGGGAATGGATACACTTTCAGGGAAGGCATCCTTCCAAAGTATTTTGTCTCCAATGTCAATAGGGGAAAGAAATTCTTTCCCTTTAAGAGTAGACCCCTTTTTCCGTGGGACAGAGTATTAATGTAGAAAAGCGAACAGGAAGTCCCGAAAGTTGTATCCCTTCGAAAAATGGCGACAAAGTCTGCCGGGTATAGCAAAGACTGATGGAATTGAGATCAGACATTGATCCAATCATGGGCCCCCGCCCATCTTAGATAGAGCTGCAGCATGGTGCTTCCACGCAGAGCTGAAACCGATCGCACATGAGTACTGGTAAACCGCTTAGAGAAAGCAAAGTGGCGCGAGTCCACTAAACACTACTGATTTCATTCGGCGACAGGGCTTGAGATGTTATTTCATCTCAATGTCTGGCAAAATTCCTACAAAATTGGAAAAAATCTCTCCAAAATGACCTACATATAGTATATATGTATATATAGTATAGTGTTGATGGAGGCGTTAAACCTCAAGTCAAACAAACACTGATCTGATCTCTGGGTCTTCTCTGTTTGCCAACGCCATAAATATGTATACATATATTTATATGTATATAAATCTGGGTCATATATTTCATGCCAGTTTCGATTTCGTATATGGAAAAAGGAAGTAGTACAAGTAAATTCTCGTGACAGATTACTTTAACTTCTTTCTGATCGTTCTAATGAAATTCAAAAATCAAAATGTTTCATTTAATATTCAACCGATATCATGATTTACACATACCTTTTATTAAATCGGCCTCCTCTCGTTGATTTCGACCCAATTCGTTACAAGGATTCCAAATTAAATGGGGATCTCCCTCAAGAACGAGAACTCTATCGGTGTTAAGTAATAAATCAATTATGTCACTGATCCGGTGTGATTTGCTGCAAGCGTCAATCCAGTCAGAAACGGACGGGTTCTGCATCACGAAAACACGCCTATATAATTCTGACCCCCTTGGACCCACCTTTATATATTAAAACTGGGGTTTACAGGGGGAAACCTTATTTTTCTTATTTCTGCTCTAAAATATAAATTGTGGGCCGCCTCGATGAGGCGGTTCTAACGAGTACTAGGCGAGGTACTTTAATTTTTATGTTCCAACTAATTCCTTGAGAACTTCTTTTAACACCAAAACACAGGGCTATGTTATATTAATTACCAAAAAAAGTCCTCAAAAAATATCCGTGCCAGTTCTGAGAAAATTAGGATTTAATCCGCAGAAAAAGCATTAAATAAGTAATGGCCAGATAACACCACCATACACTGTTTTACCGGCTGTAACGCTCTTCACGCACAAACAAATGACGTCATAAAAAACAAAACTTACGTCAGAAATTGATAAAGTGCAGTCTTTCTACATTCTATTTTTTTTTTAATACATGCCATTTATATTTTCCTTGTATGCTATTGATAAACAAGATCTATGTTCAAGTTGTAAAAATAAACTTTTTTTTCTGTCGGAAAATACATTAATTTTGTCAATGTCTCATGACTCGATGTCTCGTGACAAACTTTTAATGTATGGAAGCACATTTGTGCCATCAGAATCAAATGAATTAATATCGTAAATATGTGCATACGGTGTATTCCGGTAACATGGCGATAGCTATGTGTGACTTTGTGGAAGCAACCACTCAAAAATCACAATCAGAACAATTGCAACACTGTCCTAACTACTTACTGCAATAGAAATTGGCAGCTGACTTTTTAACAGGCAGGAAAAATAATAGGGGTGTACCCCCTTGAAATTGATTTACAAATTTTGTCTCCAAACATTGCACACAATAACTGTTTTGAGCTGACTGAACACAAAGGTTGACTCAAACAACCTTAAAAGGGGCAAAATCCGGATGAGAAAAATATCTTTCAGCTAATTTGCCATGAGGAATCCATATATGAAATTTCAAACCCTGGCATACAAGGTTCTAAAGTTTTGCTATGCATAACAAAGCATAGGCCTACAATGTACCCAAAGGGACATTAGCCACAAAGAAATTTTCAGAATTAAGTCAAAAGTTTATCAGGACATCTACTCGGACATCTACAAGGCTCTAGCTCCAATAGATTTTGAGATATTTTGCTGACAAGATTTTATAAAAAAAAAAATCAAAGGGCAATAACTTTTGAAAGGGGCATAATCCGGATAAGAAAAAAAAAATACGCGTTAACTAATTTTCCATGAAGAATCGATATATGAAATTTCAAAACCTTACCATGCACGTTTCTTGCGTTATGCTATGCATCAAAGGCGTAAAGGAAAGTCTATTGGACGAACCAGAAGCAATATGCCCCTCCAACTCTTTTAAAGTTGGGGTCATAAAAAACATAACGAAAATACGCATATTCAAATCTATTGGAAGATTTGATCAGCCCCCAAACAATCCAGAGAAAAATTCTGAGTTTTTTTTTTTTTTCTTATTCATCATGAAAACGAGACGTTGCTTCCAAGTTTGTGGGACTTTTACCTGACATTGAGATGAACTGACTTCTCAATCCCTGCCGCTCAATGAATCAAAAAGGGATTACATGCATGGACAGGCTGACTCGCAGCAACTTTTCTGGATATTCTCAGCGCTTTAGCAGTACTCATATGCGGTCGGTATCAGTTCTGTGCGGAAGCATTAGCAGCCCAATCTATTACTCAAAGCCCAGATGGGTCGGGTAAAAAAACACGCCTATATAATTTTGACCCTTCGAACCCCACTTTTATATAGTACAGGGATAAATATTAAATTTCTTATATCAGCTCAAAAACATAGATTGTGGGTACTCGGTAGAACCGCCAAGTTCAGGCGGTTCTGCCGAGCTCCGCAATCTATGTTTTGAGCAGAAATAAGAAAAATATCATTTTTTTTATCTTAAAATTCCTTTTTTGGGCTGAACAATTGACAATGATTTTGTTTAGGCGTGTTTTGTAATGTCTGCTCAAAAACATAGATTGTGGGTACTCGATAGAAACCCCCTCCTACTGGAGTTTTAGTTTATACTAATTTATTTTAGTTTGATAGCGATGAAAGCCTCAAGCTTAATTAATCGCTCTCGAACACTCATTCCGGATGTTTTCACGCGCAGGAGGGAGAGGTAGTTGACTTTAACACCCCTGGGTTGGTGGGGCAGTGGGGAGTTTTAGGGGGTGTACATGTATATTATTTTTCTTATATCTGCTAAAAGAAGCCTCCAACATGTAGTGGATAAGCTACTAGCCTCATAAACCAGGAGTCGTGGGTTCGATCCAAGGGCTTTGCCAGACTCTCAGATGAGTCTTTAAACCGAGGTCCGGACCAGGGGTTTCATCAATAGACGGGTAGTGGGGATTTTCCTGTTTACTTAGACATTATTCCCCTGCTACGCTTGATAAATTTGTAAGGGCTTTATTCAGAAAACATTGAAAATCACACTCCTATCTTTCCTAGAAATCTGGATGCCGAAATGTTTTTGAAACCACTGCATATGACATTAGCTGCCGACGGGATGTAAACCTCAAACACACTCACTCACTTCTGCTCAAAACATAATTGAGGCAGTTCTATTGAGTATCAACAATCTCAGAAGCTATGTTTTTGAGCAGAAAAAAAATATAACCCCTTAACCCCAAGTTTTTTCAAGTATATAGATAAAAGTCAGTTAGTGGGGTTCAAAATTATATAGGCATGTTTTCGTGACGTGTTTGCTTTTGATTTTCCGTTTTTCCCCTTCCTCTTGCCAATCCCCCCCCCCCCCAAAAAAAAAAAAAAAAAAAAAAAAAAAATATATATATATCTTTTGGTGTACCAATATCTTATAATTTATTTTGGCGCACAGAATTTATCATTTCTTAAATGATTTCATGAAGTTAAGTACCGATATGGATTTACTTTTAAGATATATGTCAATGATATTAATTTTTTCTTGTTTTTAGCGACTTTCCTTTATTGTCTATGCCCACGGGTGTAGACAATCTTAATGACAGTTTTTGCTCCGGCAGCATTTAATGAAAGGTCATGACTGGTATTCTGTTGACTGGTTCTACTTTTCATTTTTCATCTGGTTACCCCAGGACATCCCAACTCTGGTCATACTGGAATGCCCACTTGCATATTGAAACCCAGCAATTACCTGAAAGCTGCCTAAAGTTTATCACATGGATATGCACGATTGCTCTCACACTTGCAAAATTGACATATATTTGGCCTTATCTAGTTCTTCCCATATCCAATTCTTAATGTTTTCATTTCTAGACGGCAATCTTGGCAGATTGTTTTTTCATGACGTTAACCTAGAATGTAACATGAAAGGTTAAACTAGAATGCGAAATGAAGAAACCGTAAATGTAGGTATATATATAGTACAATTAGTTGTAATTGACAGTGAAAAAAAAATGGGAAATTTTGTTTTATGTGACATTGGTGATAAGATTTGGAAATCCTCATTTGGTATCTGTGACTTTCTTTACACTTTGTGGTAACTGTGGCACATTTTAGTTCTACACAAATTAATGTGTGCTTAGCATAGACTCAAGCTTTTATCTTCTGAATTTTTAGTATTTTTCCCCAGATAGAAATATTCATTTTGGATGATTTATTGAAGTCAAGTAATAATTGTTTACTATACGCTTGGTTTTTGTGATTTTTCTTCATTTTTCGTTTTTTTTTTTTCACACCCCCCCCCCCCCCCCCAAAAAAAAAAAAAATACCCTTTCCCCTCAGATTTTTTGAGGACTTTTTTTCTATAAATGAGGACACCTTCCTGATACTAAAACTGCTGATAACATTTCTCAAGGAATTAGTTGTGGGTCAAGGGTCATTTCCGGCTAAATGTACTGGCTAATACCAAAAATCTATATTTTGAGCAGAAATAAGAAAAATAACACAATTTTTCCCCTCAAATGTTTCGCATTTTCGGCGGTAAAGGTTACAATGCATTTGTATAGGAGTGTTAGTAGTAGGCCAGTCAAAAAAGCATTGGACCTCAAACAAATTCCTTCAGAAGGCTTTTCACTATTTTCAGAATCAGTGAGGTGCCCTGACTTACAGGAAAAAAATCCCCAAAAATAGTCCCTGGCGAAATTGATTTTTTGGGGAAAAATGTTCGAAATTTAAATAAAAATCGCCAAAAACAGGAATTGAATTATAAAAATTTCATTAAATTATATCAAATTTATTTAAATAGCCAAAATAAGCTAACTGTTATCAAGTAGCGATAAAAGAAGTTTTAGCTTGATATGTGAACAGAAAGCTGCCTTTTTTGGGGTAAAAACTTGGAAATATTGGCCAAAAATGCAGAAAATGGGAATAAATTTTTAAAAAGTTACTGGTGTGGATTCTTGAAAACGTTTTGGTGTAAAAAGTTATATATGTGTATAAGTTAACTACAGGAAAAAAAAAACATTTTATATTTTTAAAAAGTTCCATTTTTCGGGGTATGAAAATGCACATGTTTACATAAAAACACCCCAAATCTAGTATTTTCCGGTCAAGTAGAAATTACATTATAAAAATAAATTGTATAATGTCTAACTTATTTATATAGCCAGATGTACACTGACTATATCCAATAGCTCTCAAAAATCCTTCAGTTTCGTGCCTGCACAGCAATTTGACTTTTTAAAGGCAGAAAATGTAAAATTTTGATAAAAAACATGGGAAATAGGAATATGTTTTTTTTTAAGTTAGTGGTGAGGATTCATGAAAATTTTTCGATGTAAAAAGTAAGATATCAGTTAGCTACAGGTATAAAATGATTTTTCAGATATTTGAAAAATCAATTTTCCGTGTAGGAAAATACACATTTTTACACAAAACCCGCAAACTCCATTATATGCCACCAGTAACACTATTCTACCTAATACAGGGCTCTATCAATATACAAAATAGTACCGTCTTGTGCACTATAACTTGTCTTTTTCTTTCACTGATCATTATGTGTCCTGCAGGAAGACATTCATACATATAAATGTCAAAATATACATACACGCACTGTCAGATCATGAACCATCTTATATTGTGCAAAAATTTTGTTTATATCCAACAAAAATACTGTTTTAAACCCAGATACGCAGCCCCGCCCATTGGGGCTTGAACAAATAGATGGGCTGCATGATGCTTCCACGCAGAGCTGAAACCGGTCGCACACGAGCACTGGTAAGGCGTCTAGAGGATCTAAGCCTGCCCAGGCAAAGCGGTGCGAGTCGGACCGTCCATGCTTATAAACCCTATTGGTTCCATTGAGATATCGTCGGGTAAAAGTCCCACAAAATTGGAAGCAACATCTCCAAAATGACCTATACCGTGTTGACGGGGACGTTATGTCTCAAATCAAACAAACAAAGACCCAGATACATTATTTGTTGGGAAGATTTATTTGACAGATTCACTCTTGTCTAATATGTGAAATTTCTTAGCTATTTAGCAGTTATGATTCAAGCCAACATGCCCATTTGGAGACAAAGAAGAAATGCATAAAACTTTGCACCAAGAATCAGAAAAATATGTTCACTTTTCCATGATAGAAGCCATCAATTTTTTGACAATCACAAAGACGAATAAGAGAAAAGAAGAACAGGAATAAAAGAAGAACATGCAAATTGTTAAAAGATCAGAAGCAAGTGTTAACTAAATTCATGTCCACACTATAGTAGACCTGTGTTTCACCTTGGATTAATTGTTCTTGTAGTGTGAATTCTGGGCAAAACAATAAGAAAATTAAAAAAATATATAGAACGTGGGACATGGCAACCATCCAGCAACTGAAAATATGTTTCCTTTCCTTCTTATCCAGTAACATTTTATTAATAATGTTTTTAGACATACTTTTTGCATTCAAAATCAAACCGCAAACTCTGCAAAACTAAAAGCTTGATTTAACAATATCACTGTGTATCTCGCCATAATCTAACATGAATAAGGACAACGGCAGCAACAAATAGCATTTTCAGTTTATTTCTATAAATATGCAACAAAGTTACTCAATTAACATGATTTAACTTAATACTGGAGAAAGTAACAGTCAAACAGTTTTAAAGCAAGAGAACCATGATGGTCCTGCATGTATATCCCTCATCGAAGCTAACTTACATATTTGTATACTAAATATTGAAATTTCACATGAACTTTTACAGTTTTTGTTTAATTTTCATCTCCAAGAGTGCCAATGTGTCCTGTATTGAGTACCAATACTTTATTTGACAAGCAGTGCTTAAATTTAGATCATTAAAGGACAACAAGGCACACCAATTAATCTCTACACCACTGATTAATTTGAACGTTGGTGGAGGGCCACCCAAGGAACATTTGTGTAATCAGCCCGGTACTCTTCTCCAGGTAATACAACTCTATGAAAACTGTTTAAGATCACCCGAGAATTATTCCTGCACAGTTTAGTTGAAACCCTTGCAGTAAAGAAATTGTGAATGGATGATGGAAATGGTCCCAATAACATGGCATGAGCACACTGTATTCCTGTGAGTTCACAAATTCCCTAATGGTGGGGCCATATCTGACCCTAGAGCTGTGATTTGAACACATTGATTAAGGTTTACTTGATGTATCTACACGTACTTACCAAATATCAAAGTTCCTGGGCCTTCTAGTTTCAACGTTGTTTTAAAGCTTTTCCCTATTTGAGTCTATGCAAAATAAGTGACCCCTGGAGTTGGGCCATTTTTATTCCTGGGCTATAATATAAACAATGTTGGTTGAGCAATACTATATAAAGGTATACCAAATATCAAAGGCCTTGGTCCTCTGTTTCATCTGGGCCTTCCAGTTTTACAAGAAGATTTTAAAATGTCTGTGTAAAACAAGTGATTCTGAAGGCGGGGCCCTTATTGATAACAGTGCTATGATTTGAACAATCTTGGTAAAAGTCAACCAGATGAAAATACATACAAATATCAAGAACATAGATTTTTATAGTTTTCCCTATATGAATCGATTTTTGAACAATCTTTACAAAAATTCACTATCGAAAGCTATATTTACCAAACATCAAAGCCCAACCCTTCCATTTTCAGGCAAGAAGATTTTTAAAGTTTTCCAATACGGGTCAATGTAAAAGAAGTGACCGTCAGAGGGGGCCATTTCTGACCCCAGGGCTATAATTTCAACAGTCTTTGAAAAAGCTACATACGAAATCTCTAAAACCTTAAAGCTTTATACAAGATGATTTTAAATATTTTACTATTCTCCTTTGTTCTGCCATGGCAACAAAAGCTGCATGGAATGGAATTCTTCGAACAGCAGACCCCAGTGTGGGCCATTTGGTACCTCAGGGCTATACTCTGGGCAATGTTAATTGGCCGAGATCCACTAGATGAGGATACCTATTAAATATCAAAGGCCAAGGTCGTCTAGTTTCAGGATGTGAGTTCATGTAATACATTTGTAACACCAGGGATGGGTACACTTTTGACCCCAAGGCTATGATTTAAACAATGTTGATAAAAGCTGCTTGGCAAACCTAATAAAACAAACTTCTTGTTCTGGTTTCGGATAAGTAATCTTGCTAATTTCCCCGTTTTTGTTGCCATGACAATCAGAGTTGCATGGAATGGATTTTTGAAGAACTCAGAACAAGATTCAGTGACTTAAGAAATGTCATTTAAGAAAATTAAGAACAGAAGGGCAGACGGATGACAGTCACGACCATGGACAGTGACCAGTTACAATAGATTCCCAGAAGCCTTAAGCTTATGAAAGCTAAAATACATAATACATGTTCATTTTTCATGTGTTTTTTTCTGTAAAAGTATTATCTTTTTACCCTGAAATAAGGATTTGTTTTTCAAAAGCTAAAAAAAGTTTCTTCATGCAGAAATCTGATGTAACGCTACATCAAAGTGTTTTCAAAAGCCTTTACCAGATACATGTATTAAAAATGTTCGTTTTCCATGTTTTTTTTCTTTGGCAAAATTTCCAACAACCTTAGAAAAGAACATTTCTGTGAAGGTATGAAGTTGAAGCATTTAATAGCTGCTTCAAAGTAGTTTGTGCATATCTGGTAATACAAACCAGCTCCACGTCAGACATGTATGTACTTTGAAACTTTGGTAAGTAATTCCTACATGTGAAAAATATATGGTATTTTTCGGTAAAATTCAATATTTTCATGGAAAATGAAATTTTGTAAACATTTCAGTATCTTTTTTTTTGTTTCTGTAGTTAACGGTTATCCACATGTAACTTGTTGCATCAAAACATTTTCAAGAATCCTCACCACTAACTTTTTACAAAAAAAATCCCGTTTCCCTCGCTTTTTTGTCAAACTTTTGAATTTCTCCCTTAAAAAGCAAACTTCTTAGCAGGCACAAGACTGAATGTTTTTTATAGCTTCTTGAGAGTAGTTAGTGCACATCTGGCTATATAAATTGGTTCGACGCCATACAATACATTTTTATACTGTGGTTGCTACTTGCCCAAAGACTAATGGATTATGAGTGTTTTATATAAAAATTGCATTTTCCTACACCGCAAAAATGATTTTTTTTTTTTTACATATAAAATTTTAATTTTTTTCCTGCAATTTTTTTAACTTATACACTATAACTTTTTACACCAAAACATTTTCAAGAATCCAAACCAGTCACTTTTAAAAATGTATTCCCATTTTCTGCGCTTTTGTCAATATTTCCAAGTTTTTACCCCCAAAAGACAGCATTCTGTTCACATATCAAGCTGAAACTTCTTTTATTACTACTTGAAAACAGTTAGCTTATGTTTGGCTATTTAAATAAATTTGATATAATTTAATGAAATTTTTACAATTTAATTCCTGTTTTTTGGCGATTTTTAGTCAAATTTCGAACATTTTCCCCCCAAAGAAATCAATTTCGCCAGGGAATATTTTGGGGGATTTTTTTTTCCTGTAAGTCAGGACACCCCACTGATTTGGAAAATAGTGAAAACCCTTCTGAAGGAATTTGTTTGAGGTTGAGGGTCTTTTTGGGCTAAAATTACTGGCCTATAGTGAGTAACCCTTAAAGCGCCATTCTAGGAAAATAATGCTGGTCATAGAATGTGTATCGTCTGCTGGTCAGATGATTCACATGTAATGTCAAGCATAATTTTCCCCTGACAAAAAAAAAAAAAAAAAAAAAAGAATGAGAAAACTAAATTCCAAAATGCCCTCCACAAAACGTGCTTAACCGTTGCATGCCAAGCGTCTTATTCCTGGATTCCATTTTATGGGTTGGCGCTTTCAAATGGGATAAATATTGTCCTGATTTTATTTTGGGGTCGATTGTTTCTCAACCGACGCAAAGTTACTAAGCACAGCTCTTCACTGTAGCTGTCAACGTCACTGTCACTGATTTGTAGGAAATCCAGATAAAGATTTGTATCGCTGCGACGTCTGAGTTTGTTTTTGTTTGTTTGTTTGATTTGGGGTTTAACGTCCCCGTCAACATTGCAAAGGTCATTTTGGAGACGTTGCTTCCAATTTTGTGGGACTTTTACCCGACATTGAGCTGAAATGACATCTCAAGCCCTGTCGCCCAATGAAACCAATAGGGTTTATAAGCATGGACGGTCCGACTCGTCCCGCTTTGCCTGGGCAGGCTTTACCAGTACTCGTGTGTGGGTCGGATTCAGCTCTGCGTGGAAGCATCATGCAGCCCATATATTTCTTCAAGCGCCGGCAGTCTAAGTTCCCGTTCAGCCTAAACTGAAATACAAATGACCTCATTACGTAAACATGCCTATACAAATACATGGTAAACTTTACCTCCGAAAAAACTGCCCCCGCCCTTCGGGGCTTGGGGAAATAGATGGGCTGCATGATACTTCCACGCAGAGCTGAAACCGGCCGCACACGAGTACTGGTAAACCGCTTAGAGGATCTAAGTCTTCACAGGCAAAGCGGTGCGAGTCGGTCCGGTGCGCCCATGCTTATAAACCCTATTGCGGTGCGTCCATGCTTATACTTGAACCCTATTGCGGTGCGTCCATGCTTATAAACCCTATTGGTTTCATTGGGCGACAGAACTTAAGATGTCATTTCATCTCAGTGTCGGGTAAAAGTACCACAAAAATGAAAGCAATGTCTACAAAATTACCTACATAGTGTTGAAGGGGACGTAAAACCCGCAAAAAACCTCTGAAAAAAAAAACAAAAAACAAAAAAACGAAAATTTTAAGATGAAAAATTGTGGTATTTTTCCTGTTTCTGCTCAAAATATAGCGTGGGTGCTTGTTAGAACCGCCTCATCGAGGCGGTTCAAACGAGTACCCACAATCTATATTTTAGAGCAGAAATAAGAAAAATAATGTTTACCCATGTAAACTCCAGTTTTACTACATAAAAGTGGGGTTCAAGGGGGTCAAAATTGTATAGGCGTGTTTTCGTGATGCACTGAAAAGCAGATATATGTTCTAATGAACATAGAAATCACTAATATAACTTGATATTTCTAAAAGCGGCTTGACCATAGAGAACTACTTGAACCAAAATTGGTCTTATCGCCCGTGCAATGATTCTCTATGGTTCTAACGTACCGTATCTTAATTAGGAAACATGTTCCTTTTCTGTTTTATCGATATTGTCAGACTGTAGTTTGCGTATTTTAATTCTTTAATACTCACAAGGCCGAAGACGGAGTGACACTTACTATACGTATCTACCTGATAACAAGCCCGATAAACCAACCCAGCAGGCACACGTCGCTAGCGCAACGTCAAATCAACGTCCACCGACGTAGATGTGACGTAGTGTAAATGACATGACGTTGATGTGACGTCACTAATATGACATGTGCCTGCTGGAAGCATCATGTTCACTTGTCAGTGAAATGAAAAGCCACCTAAACCCAACTTCGTTACGAATTGGGGGTGGGGGTTGGGTGAAGACTGATATGGATATATGTAGAGCTTGCAACTGCTTAATATTATCTGTTTTTGATTTTGGGTTTGATTGGATCGATCAGAGAGAACTGGGGTTACCATGGTATACATTATTCTGCTTGTTTCTACTCCAAGACATAGTTTAATGGTACTGCTTAGAACCGCCTCAATCACGGTTCTAAGGAGCACCCAAAACCTATGTTAAGATATTAGATAAGAACAATATCACAAATTTTCGACAAAAAAAAATGAAACGCAACAATGCTTCGACGTGGATGTCAACAGAAGCAAAATTTACATCCGGCGCTTTTGCTATACACCCCGCCCACCGGCGCTGGGAGAAATAAAACTGGGCTGCATGAGCTGAAACCGACTGCAAAAAACCGCTTAGAATGTCTAACATGTTATATAAAAGGGTTACACAGTGTAAACATTCAAATTGACCTCCGCCGGTGGTCAACAGAAAACAACTTGACTTATATCCGGAAGTCAATTTGAAAGTTTCCTGTTATTGGTATTCGTGGGTTGCAGGAAGGTCACAGGTGAGTGAGTGTTCGAGTTTTACGTCCCACCAACAGCTAAGGTCATACGGAGACGGGACTTCGGTTTAAAGACCTATCCGAAAGTCTGGAGAAGACCGGGATCGATCATGCGACCCCTGGTTTACAAGGCGAGTAGCGTAACCACTACATCACGGCGGCTTCTGAAGGTCACAGGTAAGATTATTCTTGACCAAAAACATATCTTAAAAATCGGAGAATATCATTCTATCAGTTGTTTGCACCTGCATGTTCATACCAAGTGTTAATGATAGGTTTTCAGTCGTTTCGTCGCAATCATTTTTATCCCGCACGCTCAGAGGTGAAATCGAAAGTAGAAAGTCAGCAAACACAGGTGAATTTGCTCTGATTGTCCAGTGACCTATTATTGTTGCAGGCAGATACGGCGATACCATATCTGCTTCCAAAACATCCTTTTATACATCTACACGTTTTCCCTGCAATGTTCAGGCCATTTTTTGCATCGGCGGTCAATTTGAAAAAGAGGTGGTCAATTTGACTAATGGAGATTATAATGGAAAACGATTTTTGAATAAAAATCATGAAATGTTTAGTATTAAGTCATTGGGACCGTTTTCTGGAAATAGTAACAGCTAAATTCAGGCGTCGGTGTACTTAAACTTCATATTCTCTTTACAGCCTCTTTATAGCCTCTTCGGAAACATAGTTTAGCATCTCGTTTACACTTTCCCTTTAATCAACCACCAAATTAGACCTGGTGTTCGAGACATTCACATAAATTCTCAGATCGCCTCGAAATCAATAGCGCACGAAACATCAACTCGGTGGTCAATTTGAAGATAAGGCGGTCAATTTGACTTAAACTAATCCAATTTGATCATTACGAGAAACACTTAAGAACAATGCACCAAATTTATTTAAATACATCAAACCTTTCAATGAATGGAAAATCAACGCATTGAGACACCTGATGTTACAAACAGTGCCACTGGAGGTTTGGAGTAAAATCTTACAAGGCAAGTAACATATACAAAAGTTCAGGCTCCGACCATCTAATGTACACATCATCAGTATCTTGTTAAGGCCCAAACCTACCGCCAAAAGACTTGGTATGATAAGGGCTAATTTTGGCCCCCACTTAAATCCTCTTCATTATGAACTTTTCAATTGCTAACAGGTTCAGTTAATGGCAACATGAGGAAACAGATTGTTTCGTCCCCATGGATTCTTAGAATATAACTTGATTTATAACACGAGTGTATTGCGTCAATAGATTTAGAAGAATGTGTTGAGAAAAGTATGAAAAGGACATCCTGCTGAAAGTAAAAGACAGCTGGAAATGCTTTTGGGAGTACGTGATTACAGTTTTTCGTTGGTGCATTCATATATCAGATAAAACTCACAAAAAGTGAGTCCTATAACGTTACGCCACCCACTTGCGTTATCATTGTGATATACGCAAAACTAAAAAATTCATCAGATCAAAATGAAACATGCATTAATTGATTCTTTGGGTATATTTTGATTTTTGTATAGTTATGTAACGTATGTACATTTTTACATTGTTTGGTCTGTTTCCCCAGCTTGTTGAGTAGTCTATTTTTAAGTATATATGCGGGCGGATGTGCTTACCCCGCCACGGACCTGTTTTGTTTGTTTTTCTTGTGCCTTAAAGGTGGTGTTGTCCGTTTTAGGGCAAGCCCACCCGCTCACAGTTGCTGGGGAGGACAGTTTTTGTACCTGCAAGATTAAGCTAGTGGTTTATATTTAGTGTTTTTGTTGTTTTTTTATCTGTACATACAATATGTAACATAATAGCATGAAGGGCCGGTTTACGCCGTCTCTGGCTTGAATTCGTATTTATTTTGTTAGTGGGTGACTTCTATCGCGGAGGATGTGCAAAGTACGTCAATCCCTTTTTATGCATTTGCCGTTTTAAGTTAAGAAAAAGTGACGCCTTCCTCGACGTAGGATGCCGCACTCTGCGGGACCATAAGTGGGTCAGTCGCCATGTTTGCATATCATTAACGCATCCTACGTGAAGGAAGGCACCATAGGAGGAAAGCGTATTCCTGCCTAGCCATTTGGAGGCCCGAGACAACGTTTGCCGATCTCGTTTGTGGTGTTGTCCTTTTTGCGACAGGCCCATCCGCCCACAGTTGCTGGGAGGGACAATTTTTGTACCTGCAAGGTTGTGCTTGAAGATTATATTTGTGTTTTTTTTTTGTTTGTTTATTCTGTACATACAACATATAACATAGTAACATGGTGTGTTGGCTTCCGTCGTCTCGGGCCCAAATTCGTATTTATTTTAGTTAGTGGGTGACCTCTATCGCGGAGGATGTGGAAAGTAGGTCAATCCCCTTTTTATGCTTTTTCGTTTGAAGTTAAGAAAAAGTGATGCCCTCCTCGACGCAGGATGCCGTATTCTGTGAGACCGTAGGAGGGTCATTTTGTGTCGCCATGTTTGCATATCATTATCGCATCCTACGTATAGGAAGGCACCATAGTAGAAAAAAATGTATTCTTGCCTAGCCGTTTGGGGACCCGAGACAACGTTTGCCAATCTCTTTAGTCAAAGTGGTTAGTGCAAATTGTTATATAAACATGTAGGTCGCATACAAGCGTCCGCCTGCGCACGTGTGCAGTCGAGCGCTGCTATGCGATCTTGTTTTTAATGTTTCATATTTACACAAATAAAATTGTTTGAAATCGCTTTTTTTTTTAGAAAACTCTTCTTGTCTTCTTCTAACTCCAGGTTTTTTATCTCTCTTTTCTATACTATCCACTCTACTGTATTCCGATCCTACAACTATCGCTATATCTACCTACCTAGTGTGGTTGTATGTTGTTTTAGTTTGGCGTGGGTGGTTGTGCGTGTTAAAAGCCTTCCTTCAGGTCGCGCTAAGTCATGCCCTAGTTAGTTAGTTAATTGCCCTTGTCTGTATTGATATGTGGCCATCTTGACCGTCTGTCTTTATTACGGTCATGGCGCAATTTGCTGTTTGTGGTGATTTTTATGTTATGCGACAAGGGCAGTTCGGAGGGCTGTATGATATACCAGGCGAGATGCGGTTTTTCAGTCGTGGTGGTATGCAAAACCCTTTTGAGGGCCCCAAGGTCATTCCGTTTTGGGTAACCTTATAATGTACATCCTTTATTCGAAAGCGAAAGTTGCGAAAAAAGAAAGAAAAAGATGTGATAAGGCGTCTTGTTTCATATTTCTGTCCAACTTTTCTATATGCGTTCCTGAAGGAGAGGCTTTGTTTGCTAGTGTGCCGTTCTCCTTTGGGTTGTGTGGCTCTCGATCAGCCAGGATTTTGACGCAACGTTCCTAAGTGCAAAGTCCAAGGACCGCAACCACAGCGCTGCGTCTCGTTCTGACTTCCCGTTTGCCTCACCCCCTCAGGAGCGGCTGGGCGATGGATTTTCCTTGTGGTGGGTCCATGCCAAGTCCCGGCGTGCTTTCGTGTGGTCCTCTTTCGGGCTGTGTGGCTCCCGATCTGCTAGGGCTTTGGTGCAGCGTTCATAAGTGCAAAGCCAGTGGGCCGCAACCACAATGCTACACCTTGTCTTAACTTCTGGCTTGCCACACCCCCTCTGGAGTGTGGTTCGGGGCTATGGATTTTCCTTGTGGTGGGTCCATGCCCCGTTCTGCTATGGTCTTCTCACAATGATCCAGGGATCGCTGTTACCGATAGGCACTCCTAAGTGCAAAGCCGAGGCCGCAACCACAGAGCCTATCGTTGACTTTGTTCCCCTTTTCGCTGTGAGACGGCCGCCCATTGATCACTACGGCCCTTTTTGGTTGGTAGCGTCTAAGGTGCGGTTAGAATATTTATTTTTACTGTTCTGAACTCGGGTCTCTAGAGATTTTGGTTTAAAGTATGTGTTCTCGTACGGGGTGTGTTGTACGGTACAATGCGATTAAATTTAGTCTGCGCCCTTAGTGTTCCCCTATATTTTGTCCAGGTAGTTTGTTTTCTCAAAGAATTTGAAGACCGCGTCCCTCATTTCCTGTGAATTTAGATTGAGTAGAGAAACCGCATTTATCTCCCCTTGGTATCCTAATGTTGTCAGTTCTCCCTTTAGTTCCCTTCTGGCGGGGCCGTGTGCGGGGCACTCTGCGAGGTAGTGTTGAACACACTCCACCCCGCCACAGTGCCGGCATAATGGATCGGCCTCGCTATAGAAGATGTTGTGCGCATTTAGTCCGTTGATCCCAGTCTTAGTCGTGTAAATATGCGATCGAGCTTTCGGCTGTCGCTATATTGTACCAATTTCGGAGTCAAGGACTGACAGATCGAGTGTCTAAAGCCGTGTTGTCCCTGCCATATGCGCGCCCATTCCTTTTTGATGCTGGCCTTAATGATTGCGTATACTTCTTGTGGGGTGGGGAGGTAGTCAAGTGCCTTTCCCCGGGTCAGAGCTTCTTTGGCCAGTGTGTCTGCGCGCTCATTCCCCTGCACGTTGCAGTGGGAGGGGATCCAATCTATGTTCAGGGTGATACCTTGTTTTAGAAGTTTGTGTATTAGGATATGAATGTCCTGCAGTAAATCCGGTCTTGTAGTGCTATTCCCAGAGTTTATGCTTTGTATTGAGCTTAATGAGTCTGTTAGTATAACAACACTCGGGTTTTTGTTCCTGTATCCATTCCAAAGCTTTTTGTATGGCTATAAGTTCTGCAGTGTAGACTGTGAGGTGCTGGTTAAGTTTGAATTTTTGGTCGAAGTTTAATTCTGGTATTGTGAAAGCACACCCAGTTTCTTTTTTGTCAGCATCTTTGCTTCCATCAGTGAAAATTTTAAGCGCTTGCTTATAGTTTTCACTGATGTGTGATTCTGCGAGCTCATTGCATTTTATCTGTGATGTTTCATTTTTCTTCTTAAGTTAAAAACTTCCGGATATGTTTTTCCGCTGTTTTGACCTGCTCGAGGTCATGGTTTTTAATCAGGTCCTGGACTTTGATAATATAGGGGATCTTTCCTCTTAACCTATCTCTTTTAACATGATTGGGCGTGTCGGCGATCATTTCGTTTATGGGGAGACTTTCCCTAAGACTGCTTGAGCGGGCCCAGTACTTGAGTTGCAGTTCATCCCTCCGCAGGTGCAGGGGCATGACGCTGCATTCAATCTCCAGGTCCAGGTTCCGCGTTCCCCTGTATGCCCCAGTAGCGATTCGGAGGGCTGTGGCCTGTATGCTATCTATTTTTTTTTCAGGTGAGAGGGCGCCGCAGACGCGTATGCTTGGCAGCCATAATCAATTTTGCTTCTTATGAGTGTTGTGTACATTTTGATCAGGGTTTTCTTGTCTGCTCCAAAGTTTGCCCCCGAGACCGCCCTGAGCACATTTAGGTCCCGCTGGGACCTGGACACCAGGTTGTCAATGTGCAGTCTCCATGTTAGATTGCTATCAAAGTACATGCCCATGAATTTGGCATGACCCGCGTACTTTATTTCCTGCCCGTCATGCGTCAGCCTGGGCATGCCCTTTGTATGTGCGAAATTTCTATTGTAAACTATAACTGTTGTTTTTTCAGTTGACAATTTGAAGCCCCAGTTTGTAGCCCAATCATGTATGGCATTTAGCGCTTTTTGTAATGCAGGAATGGCACTTTTTTTTTTTTTTTTTTTGCGGTTTTCCATACTAAGCCGTCATCCGCGAACATGGATATTTCCAACGGTAATGCATTAAGTGTTTCCTGCAGAGTGTTCATTAATAGGTTGAAAAGGATAGGAGATAGCACCGACCCCTAGGGGGAACCGTTCTCGCATTCATAAAAACCGGACACCTCGCTACCTATTTTTACGTTCATTTTTCTATCAGTCAAAAAGTCTCTGATCCAGGTTAACATTTTTCCTTGAATTCCGAATGTGTTTAGTTTAAGGAGGACCCCCCTAGTCCATAGTGGGTCGAAAGCTTTTTCTAAATCCAAAAATATCGCTACCAGTGAGTGTTTCATTAGTTTTGCCTTTCGGATGGCGGAATCCAGTCTGGTGATTTGATCAATGGTAGATCTATGTTTCCTAAAACCTGATTGTTCGTTTGCTAAGAGGTTGTTCTTCTCAATGTGTGCTGTTAGTTTAGATGCTACCATGGTTTCCATGATTTTACATATGGTTGATGTGAGTGAAATCGGCCTATATGATTTCGGCTCGTGGGGGTCCTTGTCTGGTTTTAATATTGGAACGATGGTGCTCTCCTTCCATTGTGTAGGGAGGGTCCCCTCGTTCCAAGATTTATTTATTAGTGCGAAAAGTTGATTTTTTCCCTTTTCTAGCAGATTTTTTAACATGTCATAGTGAACGGTGTCTGCCCCGGGGGCGGTGCTCTTTTTCTTATTAAGCGTGCTCTGTAGCTCCCTATGGGAGAAATTCGCATTGTATGCACGGCACTGGCCAGCGCGATCGGCGTCTTGAACAGCCTTGTGATATATTAACATATATTTCCTTTGAAAGTCTGCAGTAGTTCAAGTTGAAGTTAATATAAACATTCCCATGCCATGGTAAACAGTACTGCTACCTTATCTGACCATAGAATCACATTAACAAATTTCTAATTGGTTGGTCAGTGTGAGAAAATATTTTGACAGAAGCGTGGTTCCACATGTTAGGCTGGAATGGAGAGAAACTTCAGTTTAATTCTTTCGGCTTGTTTGGCAACATGTATTTAGACTTTTAACATCCTAAATTATTCTGAAACTGTAAAATGGAAAATTAACTCTTGTTGGAAATTATCACTATATTATATAATGTGTAAAAGAAATTAAAAAGGAACTTGTAAAATAAAGAATTGATTTGAATTGTCGTTATTTATTATAATAATTCCCCAGAAGAACAAAAAGGCTACATAAGTACTACAGCCTGCTCAATCATTGGGTCCTGCGTTCCCCTTATGCACCTAAAATTTGGGTCTAAATTTTCGTTACTGCAGACTTTCCGGTAGTGTTGGGCTAAGATTTCTGCTTTTTCATTGTTTTCGTGTTATCTTGCGTTTCCTTGTTTTAAAACTTCTACCGGTTTTAGTGGTTTTCCATTAAATCTTTTTATTGTGTCCCAAATTATCTTAGAATTTGTTTTATGTGTGAGAGTAGACACAAAATCCCTCCAGGCTTGTTGTTTTGTTTGTGTTAAAAGGTATTTTGTTTCCTCCCTTACGCGTCTATATTCTTCTAAAAGTGCGGCTGTTTTGTTTTTCCTATATTTATAGTATATTTTATTTTTATTTTTGACTGCCTCGCTACAATTTTCATCCCACCATGGCAGGGTGTTTTTATGCTTATTTTTTGGTTGCGTTTTTGATATTGATTTTTCACATGCCGCCATTATTTCCGAAACAAAATCCTCATTGCTTTTATCGATATTTGTGCCTTCGAGGGATATGTTAATAAGTTTAAGTTGCTGCCTAAAGAGGTCCCAGTCTGCTTTGTCTAATTTCCAACGTCGGGCAGGCCGTTGCGTTACGCATTTGTGAGTGACGTTGAGCGACGTCAGGATGGGGAAGTGGTCGCTTCCCATCGTGTCGTCTCCCACGTGCCACTCTTTAGATCGGCATAGTGATGCGATGACCAGTGTTAAGTCTATGGCGCTCGTGCTTCCGCGCTCGACGTTTAGTCGTGTGCCACACCCCGTGTTTAAGATTACGTAATCTGTGCTATTTATGAACTCGACCAGTTCTAGGCCTCGCCGTTCGTCGTAATGAATTTCAAACGGTCGGACGAAGGTTTTATAACATCGGGAGGTCACGTGTCGTCTTCAGAACCTAGTTCGAACGCATCGTACTCTCAATACGACGTCGTGAAGCCGTCGTGTGGCCTTCGGGTAAACTTCGTGATAAAAAAACACATCTTCTTGTTACCTTCGTGTGTGGTCCGGATGCCATCATGTGACCATCTGCATGCATCGTTCTTGCTTCGGCTAGAGATTGGCTGTTGAACATGTTCGGAGCGATCTTCACGCGAAATTCAAAATTCCATACGGTCCATCGAATTACCCCAAACCACCCCAAAACACACCAAACCACTTTAATTATATAAACTTAATACATGTATTGCACTACTTTAGTTAATTTACATGAGGGTTAAGACATTTAAAGGCTCATTTGCAATATACATGTTGCGAAGGGGTTAAGCTTTGTTAACTTTTATTTTGAAATTGGATGTGGGTGAGTGGTAACTGGGTGCATGACAATTATAAGGGTTCCTTTCTTGGTTATTAAAAGCCCTAAAAGGGCTATTTTATTTAAGTGGGGAAGCCCTCTGTCGTGCTGACTTTGGCCAAGTGTTAATCCTATTACATATTATAAATGGACAAGTCGTTAAATCGCTTAACACTTGATAAGCGCGTGCCACGAGTAGGTGTGAATTTCACCACATTAAACGGTTAATGTTAATATTTAGAGCACGCGCCTTTAATGACTCATCACGAAAACACACCTATATAATTCAGAGAGGTAAACCTTATTTTCTTATTTCTGTATTTAAATATGGATTGTGGATACCCGTTCGAATCGCCTCGATGAGGCGGTTCTAATGTGTACACACAATCTCTATTTTGATTTAAATTCAAAACGGTTCCGTGGCAAACAGTGCAGGCCCAGAACGCGGCATCTGATCAGGGCTTCCACTGTTTGCTAAAAGTTCAGTCCTTCCCCAAATAAATTTGGATGAAAAGATAACCTGACACCCCCTAAATTTTTAAATGAACTCCTAAGAAAATACCTAGATTTCAACAAATTAAAATAAACTCTCTGGCTAACTTACAACTGTCTGTCAACTGTCAAAATGAAAATATGACGTCGTTTTGTTTGTTTGATTTGAGGTTTAACGTCCCCGTCAACACTGTAAAGGTCATTTTGGAGACGTTGCTTCCAATTTTGTGGGACTTTTACCCGACGTTGAGATGAAATGACATCTCAAGACCTGTCGCCCAATGAAACCAATAGGGTTTATGTAATATTATTGAAATAATTGGACTTGTCATGAGTCAAGATTCTGACTTTCTCCCACGCTTGTTAAAATAGAGACCACACACTGCAGTTAATTATGTCTGCATGCCTCTTTGATACTTGTAGGAGTTCCCTCAGTTTGGTTCTGAGCTTCATGTTGTATACTTGTAAATAAATATATGCACAAACTTATAGTTCTGTTATTGAACCCAAATCAATATAAATGACATAACATGGTGGCAGCGGTAGTTAAATTGTGAACTATAAAAGGACATTTAATTTTAGCAAAATTCTACAGTAAAAAATGGCAAGTTTTCAGTTTTCCCATCCAGAATAATTTGACTTTTCTAAACCACAAGGTTGGGAAAAATGGTTCCAGAGATTTGAAAGGTTCCGATCAGCTTCAGGACTTTCAAAAAAACAATCAGAAATTCAAGTAAACTCCTTAATCTATTGTATGGGAAGTGAAGCAGATGACATTTTGGACACCCTAAAGTTAACCGCGGAACAAAGAAAAACGTATGAAACTGTGTCAAAAAAGCTAAAGGATTATTTTATTCCAAAGCGGAATGTCATATTTGAGAGGGTGCAGTTCCACCAGCGGGTTCAGTTTGAAGGAGAAAAAGTGGACTCCTTCGTGACAAGATTGTATAAACTGGCGGAGTACTGTTCATTCGGTGAACTGCATGACGAAATGATTAGGGATAGACTAGTAGTCGGATTGCGGGATCAAAAGGTCTCTGAAAGGCTCCAGCTGGACGCGGAGTTGACGCTAGAAAAAGCCCTCACACAAGCAAGGCAGCATGAAGCAGTAAAAGCGCAACAGCCCGTTGTCAGGGGACAAAAAGGACAGTGTGACGCCTACATTAAGGGGACACAGGATTTGGTCAATTTTGATCCCAAGGGCATGATTGGCAGAATTCATGTAGGCGACCATTCAAAATGGCTACATGCTTAATACATGAGCTCTTAGTTGAGGCTTCTTACACCTTAGAAGGAACGGTCCTCGAGAATGTGGACTCCATTAAATACCTTGGAGTGACAATCTCAAACAACTTGAGATGGAATACTCATATTAGCAATATGTGTACTAAGGCAAATAGAACGCTTGGTTTCCTGAGGAGAAATCTTCATCAGTGCCCTCAGGATGTAAAGAGGCAGCCTATAAAGGTCTTGTTCGCCCAATCTTGGAATATGGTAGTTGTATCTGGGACCCCAGTGGAGTGGTCCTTAACGATGAAATTGAGAAAGTTCAGAATAGAGCTGCTAGATTTGTAACAGGCAATTATTGCTTTGAAACTGGGAGCATGACTGGAATACTTGGAAAATTAAAATGGGAGTCTCTCAAGAAAAGGAGAAAAGACAGTAGGCTAATCCTTTTATACAAAGGTCTAAAGGGTGCTGCCAGCATTCCAACAGATGACCTTGTTCCCCCAGCTAGACACTGTAGAAATCACCATTCGTTGGCGTTTCAGACCCTTAGGGCAAGAACTGACATTTATAAAGAGTCGTTCTTCCCCAGAACCATTAGAGATTAGAATGCCCTTCCCGATTCGATTATTTCGACAGCTGAAGGTGCTGATGATTGTGTAACTAAATTTACCTCTTTGGTTAGAGCTAGGGACTAACTTCCCACATCACAGGTCCTGGTGTATGAATGTCACTTGAACAATTCTGATTCTGATTCTTTGCCTTATGATTTCAGAGAAGATTTTTGAAGTTTTTTTTTTTTTTTTTTTTTTTTATTTTAAGTTATTGTTTTTTTCCCCATTTAAATCCATGGCAGCTAATGGGCCCATGGGCAATGCCAATTTTGGCTCAAGCGACATGGTTGACAGGATTTCGTAAGATGACCATTTCATGTTGCTACATACTAAATATCTACCGGCCCCGATAGCTCAGTTGGTAGAGTGTCCACTCCGGGGAATGGGAGGTCATGGGTTCGATTCCGGGCCGCGACATACCAAAGTCGTTAAAAATGGTACTAGCTGCTCCTCGCTGGTAGAGCTAGGACTGGTTGACCCAGTGTCAGGATAATGTGACTGGGTGTGGTATCATGTAATGTGTCTGGGACATGATACTTCAGTGAGGCAGCACTATAAAAGTGAGCATTGAGCTCCCTGTCGCAACCAGACACCGTCGTGATGACTGAAAAATTGTTGAAAGCGATGTTAAACCCGAATTCACACACACACACATACTAAATATCTAAGCTCTGGGATGTATGGTTTCAGAGGAGAAGATTTTTGATTTTTTTTTTCCCATTATAAGTCTATGGGAGCTAATGAGCCCAAGTGCATGGCCAATTTTGACCCCAGGGGCATGGTTGGCAAGAGACTACTTGACATTGCTATATGCTATATATTTAAGCTCTGGACCCTGTGGTTTTTCCAATTGTAAGTCTATGGAAGCTAAAGAGTCCTGGGTTGTGGCCAATTTGGATCCCAGGGGCATAATTGGCAGGATTTATGTAGGTGGCCACTTGACGTTGCCAAGTACTAAATATCTAAGCTCTGGGCCTTATGGTTTCATGAAGTTTTTTCCATTATAAATCGGTGGGAGCTGATGAGCTCGGGCGTGGCCAATTTTAACCTCAGGGGCAGGGTTAGCATGATGTATGTAAATGGCTATTTTATATTGCTAGATACTAAATATCTAAGCTCTGTGCTTCATAGTATCGGAAAAGATTTTTGAAGCTAAGGAGCCCTGGCATGTGGCCAATTTGGACCCGAGGGGCATGATTGGCAGGATTTATGTAGAAGACCACTTGGCATTGCTAAATATCTAAGCTCTGGGCCCTGTGGTTTCAGAGAAGAAGATTTTGAAGCTTTCCCCTTATAAGTCTATGGGAGTTGATGACCCCCAGGGCATGGCCAATTTTGACCCCAGGGGTATGGTTAGCAGGATTTATGTAGGTGACAATTTTATGTTGATTCATACTAAATATCTAAGCACTGTGCTTCATGATTTCAGAGAAGAAGGGGCCCCGCTGAGTGGCCAATTTGGACCCCAGGGGCACGATTGGCAGGATTTAGGTAGGTGACCACTTGGCATTGTTAAAAGCTAAATATCTAAGCTCTGGGCCCTGTGGTTTTTCAGAGAAGATTTTTTTAAATTTCTCCCATTGTAAGTCAATGGGAGCTATATGTTGCCATGGCAACCAGAATTCCAATCCCAACAGCCCAAAACCTTATGCAGCCTTCCCCCTGAATTTGATCAAGATTGCCCATGGGAAATTAGAGATATACAGGTACTTAATTTCAATTGTTAATGGACACACACATGAACACCTGCATGGATGCACGCACAACAGATGATGGATAAAATGTGATCACAAAAGCTCACCTTGTCACTTCGTGACATGTGAGTGAAAAAAAATAATTCAGCAGACGGCAAAAGCAGACGACATTTTCTGATGTAGTTTTTCTCGACGTCTTAAGGGTTAAAGATCCCTGAACGTTCTGTCTGAATGTTTAACAACTTCACAAATCAACAATAAACATTTTTTTTTCTCACATTTAATGTTATGCAGGTTCATGTATTAATTTACAATGCTTTAGAAAGCAGAGACAATGAGCCTATATATGTATGTTTTCAACTATCCTTAACAATAACTTATTATAACAAAGAAACCCAGTCCAGAGTCTACAAAATTTCTCCACCTTTCTCACTGTCAGCAAAAAACAAAATGAAAACAAAACAATAAAATGATGCCATCTGCTGGTGGTGATTAGGTGTCAAGGGGTTAACCTTTATTCTAATGCACTTGCATAATATGATTTATCATATGACATCGCATCTGAGGGTGTAATAACGCCATGTATTATTTTCGATAATCCACTAGTGGATTAAATATGCAAATTAGCTAGATACATCCCGTAACGTTACATGTACGACGTCCTTAACGATGTCTCGTTTATTAATGGCGGAATATTGATATTTTTGTAAACAAGTGTGAATAAAATGCGTTTTAAATGTCATAGGATAAATAGAATCTTGCATTGTGCTCATGTATTATTGAATTTATTAAACTCGTTGAGGAAAAGGGATTTTCCTAAACTCGTTTAATAAATTCAATAATACATGAACACTCATGAAAGATCCTCTATGTAACGTGACATCTGATTGGGTAATGTCAAATATTTATATCCTGTGATATACTGTCGGAAACCGGACGTCATGATGTGAAGATCGCTTTTAATTGGCTAGCATTTGTTTTACGCAACTCCCAGCTGCTTGCCACTTTCAGCAACAAAATACAATTTTTAATAAAAATAACTGAATAAGTGCATTAGAATGGGGATAACTGTATTGAATATTGTCGTTTGGGAGGGAAATCACTGGTTTTACGGTCGTAAATTCAGTTTTACGGCTTCCCTGACACGTCGGCGTAAAACAGAATTTCCTTCCCAAAAGACAATTTTTGAATACAGTTATCCCCTAATCCAACCCCTACATTTACAAACAATGCCCCCACTCGTCTGAGCTTGGAGAAATATATTGTGCTGCAAAGTGCTTCTGTGCAGAGCTGAAACTGACTAAACCCGAGTTCTCGTAAACCGCTAAGGTATAAGCCTACCCAGGAATAGTGATGTGAGTTGGACCACACCTTAAACCCTAGCAGTTTCTTTGTGAGGTAGGGCTTGAGATGTGATTTCAATGTCAGATAAAAGTTCCGCAAAATTGGAAGCAACATCTCCAACATGATCTAAATAGTGTTGGCAGGGATGTAAAACCTCAACACAAACAAAACCTTTATAAAACAGTGCAGACCTAGATCAGATGCTTTGAAGAAGCCATCTGATCAGGATCTACATGTGTTTCATGCAGTTTGTGAATTGAATAAATATATTTTTATCAACAGATCTGATTGGTTGCTAGCAATGGGTGTGGCTTGATTTATGCAGCAGGATATGGGCTTAGGCGAAAATGCCATTTATTGAAGGAGACATTTTTCACTGAATCTGAATCAATTTTAACCCATAAAATGCCAACCACAACAACTTTCATCTGCTGGTAACTTTGAAAGTCATCTTGGCAAACAATGTAGACCCAGATCATACAGCTCGTCTGAGAGTCAGGGTCCACACTGTTTGCCTGTATGCAAAAATATGTTTGAAAACTTTGCAAGAATACGCAACAGACAACATTAACAGAAAACATTTCAGATGCAGTTTTATCATGGCATCCAATAATTAATCCAGTTATTGCTAACCCTTTGAAGCACTGCAGTCAACAGACAATTCTTTGATTTTGTTTGTTTGATTTGTGGATCCCCGTCAACACTGTATAGGTCATTTTGGAGATATTGCTTCCAATTTTGTGGTACTTTTACCGGACACTGAGATGAAATGCCATCTCAAGCCCTGTTCCCAAATGAAACCAATAGGGCCGGTGTAACGGTCAGTTTCTTCCCCCGGCCCGGTTCTTCCCCGGGGAAGAACTGGGCCGGCCCGTTTCTTCCCCGGGGGAAGAACTGGGCCGGCCCGTTTCTTCCCCGGGGGAAGAAACTGACTAGTCAGTTTCTTCCCCACCCAGTCAGTTTCTTCCCCACCTGAATCTTTTTCAGAACCATAGTCAACGAGTAATTTTCAGCTCACAATTTGTTATAAATGATAAAATAGACCATTCAGAATAACTTCTGAGTCCTTTTAGCTTACATGACAAAATTTGCTCTATGCTACACCATTCATGGAGATGCAGTAAAATATGCATCCCAATAGAAGCATCTTTGATGAATTTTCTTTGCTTTTTAAGACATAAATTAGTATTAACTAATCAGATATAATAAGCCACAAATGTTTGGCGCTCAAATCTAAATAGAATTTGGAGACTGGGGATGGGGAAGAATTGGGCCGGCCCGTTTCTTCCCCACCCCAGATTTTTCTGTTTACAAAAAATTCTTGTGATAAATTTTCTTTGCTTTTTAAGACATAAATTGGTATAAACTAAAAAGATATAATAAGCAACAAATGTTTAGAGCTCAAATCTTAATAGAATTTGGAGACTGGGGGTGGGGAAGAACTGGGCTGACCCTTTTCTTCCCCACCCCAGATTTTTCTGTTTACAAAAGATTCTGGTGATAAATTTTCTTCGCTTTTCAAGACATAAATTGGTATTAACTAAACAGATATAATAAGCAAAAACTGTTGGATGTTCAAATATAAATAGAATTTTGAGACTGGGGATGGGGAACAACTGGGCCGGCCCAGTACTTCCCCACCCCAGATGTTTCTGTTTACAAAAAAAATCTTGTAATAAATTTCTTTTGCCTTTTAAGACAAAAATTGGTATAAACTAAAAAGATATAATAAACAACAAATGTTTGGAGCTCAAACCTAAATACAATTTGGAGACTGGGGGTGGGGAAGAACTGGGCCGGCCCAGTTCTTCCCCACCCCAGATGTTTCTGTTTACTAAATAATTCTTGTGATAAATTTCCTTTGCTTTCTAAGACAAATATTGGTATGAACTAAAAAGATCTAATAGACAGCAAGTGTTTGGAGCTCAAATCTAAATATAATTTGGAGATTGGGGGCGGGGAAGAACTGGGCCAGCCAAGTTCTTCCCCTACACAGACACCTTAAATGTCATAATTGATTTAATTGTACATCACTACACAAGGGTGGAGAAGAAACAGGTCACCCCATTTCTTCCCCACCTCGGACATCTTCAGCGATATAACTGACATAACTGTACAACACTACGCAAGGATTGGGAAGAAACAGGCAGGCCCAGTTCTTCCCCACCCCAGACACCTTCAACGTCATAATTGACTTAACAGTACAACACTTACCAAGGATGGGGAAGAAACTGGCGGCCCAGTCCTTCCATACCCAAGACATAATCAGCAATATAACTGAAATAACTGTACAACACTACCCAAGGGTGGGGGAAGAAATGGGCCACCCCAGTTCTTCCCCAACCTAGACATCTTCAGCGATATAACTGACATAACTATACAACACTACCCAGGGGTGGAGAAGAAATGGGCCGGCCCAGTTCTTCCCCCACCCCCCAGTCCCCGAATTCTATAAAGATTTGAGCTCCAAACATTCATTGCTTATTATATCTGTTTGGTTTATACCAATTTATGTCTTAAAAAGCAAAGGAAATTTATCACCAAAATTATTAAGTGCCAAACATTTTTTGCTTATTGTTTACCAATTTATGTCTTTAAAAGTGTAGAAAATTTATCACAAGAATTTTAGTAAACAGAAAAATCTGGGGTGGGGAAGAAATGGGCCGGCCCAGTTCTTCCCAACCCCCAGTCTCCAAATCCTATTAAGATTTGAGCTCCAAACATTTGTTGCTATTATATCTGTTTAGATTATACCAATTAATGACTTAAAAAGCAAATGAAATTTATCACCAGAATTATTAGTTAACAGAAACATCTGGGGTGGGGAAGAAACGGGCCGGCCCAGTTCTTCCCCACCCCCAGTCTCCAAATTCTATTAAGATTTGAGCTCCAAACATTCATTGCTTATTATATATGTTTGGTTTATACCAATTTATGTCTTAAAAAGCAAAGGAAATTTATCACCAGAATTATTAGTTAACAGAAACATCTGGGGTGGGGAAGAAACGGGCCGGCCCAGTTCTTCCCCACCCCCAGTCTCCAAATTCTATTAAGATTTGAGCTCCAAACATTAGTTGCTTATTATATCTGTTTAGTTTAAACCATTTTATGTCTTTAAAAGTGTAGAACATTTATCAACAGAATTATAAGTTAACAGAAACATCTAGGGTGGGGAAGAAATGGGCCAGCCCAGTTCTTCCCCACCCCCAGTCTCCAAATCCTATTAAGATTTGAGCTCCAAACATTTGTTGCTTATAATATCTGTTTAGTTTATACCAATTTATGTCTTAAAAAGAAAAGGAAATTTATCACCAGAATTATTAGTTAACAGAAACATCTGGGGTGGGGAAGAACTGGGCCGGCCCAGATCTTCCCCACCCCCAGTCTCTGAATTCTATTGAAACTTTAGGGCCAAACATTTGTTGCTAATTATATCTCTGTAGTTAATACCAATTTAGTGAAGAAGAAAATTTATCACAAGAATTTTTAGTAAACAGAAAAATCTGGGGTGGGGAAGAACTGGGCGGGCCCATTTCTTCCCAGGGGAAGAAATGGGCCGGCCCAGTTCTTCCCCACCCCCACTTTCCAAATTATATTTAGATTGGAGCACTAAAGAGTTGTTGCTTATTATATCTGTTTAGTTAATACCAATTGATGTCATAAAAAGCTGAGAAAATTTATTATAGATACTGGAATTGGGATGAAAATTTCCTTGGATCTCCATATATTGTATGGCATAGAGAAAATTTTGCCATTCAAACTGTAAAGACTCAAAACTAATTCAGAATGGTTTCTTTTCGAATTTTTAACAATTTGTGAGGCATAAATTACTCGTTCTCTATGGTTCTAAAAAAATTTCAGGTGGGGAAGAAACTGACCGGGTGGGGAAGAAACTGACTAGTCAGTTTCTTCCCCGGGGAAGAAACGGGCCGGCCCAGTTCTTCCCCGGGGAAGAAACTGACTGGGGGGAAGAACTGGCCTGTTACAGTACCAGTACAGTCGAGTCAGGTAACATTGCGCGGCCGTTTATTTTGCGCAACCTGCATTCACATTTTCTCTAACTGTATCCCTAATTATCAGTTTTACTATTATCAATGCACTGGCATTAAGTTTAACTTAGCCCCGAAAAAAATTGTCTTGCATGTGCAGATGAGCTTGTTTCGTGGAATTTTTCAGTTTTCTCAAAATACAAATAATACGAAATTTTAAAAGTCAAGATTAAGTTTCAAACTAGCCAAAGGTGATATTGCCTTGTATCTAAATGTACTGCATCTGATAAAACATTGCAGAAGAACTAATTACAACTTTTTTGAGTCAACCCTTCTTCAGAAGCCATCTGATCTGAATCTACACTGTTTGCAAAGACATGGGTTGTCGTGAACAGCAAGATAAGGGTTAAACAATACGTTAACTAATTACATCGTTAGTTTTGAATAACTGGACCCTGGAGATGAACTAATAAAGTCGGGTCTGCCAAGGTATTCATTACACAGACTTGTTAACTTTTGTCCTGTTGAATAATTAATTTAGCCACACCCATTTCTGACTGAACCACTTCATGCAAATTATTGCACCAAATTTTTGTTTCTTTGATTTCAGGTTTAACGTCCCCATCAACACTGTGAAGGTCATTTTGGAGACGTTGCTTCCAATTTTGTCGGACTTTTACCGGACGCTGAGATGAAATGACATCTCAAGCCCTGTCGCCCAATGAAACCAATAGGGTTTATAAGCATGGACGACCCGACTCGCACCGCTTTGCCTGGACAGGCTTAGATCCTCTAAGCAGTTTACCAGTACTCGAGTGCGGGTCGGGCTTAGCTCTGCATGGAAGCATCGTGCAGCCCATATATTTCTTCAAGCCCCGATAGCCGTGCACCAAAATCATAAACAGAATGACAAACAATGAAGATCCTGATCAGATGGCTTCTGAATGGCTTCTTCAGAAGTCAGCTGATCTGGATCTACATTGTTTGAAAGATGATACATATCCGGGCTCAGCAGGACAAGGTGAATAATTAATTTAGCCACACCCATTTCTGACTTTGAACCAATCAGATTACAGTATGTACCGTATTTCTCCCATTTAGCGCCCCGGGCGCTTAAAAAAAATTGACATCGTGCAGCCCATATATTTCTTCAAGCCCCGATAGGTGGGGGCCGTGCACCAAAATCATAAACAGAATGACAAACAATGAAGATCCTGATCAGATGGCTTCTGAATGGCTTCTTCAGAAGTCAGCTGATCTGGATCTACATTGTTTGAAAGATGATACATATCCGGGCTCAGCAGGACAAGGTGAATAATTAATTTAGCCACACCCATTTCTGACTTTGAACCAATCAGATTACAGAATGTACCGTATTTCTCCCATTTAGCGCCCCGGGCGCTTAAAAAAAATTGACAAAGCAGAGGTGTAAAATTTCCCTCAAACTTACTCGCCCTTATCGTCTAAACTTTTCATTTAGGTGCTAAAAATGAAGAACTAGACAAAAGTGCCCAGTGGGGCACGTATACCCCCGGTCAGTGCCGAACTACAAAGGGAAATAACTCTAAAAGGCCTGACCCCTTGACCCTTATTTTCTTTCCCACAATACAAGTAGTCATACTGATCATGTGTACAAAATTTCAAGTTTCTATGTGAAGCAGTTCCTGAGATATCTTTGACACAAAATAATTGTTTACGGACAGACAGACAGACGGAAAAGACAAAAACTATATACCCCCATGGCATACGCCGGGGGTATAAAAAGTAAGGTCAGTTTTGAAAATCTTACTCGCCCTGCCTCAAAACTTACTCGAAAATGCGAGCGGGCAAGTGGAATTTTACACCCCTGCAAAGAGGGGACACTTATTAGGAACAAAAAGCTTACCAGAAGGGTGAGTTTAAAATCCATTACATGCAGTAGTTTTTACATTAAAATATGTGTACTGATAATGTGTAGTATAAATTCTACCTAGTTATTTATAGATCAGTTTTGCTGATGCAGAATGTAAGAATATATTATTATATTTTTCTTGAAAAAAAAAAAAACAGTGAGGGGGCGCTTATAGGAGCAGGGGCGCTAAATGGGAGGAATATGGTAATCTTTTCCTGCAAATTCTGTTCTGTTCAGCTGGATTAGAGTTAACATGGATCTGAGATACAGTTGATAAAGTGGTAAAGCAGTTTCACACTCCTGAGAAAAAATACATCCATTAAAAAGTGATTCTTTCTTGGCAAATGAAATAGTATAAGACAATTTTCCAGCTAAGCTTAGTAATAATTTGTGTTGTATACAAGATGTCGATTTTCAGAAAACTCTGGACTGGGACTAAGGTAGTATTATTTATATACTCTGTTATTTACATAGAGGACCTTACATGAGTTTTCATGAATTATTGAATTTATCAACAGAGTTGAGGAAAGGTATAAAATGTGAGGCTTTGTCGAGCATTTTATCCCTTTTCCTCAACGAGTTTAATAAATTCAATAATACATGAGCACAAATGCAAGATTCTATTTATCATATGACATTTTAAACATATTTTATTCATGATTGTTTTACAAAAATGTCAATATTCCGCCATCAGTAAACGCGACGTCATTACATCCTAAAGGACTTTGTACGTGTACGGGACGTATCTAACTAATTTGCACATATAATCCGCTAGTGGATTATAGAATTTATTGCATGGCATTATAACACACTCTGATGCCACGTCATATGATAAAAATTAATTCATGATTGTACAGGCATATAAAAACACAAATATCAATGTACAGGTAATATTAGGGGCTGCATAAAGCATCAAGGGAGATAACTCTAAGATTAATTTAGCAAGATTTTGTTTGCCTATACACAGGAGGCTACTCTAAAAAGGAAGTATTTCCTCTCTCTGTCAGGTAAAGCCTTTCCTTAACCCATTTAGTACGGGAAACCCCAAAATGTGTACCCGGGCAAACAGTACAGGCCCAGATCAGACGCCGCAGAATGCGGCGTCTGATCAGGGCCTCCACTGTTTGCTTAAAGTTCAGCCCTTGTCCAAATCAATTTTGAAGAAAACACAACCTGACATCCCTAAATTTTAAGATAGATTCCTGCTATATATAAAGAGGAAGATTCCATTTGGTACAAAAAGGGTTAACCCATTGTATACTGGTAAACTCTTCTATTATTATATGTTATACTGTTCAAGTCCACTTGTCATTTAACCCTTTTTGTACCAAATGGAATCTTCCTCTTTATATATACCGTGAGTCCATTCCAAACTTAAGGGGTGTCAGGTTGTGCATTCTTCAAAATTTATTTGGAAAATGGCTAAACTTTTTGCAAACAGTGTGGGCCCTGATCAGATGCCGCATTCTGCGGTGTCTGATCTTTGCCTGCACTGTTTGCCAATTACCCGTTTTGGGCTTTCTGGTACGAAATCGGTTAAAGGGTGCTAGGTCTATTTTCATTTTCATCTTTATTCTATTTTTGACAGAAAATCTTTTTGGTAAACAGTGTAGGCCCTGATCAGATGCCACATTAAGAATGCATCATCTGATCTTGGTCTGCACTGTTTGTTCTTTTTGTGGGTTTCAGTGCCAGAATGGGTTTAAGAGCAGACACAAATTTACATGTCCAACTCTTTCTCTTAACCCTTGTCCTGCTGAATATTCATATATGCCACACCCACTACCTATTATCAACCAATCAGATTACCTATAGCAAATTATTACAACAAATTCACAATCTGAATGACAAACAATGTAGATCCTGATCAGATGGCTTCTTCAGACATTGTTTCAAAGAAAAGGCATATCCGGGCTCAGCAGAACAAGGGTTAACCCATTGTAGAAGCCTCCATGGTATAGTGGTTACGCAACGTCTCCAAATTGACCTTTACAGTGTTGACGGGGACGTTAAACCTCATATCAAACAAACAAACAAAACTCGCCTTGTAAACCAGGGGTCACAGGATCGATCCCTGAGGCTTCTCCAGACTTTCAGATGAGCCTTTAAACCGAGGTCCCGTCTCTATATGATCATAGCTGTTGGTGGGACGTAAAACACTCACTCTTAACCCATTGTATGCTAGTGGTCTCATCCATTGCTATATGTTGGTCAAGTCCATTTGTCATATAGGAGGTGTAAGGCCTATTTTTCCATTTTTATTCCATTGTTTGACAGAAAATCCTGTAAGCAAACAGTGCACATCCTGATCAGATGCCGCACTCTGCGGCATCTGATCTGGGCCTGCACTGTTTACCAAGATACCGCCTCAGGGGTTTTCCCGCATGAAATGGATTAAAGAGTTAGAATTTGCCATTCAAATTGTTTTTAACGAAATTATTATTATTTTTTTTTACAGAAAATTGGGCCTGGCAGACAATTTACATAAAATCTCAGCCTTATTTTCTTAAAAAAATATAAATGAATAAGAAGAGATACTAAATATCTCATCTGCTTCTGATGTGACTAGCACTTTAACAGTTACTACTGGACTCTACAACATCAATCCTACAGGGTTGTTGACCAACACCAGAGGACTGTTGGTGAATAGTCCAAGTCTTGAAAGCAGAGCAAACTCCTGCTTATAGAAGTTATCTCCCTTTGAAACACGGAGGCAAAATATTCTCTACCGACATGATTGTGAGTATTGGGACAGACAGGCCTAAGCAAATGGTGCAAACCTAGATCAGACTTCTCCTGAGGGAGCAGTCTGATCAGGGCCTACACCATTGGTCATCCCTTCTCCACTATTTGGACTCCTTTCTGGATCCCGAAACAGACTTAAAATTTTAGGAGAATTACAGCAAGCCCTCAAGGTGTCGGAATTTTTTTTTTTTGGTTTGGGTCTTACGGCCCTTTCAAGATTATTTCACTCATATGAGCCAATCGTTAATCATAGGTGGGCGAAAACCAGAGTACCCGGAGAAAAACCACCTGACCTTCCGTTGCAGAACTTGGCGTCTCACATGTGACCCAAGCGTGGCTCGAACCCACGGTGGTGACAGACCTAATGACTAAGAGTCAGCGCTCTTATCCATTAGGCCACGGAGGCCCGTCTGGTCAGGGTCTCCAATGTTTGCTTAGGCCTAAGTGTCCCATTGATTACGATCATTACGGTAACAAATAATTAAGTGATAATTTTCCTGATTTCTAAAAATTTCTTATCAGATGTACCGGTATATGTTGTGGGTACTTGTTAGAATCACCCCGATGAGACAATAAGTGAAGTCACTCGATGGGGCAATTCTAAGAAGTACCAACATCATACGTTTTTATGAATAAATAAGGAAAATTATCCTTGTTAGGCTTCCTTATCTACAGCCATGACATATAATCCATTTAAAAAACACAATTATTATGCGAAATGAATGATACATTGTCAAGGATATTTTTACAATGTACATGTAGTTTTAAACTAGAGCTGCCGCCTAACGGGCGCCAATAATACCCCCGCATGCGTTGTCCGACAAATTTTTACAAGTATTTGACCTTGAGGAAGGTCAACGTAAAGGTCAAGGTCAGGTTTGTGTATATCAATCTTAAGTACTAGTGGCAAGGTGTGTGAATATTAAAGAAATCGGTCAAAGAATAAGGAAGTTATGAGCAATGTTAAAGTTTTTTGTAACGGACCGACGACAAATTTTTACAAGTATTTGACCTTGAGGAAGGTCAACGTAAAGGTCAAGGTCAGGTTTGTGTATATCAATCTTAAGTACTAGTGGCAAGGTGTGTGGTGTGTGAATATTAAAGAAATCGGTCAAAGAATAAGGAAGTTATGAGCAATGTTAAAGTTTTTTGTAACAGACTTTTTTGTAACGGACCGACGACGACAAGCTGACTCCTCTATACCCCCTTCAAACTTCGTTTGCGGGGGCCCCTGGGACAGCAGCTTAGAAATCCCTAATGGAGATGATTTTACCCTTTCACCTGGACATCCAAAGTGGACTCTTCTTCTCCAGATTTGGGCAAATCCACTTTTTAAAACAGTAAATTAGTAGACTCCTATTCAAAAGGGAGATAAAACATTTAGAACAAGTTGCCTCCCCTCGTAGCATACCCATTTCCCTTAAGAACCCTCTTATTAACCCATTGTATGCGGGGAAACCCCTAAAGGGGTACCTTGGCAAACAGTGTAGGCCCAGATCAGACGCTGCATTCTGCGGCGTCTGATCAGGGCCTGCACTATTTGCTAACAGAATTTACCATCAAAAATAGAACAAGAGTTGTCAGAAGACAACATAGCTCGCCTTTGGGGACCTAAGATGGATGAGGGCAAGTTATCAAAAAAAATTTCTTCTGTAAAACAGCCCAATAGACTGCAGCAAATGAAAGAGAACCAAAATGTACCGCTAATCAGTCTGTTTTCAAGCCTTTCCACTGCAAAAAAATAAAAAAAATGAAAAAGAAATCTATATTTGATAAAAAAAAATTCTACAAATCACCAAGTTATAACAAGGCATCACAGACGATACAAATCCCCTCGAGCAAGACAAAATAAAAAAAGCCTAGCCTAGCATTTGTGTAAAATTACATTATATCCATCAATAAATGTAGGTACTTAAGAGTGATGACAAAGTTTTTCGAAAAATAGCCACAGTGACCTTGACTTTGAGCCCCGGACCCTGAAAGTTGAACTTCATACCCAACATTTGTATGAAGTTATCTTAAAATCCATCAATAAATCTGGACACTAGAGCAATGATCAAGTTTTTCTAAAAAATAGCCACAGTGACCTTGACCTTCAGCCCCTGACCCGGAAAGTCAAAGTCACTCAAGATATCATCATACCAAACATTTGTGTCAAGGTATATTAAAATCCATCAATAAATGAAGGCGCAAGAACGATGACAAAGTTTTTCTAAAAATAGCCACAGTGACCTTGACCTTCAGCCCAAGACCCTGAAAGTCGAACTCGCTCAACTCACGCAGCTTGCAGGTAAACTTTAACACAGAGAAGTAAGGGAGGTAATACAGAAGAAAATATTAACTTCTCAAAAAGTCCAATTTAAGCAAAAAAAAAACTGTAAAATGAAGTACAATGACAATGTTAAATATTGTTTTTTTAGTAATTATTAATTATATATTCAAAATAAAGTTTTAAAACATCACATATAAGAGCTTGCAGGTAAACTTTAACCAAATGCGGACGCCGACGCTGACGCCGACGCCGGACGCCCAGGGGTATGGCAATAGCTCCCCCTTACTTTCGTAAGGCGAGCTACTAAAAACAAAAACAAATGGGGCTGACACCTCTTATATGACAAATGGCCTTGTCCAACATACAGCAAAGGAAGAGTCCACTAGCATACAATGGATAAATTTGTGCACAGCTGACTAAGGTTGGCACGATTAATCAGATAATCGATTATACAATCTATAAATTCCACAAAAATGATTAAAGTTACTGATTTGCTTGCAATTGATTATTTGATAAGTACAATTTTCTACCCAAAGTTGCGCATAAAATAGCTGTATGAGTGACAAACAGTGCAGACCAAGATGAGATGCCGCATTCAGCAGTGTCTCATCTGGGTCTACACTGTTTGCTCAGTGATTACTAACTGATTATCGATCACAATGACAGGAATGATAACAGATTATCTTTTCAGCTCCAATTAGCCAGCCCTACAGCTGACCATGTACAAAATCCAGGTAATGGTTATTTATAGCAGCCAAATTCTTCTCCCTGTGATAGCAGGGTGCTATGTTACTAAAATCTGGTCTGGGCTTGTGTTTGTTTGAATTGGGGTTTATGTCCCCAACAACACTATTTAGGTAATTTTGGAGACACTTCTTGTTATCTTGTGGGATTTTCGTTTGTTTGAATCGAGGTTTTACTTCTCTGTCAACAGGTCATTTTGGAGATAACAATAATAATATCACATTTTCTGCTGTCCGATTTGATTGAAAAATTGTTGGAAGGGCCATAAAATATCAACACATCTTTATACAAGTATTATCATTGCCAGTACCAGTAACAGGCCTAGGCTTTCTTTCAATTGTGTCGTCCCCTTATGTTCTCCAAGAATCTTCGCATTTTGTTCATCCGTGTGTTGGGTTCAGCCTGAGATTCCGTGCTTGAACTTATTTCCGTGGAACTGTCTTCCATAAAGTCATATTCCAGATCATCATCAGTAGGGACAAAACCCAGGGTCTCTGAAATATCGAAAATACTGACTGAACAACACTGAGGAGCTTACACATGACAGTCTGTGTAATAAAAACCCCTGTTAATCCTCCTTTATTAACCCTTGTCCTGCTGAATATCTTAATCTGCCACACCCACTCCCTATAATCAACCAATCAGATTACTTAATGCAAATTACTGCAAGAAATTCACAATCTGAATGACAAACAATGTAGATCCTGATCAGATGGATTCTTCAGAAGCCATCTGATCTGGATCTACATTGTTTGAAAAATAAGGCATATCCTGGCTCAGTAGGACAAGGGTTAAGAAAAACAAACTGTCGTTTACTAGGATATATACAGTAAAATTCCTATATTAAGACCACACTTTGGACTGTTCAAACGTAAGACCACTTTTGAACAATCCCAAACGTGGTGTCTTACTAGAGGATTCTATGCATAGAAAACACAAAGAAAGAATATTATGAATTCGAAAAATAGAGCGAAGGCAATGATCAGGAATCAATACAATTATCCAACAGCTCCCATCAGAGACACCAAAGAAAGAAAACAAAGAAAGAACAGACAAAACCTTTAAAAGCGGAATTTAAGTCTTAATTTTAGCTGGTCTTAGTGCGGCATTTCACTGTATTATAACTCATATTTCTTCTCAAAACTCTTAACCCTTATTTTGCTGTTCATGACAACCCCTATCTTTGAAAATAGTGTAGATCCAGATCAGTGTATAAGCCATCTGATCGGGATCTACACTATTTGGCATTCAGTTTATGAATGTGTAGCAATAAATTAATTTGATTGGTTGATAGACAGAAATGGGTGTGGCTTAAATGAATATTCAGCAAGAGAAGAGTTAATTATGTGTACTTGTTAGAACTGCCTCAGTGAAGGTGTTATAACAAGCACCTGCTTCCTCTATTTGGATTATCGATAATAACTAGAAACGCATCCATAGGACACGGATGCCCCCGCCTGAAAATATGTCTATGTTCGTATTAATCCATAGAAAGTTATTGACGGTGTTTAAGTTTTGGACCCTTTTTTTCACATTTGACCTCTAAGTATGACCTTGACCTTGGAAGTAAGGACCTTGGTTTTGTGTGAGGCAGACTGTCTCATGATAGCCAACTGCCAAGTAATTAGTAATTAGTAGTGGATTACTGCCAAGTAATTTCAAAATCCATCCAGAAATAAGAAAGTTATTGACTGCGTTTAAGTTTCGACCCTTTTTTTTACCTTTGACCTCTTAAGTATGACCTTGGCCTAGGAGGTACGGGCCTCGGTTTTGCACGTGACACATCGTCTAATAATGTTTAACATTTCTACAAAGTAATTTCAAAATCCATTCAGAAATAAGAAAGTTATTGACTGCGTTTAAGTTTCGGACCCCTTTTTTTACCTTTGACCTCTAAGTATGACCTTGGCTTTGGATGTACGGGCCTGGGTTTTGTGTGAGGCAGATTGTCTCAAGATAGCCAACATTTCTGCCAAGTAATTTCAAAATCCATCCAGAAATAAGAAAGTTATTGACTGCGTTTAAGATTCGGACTCTTTTTTTTTACCTTTGACCTCTAAGTATGACCTCGGCCTTGGAGGTATGGGCCTCGGTTTTGCACATGACATATCATCTAATAATGGTTAACATTTCTACAAAGTAATTTCAAAATCCATCCAGAAATAAGAAAGTAATTGACTGCGTTTAAGTTTCGGACTCTTTTTTGGACCTTTGACCTCTAAGTATGACCTTCACCTTGGAGGTACGGACCTGGCTTTAGCACGTGACAGACGGTCTCATGATCATCTCTTCAAAATAATTTTAAAATCCATCCAGAAATTAGAAAATTATTGACTGCGTTTAAGTTTCAGACCCCCTTTTTTTTTACCTTTGACCTCTAAGTATGACCTTGACCTTGGAGGTACGGACCTGGGTTTTGCATGTGACACATCCTCTCATGATGTTTAACATTTCTACAAAGTAATTTCAAAATCCATCCAGAAATAAGGAAGTTATTGACTGTGTTTAAGGTTCAGACGGATGAATGAAGGGACGGACGGACAGGGGCAACGCGTTATGCCCTTCCACCATTCTTCGAATGGAGGGGGCATAAAAAAAGGGAAAATGGGGGAAGCGGGATTTTAGATGTGATTTAGGCATTTCTGTATTTAGCAATGAAGCCATCTCACTGTATAAAGCAGAACTATTTTGGCATCAATCTTGTCATTACGCAAACACGCCTATACAAATACATTGCCACCTTTATCGCCGAAAAAATGAAAATTTTATGATGAAAAATTGTGATATTTTTCTTATTTCTGCTCAAAATATAGATTCTGGGCACTCGTTAGAACCGCTTCATCGATAAGACTTGATGCATTGAGGCGGTTCTAACGAGTACCCACAATCTATATTTTAGAGCAGAAATAAGAAAAATAAGGTATACCCCCAGAAACCCCAGTTTTGCTATATAAAAGTGGGGTTCAAGGGGGTCAAAATTATATAGGCATGTTTTCCTGATGTAAAGTTTGAAAGAAAATGGACCATCAGTAAAAGAGCTAGCAGTTGTCATATACAGGCTATTTTTTTTATCTTTAGTTCTGGTGATCATTTTGCTCAGTTGAGATTAATCATTTGAGCTATTTTGGTAGAGAGTCACCTCCATTTTAGCTATTTTGGTAGAGAGTCACCTAACTAACATCCATGTGAAGTTTAAATGAAACTGGACCAAAGAAAAAATGAGAAAATGACATTTTAACCCTTATCTTGCTGTTCACGACAACCTCTACCTTTACAAACAGTGCAGATCCAGATCAGATGGCTTCTGAAGAAGCCATCTGATCAGGATCTACACTGTTTGACATTCAGTTTATGAATTTTCAGGAATAAATTACATATGATCAAGTAATCTGATTGGTTCAAAGTCAGAGATGGCTGTGGCTAAAATGAATATTCAGCAGGAGAAGGGTTAAAATGTCTACATCTAGCTTTGGCAGCCATCTTGTTCATTGGAGCAGAACATTTTAGCGCTTTTGGTAGGTCACCAAAAACAACAGTCATATTACGTTTGAATGAAATCGGACTGAAGGTGAATGAATAGTTATCATGTAAACATTTTCCTATTATTTTTTTTTGTTTGGCTCTGGTCGCAATTGCAGGGGAACTGTTTTAGCTACTTCGTCAGTGGTTCACTTATGAAGACTGAACAAAACCGGCAAGACAGTATAGGAGGAATTGTCATTTGTTGAAGGTTTTTCTATTTGAGCTTAGGCAACCATCTTGTTTATAGGCAACAACTCTGTGAAGTTTGAAAGGAACTGGCCCAAACATATAGGAGAAATTGTTATTTAATGGTTTTTGGGGCAACTGGTTTCACAATTAGCCCTAAGTGATTAGTGTATTGGAACAATTGACCTTAATGCAACCAGCCTAATCACCACCAAGAAAATCCTTGAAAAAATATTGATGCATATTCAAAACATGGAGTTTCGAAATCTCCACAAAAAACTGTCAATGAAACAAACTATTATAACATATATGTTACTATCAATTTATTTCATGAATGCACATGCCCTTCTTTTTGCTTTCCATTAATTATAAAGTTTACATTGGATTCTTCCTTTACAAATTACATGAATGAAGTTGCGTATTAACAGATCTGATCCGTAACTGGCTGCCTGATATAATGAAATATACATGTCTTGTCGAAAACTATTACCTTATGTTTCAATGACTAATTATTTTGATGGTTATAAGATAAGACCAATGGTGCTCACCAATGCAACTCTATAAAAGGTATATCCTTTAAAGGCAAGAAATAAACCAAACAACTAAAAACTGTTTGTGTACCAAACCTACTGTCATACTTAATCATCAGAATCATTCATAGTTTCAAAGTTCCTCAATGGAATTGATGATTCCAAAGGAGTTAAAATAAACTCAGGCATGGAAATGTTTTGACAATGACCAAACTGTCTCTTGACATCAGCTGTTGTAAAGATTTATTGTACACAAAAGAACATTGGGCGACAGGGCTTCAGATTTTTTTTTTTTTGGTTTTGGTTTTACAGCCCTTTCAAGATTATTTCAGTCATATGAGCCGATCATTAATCGGAGGTGGGCGAAAACCGGAGTACCTGGAGAAAAACCACCTGATCTTCCGTGGCAGAACTTGACGTCTCACAAGTGACCCGAGTGAGGCTCGAACCACAGCGGTGAGAGACCTAATGAATAAGAGTCAGCGCTCTTATCCACTAGGCTACAGAGGCCCCACAGGGCTTGAGATGTCATTTCATCTGAATGTTTGGTAAAAGTCCCACAAAACTGGAAGCCATGTCTCCAAAATGACCTATACAGTACTGATATACAGATACACCTAAAACGAAACAAACAAATACAATAAAACAGAATACTTCAGAGCTTTCAAATACCCCGTTTCAGCAAATTAGTGCTGTTCTGTGACCCTCAAATACAGTGAATTCTGCTGTTAAGACCACCTAAAATTAAGACTAATTCTGCTTTTAAAAGCTTATTTAGTAAGCTGTACTTAATTTTTCTTTGTGTTTTCTGCCCATAGTGTCCTCAGGTCAGGGACCACCTTTGGGACTGTTCAAAAGTGGTCTTAACCCTTTACCACTCAGGGATTTTGTGAATTTCGCTGATTTTCACAGTGTTGCAACTGACAGCAACTTTAACCAGCCATTGTTTCATAATGGATGGTCTGTTACACACCAAACTCTTTATGAATGTTCATTGGGCAGTAGCCTTTCAAATGCAACCTTTCATGACTTGATCATTGTTGTCATGGTAAAGAGGGGGCATCTCAAAGTTGGCAAAAAGTGTGTTTTCACATGAATTTTTGACCACATTTTAATCTTCACACAGCTGTCAAGGCAACAGTTAAGGTGTTTGGCACTGGCCATTTTCACTGTTTGCAGCATGTTTTATCAGCATCAATTTTCAGGCATTTTTGACCCCAGACACCCTCAGATATAAATTTTAGTGGCCGGTTGGGCCATACACCCAAAATTTTTCGGGAACGCCCCCCCTTCAATCCCCCCCAGAATATTTTTAGTGGGAGGGCGCGCGAAAAAACAGGCCACTTTTTTGCCCAACAAATCCTAAAGCAAACATAACTATCCAGGGGTAGAAATGCAGATTTTAGGTGCTTCTGGGGCTTAAAATGGGGGGGGGGGGGGGGTGCAGACACGTAAAAACACGTATCTGAGTGGTAAAGGGTTAAAGACCACTTTTGAACAATCCCAAAAGTGGGCTTAATATAGGAATTTTACTGTATATTCAAACCCAATTTTACCTATATTCTTTAAGCCTGACTTAAAGGTCAAAGTTCACAAACAAATGCTTTGATCTACTTAAGCACTGTGGCCATCTTTTTATTGCAGCATAACCACTTATGTTGGCAACAGGTCACCTAAGCAAATTTGTGTGAAGTTTGAATGAAAAAACAAAGGTGTAGAGGAGTTGTCATTTATAGATTTTCTGGTGGCCATCTTGATAATCTTTGAACCATTTTAGCTATTTTAGGCAACATCCCTGTAAAATTTGAATGAAACTGGACCAAAGTTAAAGGAGAACCGTTTAAGCTGTTTCGGGTAAGCAAGACTCCAAAGAAGTTAGAATAATATGATTCTAAGGTACAGAAGCAGTTTTCATTCAGATTGTTTGCTCTATTTTTAGTTCTGGTGACCATATTGTTCATTGGAGCAGTACTGTTTTATCTATTTTGGTAAAGGGTCACCTAAGCAATATCCCTATAAAGCCAGATCAAAGGTTTAGGAGAAGTTTTTCTATTCTTAGCCCTGGTGGCCATCTTGTTCACTGGAGCAGAACTATATTTTAGCTAGTTTGGTAGATGGTCACCTGGGCAATGTTACTGCGAAGTTCAAATAAAACTGGACCAAAGGATGTTTCTTCTTTTAAAGTCGATTTTTTTTATCATTTTTTTTTGCTGCATTTTTCGACAATAACTTCTTTATTTTTTAGAAGCCTTGTTATGCTACTCACCTGATAAACCAGGGATTGCAGAACGATCCCGGACTTCTCCAGACTTTCGAATGAGTTTTTAAACTGAGGTCCAGTCTCCATATGACCTTTGCTGTTGGTGGGATGTAAAACTGAAACACACTCACTCTTTATTTTAGATTTTTGATCAACGCATCCAGCAGCAGTGTTGTAGAGGAGAAGCTCCGCCAACGTCTCAAAAATTCAACTTTAGTTCTGGTGGTCATCTTATATGTAGAAACAGAATGGCCCCCACCCATCGGGGCTTGAAGAAATATATGGGCTGCACGATGCTTCCACAGAGAGCTAAATCGGACCCACATACAAGTACTGGTAAACCACTTAGAGGATCTAAGCCTGCCCGGGCAAAGTGGTGCGAGTCGGACCGTTCATGCTTATAAACCCTATTGGTTTCATTGGGCGACAGGGCTTGAGATGTCATTTCATCTTAACGTTGGGTAAAAGTCCCACAAAATTGGAAGCAAGTGTCTAAAATGACCTTTACAGTGTTGACGGGGACGTTAAACCTCAAATCAAATAAACAAACAAAACAGAGTGTGAAGAAGCTGCGAGCCCTCATCCTTGTTTCATCACAGTTATTTAACCCTTTTTGTACCAAATGGAATATTCCACCTTATATATGTAGCAGTTTCAAAATTTAGGGGTGTCAGGTTGTGTTTTCTTCAAAAACTATTTGGAAATTGGCTGAAAATTTTGCAAACGGTTTAAGCCCTGAACAGATGCCACATTCTGCGACGTCTGATCAGGGCTTGCACTGTTTGCCAACTACCCGTTTAGGGGTTTCTGGTACTGAATGGGTTAAATGAAATATACTACAAAAAGTTTACCAGGCCACAGAGAGACAAAATTGATTTCATGCATCCAAGCTATATTGAGATGACATCTGTCTCCCTATGCAAAATGGGAAATACTCAGAAACAGATATTAAAGGTGGGTACCTGGTGACAGATGGATAATTTTCCTTATTTCTCTGTATAAAACCGATGTTTTGGGTACAAATTAGAACTTCCTCTCCAAGGCCATTTCAACAAATACCCAGAACATCTGTGTTTATGGAGAACTGACTAACATCTTATATTGTTTCTAAGCTATAGGGAGATGAGAAAATGTCTCTTAGGCCCCCGCCCATCCAGGCTTGAAGAAATAGAATGGGCTGCATGGCGCTTTCATGCAGCGCTAAAACCGAACCCGCACAAGAGTACTGGTAAAATGCATAGGTCTAAGCCTGCCCAGGCAAAGAGGTGCATGTTAGACAGTCCATGCTTATAAACCTTATCATCTCAATGTTGGGTAAAAGTCCCACAAAATTGGAAGCAACATCTCCAAAATGACCTATACAGTGTTGATGGGGACATTAAACCAAAAATCAAACAAACAAAGAAAACCTATTTTTTGGGGTACAAATTAGAACTTCCTCTCCAAGCCCGTTACAAGAAATACCCAGAACATCTGTGTTTATGGACAGCTGACTACCATCTTATATGTTTTTAAGCAAGCGATCCTGAGATGACTGAATGTCTCTTAGGCCCCAGCCCATCGGGGCTTGAAGAAATAGATTGGGGTGCATGGTGCTTCCACGCAGAGCTGAAATCACAGGAGTACTGGTAAAACACATAGGTCTAAGTGGATGGAAAAATTCGTCCCAAGAGTCACTGTTCGGCATCACAAGGCTTGCTTGGTGATGCCGAACAGTGATCCAGAGGGATGGATTTTTTATATCCACCCCTCACACCCATATAGGATTCTTTTTCTTGCATACCTTCCATTTCTTAGCGTGGATTTTTGATGCTGCAGTCACTTCGGATACAGACGTCCGCCATATTGTGATGACACTACAGCAATGTTTAGTGAAGTCATGTAACATGCTGTGGCGTCAACCTTAACGATGGCTTATATGAGGTCGTATTCAATCAGTCCATTTATCAAACACGCGAAAATATTTGATTTTGAGTACGGACACCAGGGTTAGAACAGAATTTCTATCAAAAGCTAAAACTATGGATTTCCTTATCTGGTGTGCAAGAAAAAAATTATTGATCATGCAAAACCATGACTGATAATGTACTCATTCGCTGGAAATGAGGAATCATCCACTAAATTGATATTGGTGAACCACTTATATATTGGTAAACCACTTATACACATGTACATGTTGGTAAGGTACAAAATTTTGATCCCTAATGGAAAACAATGATGGATTATATACGCATCTGCCTAAAACAAAAAGATCATCAAGTAAATTGATTAACCCTTTTTGTACCGGAAACCCAAAAACAGGTTGTTGGCAAACAGTGCAGGCCCCAGATCAGACGCCGAGATCTGTGGCATCTGATCAGGGCCTACACTAGTTGCAAAAAGTTCAGCCAATTTCCAAATCGATTTTGAAGAAAACAAGACCTGACACCCCTAATTTTTTAAATAGACTCCTGCTATATATAAGGAGGAAGATTCCATTTGTTACAAGCAGGGTTAATCGGCAAACCATTGTACATGTAGTTTGTTTGTTTGATTTGAGGTTTAACATCCCCGTCAACACTGCAAAGGTCATTTTGGAGACGTTGCTTCCAATTTTGTAGGACTTTTGCCCGACATTGAGATGTAATGACATCTCAAGTCCTGCCGCCCAATGAAACCTATAGGGTTATGAGCATGGATGGGCCGACTTGCACGGCTTTGCCTGGGCAGGCTTAGATCCTCTAAGCTGTTTACCAGTACTCGTGTGCGGGTCGGTTTCAGCTCTGCATGGAAGCATCATACGGCCCATCTATTTCTTCAAGCCCCGATGGGCCGGGGCCATTTGTACATTTAGTAATGCTGTAGGCTGAGAAGGGTTAACACTTATCCTGCTGTTCACGACAACCCCTATCTTTGAAAACAGTGTAGATCCAGATCAGATGGCTTCTGAAGAAGCCATCTGATCAGGATCTACACTGTTTGACATTCAGTTTATTGATTTGTAAGAATAAATTATATCAAGTAATCTGATTGGTTCAAAGTCAGAAATGGGTGTGGCTAAACTGAATATTCAGCAAGAGAAGGGTTAAGTGTCAGAAAAAGCATTAGAGAAAGCACCTACAGAATAATCTATATACATCTGATGTACTGTTATTCTAACTGTGGATTGTTTCCAGTTAGCCATTTAAACTACAGTGTAACCTCCATTAAACAGCGATCCTGGGAAAACTCCAAAACTGGCTTTTTAAGGGAGGTGGCTGTTCAACAGAGGGAAATGTCTGGGATGATGTATAGGTTGTTATCAACATAAAATGGTGATAACTGAAGACAGCTCAACATGGATGTACTAAAAGAAAAACAAATGATACAGAGGTGACATATGAAACCTCTTCACCATTTATTTTTCTTCTCACTTGCATATAATACAGACATCACAATGGTAATTATGGGAAAAATAAATTTTGAAATAAGTAAATACACCAGAAGAGAAATTCCTATTTTACATCTGATTTTATGCCATTGAGTTAACTCTGGCTGTTTAATGGAGGGAATTTAGATTTCGTAAGGTGGCTGCTAGCTGGAGGAGAGAGGTGGCTGCTGAGGAGAGGTAAAATAAATAGTAAAATGCTTTGGGAGGAATTTTTGTGGCTGCTGAAGAGAGGTGGCTGCTTAACAGAGGTGACCATTAGTGGAGGTTTTACTGTACCACTTTCTGTTGATCTTTTTGATTAGTTTCATTTTAACCCATTTTGTACTGGAAACCCCAAAACGGGTACCCTGGCAGACAGTGCAGGCCCAGATCAGATGCCACGTTCTTTGAACGCGGCATCTGATCTGGGCCTACACTACTTGCAAAAAGTTCATCTATTTTTCAAATAAATTTTAAAGATAACACAACCTGTTACCCCTAAATTTCGAAACGGACTCCTGCCATATATATAAGGAGGAAGATTCAATTTGGTACAAAAAGGGTTAGCAATTAATTCTGTTTCATAAAGAAAATCAACTGTTTCTGAGGGTGGTAAAATCTTTTTGATGTACAGGATCTAGTTAATGAGCAATACTGGAACATAGTTTTGCCACCTGGAAGAAATGTGAGCAGCTTGCTATGCAAAAGCTACTCACTTTTTCAGCAAATATGCACTTGCTAGACCATTTAACCCATTGTATGCTAGTGAAATCTTCCATCGCTATATGTTGGACAACTCCATTTGTCACATAAGAGGTGTCAGGCCTATTTTTTCGTTTTTGTTCTATTTTTGATGGAAAATTCTGTTAGCAAATAGTGCAGGCGCTGATCAGACACCGCATTCTGTGGCGTCTGAACTGGGCCTGCACTGTTTGCCTAGGTAACCCTTAAGGAGTTTCCCCGCATACAATGGGTTAATGGTTTTACCAACATGATTGCTAGACCATTTAATGGTTTTATCAACATGACTGCTAGACCATTGAATGGTTTTATCAACATGATTGCTAGACCATTTAAATGGTTTTATCAACATGATTGCAAGAATTGCATTGAATGGTTTTATCAACATGATTGCTAGACCATTTAAATGGTTTTATCAACATGATTGCAAGACCATTTAATGTTTTATCAACATGATTGCTAGCCCATTTAAATGGTTTTATCAACATGATTGCTACACCATTTAATGGTTTTATCAACATGATTGCTAGACCATTTAATGGTCTTATGAACATGATTGCTAGACCATTTAATGTCTTTATCAACATGATTGCTAGACCATTTAATGTTTTATCAACATGATTGGTAGACCATTTAAATGGTTTTATCAACATGATTGCTAGACCATTTAAATGGTTTTATCAACATGATTGCTAGACCATTTAATGGTTTCATGAATAAAAGGGATTGTATCTGGGTGAAGATGTGGTAGTATCAAACTAGTGATTTTGGTTTTGTTTGTTCGAAGTTCAATGGCCCCTTCAACACTATTTAGGTCATATCAACCCGGTCAGTTTACCTAACCTAAACCACACTTCCTGGGTAGGCTTATACATTAGCTGTTAACCAGAACAGTGTGCATTCTTTCACAAGAAAATAACAACTGCCCTTCTTGAATCAGCCGAAGGGCAAGATCACCACAGAAAAGATTTTATGATCAATGATGCCACAAAGGAATGTTGCCGACCAAAGCATCGTGATGCTGGACAGTGGGACTGATATTTCTATCCACCTCTTTAAATCAATGTAAGGTTCTCAATATTTACAGCTATATTATAATAATGCATCATGAAAACACACCTATATAAATTTGACCCCCCCTGAACCCCACTTTAATATAGTAAAACTGGGGTTTAAGCGGGTATACATTATTTTTCTTATTTCTGCTCAAAAACATAGATTGTGGGTACTCAATAGAACCGCCTCGTTGAGGCGGTTCTATCGAGTCCCCGCAATCTATGTTTTGAGCAGACATAAGAAAAATATCACAATTTTTCATTTTAAAATTTCTAATTTTTGGCCAAAAATTGGCAATGTGTTTGTATAGGTGTGTTTTCGTAATGGTTATTATTATTTTAGATTATAATTTTGAGTTTGAGTTCACCACAACCTTAAATTAAAACAATTTTTGATAACACACCATTTGAAGATGAACCCCACAATTGTCATTACCAAAACATGCCTATATAAATACATTGTAAACTTTACCGCCGAAAAAACAACGAGCACCCACAATCTATGTTTAGAGCAGAAATAAGAAAATAAGGTTTACCCCTGCAAACTCCAGTTTTACTGTATAAAAGTGAGGTTCAAGGGGGTCAAAATTATATAGGCGTGTTTTCATGATGATAGCGTATAAAGAACAAGAGCATCGCAAGCAGGTGCTATGCCTGTCTGTTTGTTTTTATGTTTTTTTTCATGTCACAAGGGAAGATAAATCAATCCAATTGCATGATAGAGTTATGGAACTTGGTTAGAATGCAGCTCTTGTGATGATACAGATGTGTGTCAAGTTTTATGAGACTGGGCTAAATACTTTAACAAGTATGGCTAAGTTTAAATTTTTTGTTAAATTTTCGAAAACTGGCAAATAGTCCAAAGATAAAGGTCAATGGTCAAAAAGTTTTATATCAATGGAAAGGCCTTGCCTAGCCAAGAAACAAACACATGAAATTTTAAAAGCTGTATTTTTAGTGGTATTAAAACAAGACCAAAAGGTTTTCTTAAAACAGGCATTTTTTCATATGTCACAAAGGTAGATAAATCTGTCAAACTGCATAATAGAGTTATGGAACTTGGTCAGAATGTAGCTCTTGTGATTATACAGATCTGTGTCAAGTTTCATGAGGCTAGGGCAAATACTTTTGGAAATATGGCCAAGGTTAAAGGTTTGGTCACATGTTCGAACAAGAGGTCCATGATGGCCCTGAATCACTCAACTGGTCCATATTGTGCAAATGAAATAGTAGGTAATATAAGGTGGAGTGGAGGGTTTGAGCAATTTTGGTTGACAATGACCCTAGGAACATTTCTGTGAAATTATTTCAAAATCAATGTCTGTTAAGGAGCAGGTCATTTAATATTTTATATTTTTAGCTCTGGTGGCCATGATATGTAGTGGAGCAAAGTGTTTTTAGCAATTGTATTTCACAGACAAAGAAACAAGTATTGTGGAGATTTGTTAGATTCTAACCAATATCCACAACACTTGTTTATTGGAGTGATTAAGGGAAAAAAGTCCTTTATTGCATATCAGTTGCTCCTTATAGGGGCATTGTTTCAACCCTTATTTTGCTGTTTACGACAACCCCTAAATTTGCAAACAGTGTAGATCCAGATCAGGTGGCTTCTTCAGAAGCCACCTGATCAGGATCTACACTGTTTAGTTTATACTAATTTATTTTAGTTCGATTGCGATGAAAGCTGTAAGCTTATTGAATCGCTCTCGAACACTCATTCCGGGTGTTTTCACGCGCGCGAGAGAGAGAGGCAGTGGCTTTTACACCACTGCTACCCATTTACACCTGGGTGGAGTGGGGCAGTGTCATTACGTGTCATGCCCAAGGACACACCTCGATACCGGTGGCGGATTCGAACGCACAACCTCTCGATCATGAGTCGAACGCGCTAACCACTGCGCTATTGAGGCTGATCTACACTGTTTGGCATTCAGTTTATGAATTTGTAGCAATAAATTACATCAAGTTATTTGATTGGTTGATAGACAGAAATGGGTGTGGCTTAAATGAATATTCAGCAAGATGTTAGGGAACAAATGCTGTCGTTATAATGAGGATCATCAATATGTTAATCTGTATTAACTTGTTAACTGAGTCATGAGATTTGTTATTTCTCTTGAAACTGAACTTCAGCATTCATGCAAAGCAAGCAGTCAAAGAAAAGAAATCTATAGTACCTTTACACCGCAGTCCCATGATCCTTAATAAGCAAAGAGGCGTTCTTCCTACCTGGAGTACTACAGGATAACGGGTCCTCACCCAAAGGCACTTCTTGAATGTTCATTCGATTTCTGCTGTTTGCCCCACTTTGATTAGACAAGTCTGAATCATCTGTAGCTTCAATTTCATCAAGATCATTGTTTATTGGTTCTATTGTATCAAATCTATTCCTGTTATTGTAGAATAGAGTTGAAGGATCTGACCGTCTGTACATTGAAAATGGCGGTGCTCGGAAAGACTGGACACCCTGTGACATATCCCCTCTTTCATTATTGGTCTTTCTACTTTCATTATTAGCACTTCCAGCTGACTTTACTAAAGCTTGCCAGGGCATGAATGACTGTATTGATCTTTTAGACTGCCCTCCTATCGAAGACTGATTTGTTTTCTGAGAACTTTGGTGAACTGTCTTTAACACTGTTTCATCTGCATCCCCACCTACAGAAATCTGCTCATGGTTCGATGCAGCTAGACACTTTGGAGATGTCTCTTCTGAGTTAATCACAGTTTTAGGATCAGTATTTTCATCTTCGTTATTGTTCTTCATGACACAAGGACCAATCTTTGCCATTGGCCTTTCAAAGACCTTTTGTACCAAACTTTGTTGTGTATTTAACTGATCTGCACAGTTATTAGCTGAATTCCTTAAAGGCAAAACAACTTTTGGTTTTGTGCTATTCTGGTCAGTATCATCCACATGTTTACCCAGAATTGGTTTTATGGGAAGCATAGGCTTAACAGGCAATGGTGGTTTTGTCCTGCTTTTATAAGGCACAGCTACAGATTTGGCAACAGTCTCTTCCTGGTTGTTTTTCAGCAGGGTATCTGATTCTTCCTTGATTGCTGACAGATCATTTTTAGTTTCCTCTCCACCCTGTAAGGATAAACAGGAACATATTAACAACACTAACCCATGACCTGGTAAATAATATAAGAATCCTGTATGGGTGTGAGTGGTGGAAAAATCCGTCCCAAGGGTCACTGTCCGGCATCACGAGGCTTGCCGAGTGATGCCGGACAGTGATCCCGAGGGACGGATTTTTCACACCCATATAGGATTCTTTTTCTTGCATACCTTCCATTTCTTAGAGCAGATTGCACGACCCGCAGAAAAAGTGACCGACTGAAGTCGGTTGATTTCTAAGAGTGCCCTAAAATCACCATGTCATTCTGTCATTCTGTCAGTCTGTCTGTCCGTCCGTAACCCGTTTGTGAAAATTGGTGATAGTGACTTAACCGCTTGGAATATTTAAACAATTTTTGGCATACTGATAGATATCAATGAGATCTAACCAATGAACTTGCAAAATATTATATTCCATTTAGTATAGCCTCGCCGAGGCGAAAAATGTGAAAATTTTCGAACTGCTTCTCCTCGGAAACCGTTGGGCCGATTGAAGTCAAATTTCATATGGAGCCTCTATGGGATGGGGGAAACCAAAATTTGCTCATGGGGTCCAGGTCACATGACCAAAATGGCCGCCAAGCCATATATGGTCTGTCTGTCCGTCCGTAACCCGTTTGTGAAAATTGGTGATAGTGACTTAACCGCTTGGATTATTTAAACAATTTTTGGCATACTGATAGATATCAATGAGATCTAACCAATGAACTGGCGAAATATAACATTCCATTAAGTATAGCCTCGCCGAGGCGACAAATGTGAAAATTTTCGAACTGCTTTTCCTGGGAAACCGTTGGGCCGATTGAAGTCAAATTTCATATGGAGCCTCTATTGGATGGGGGAAACCAAAATTTGCTCATGGGGTCCAGGTCACATGACCAAAATGGCCGCCAAGCCATATATGGCCTGCCTGTCTGTCCGTCCGTAACCCGTTTGTGAAAATTGGTGATAGTGACTTAACCGCTTGGAATATTTAAACAATTTCTGGCATACTGATAGATATCAATGAGATCTAACCAATGAACTTGCAAAATATTACATTCCATTTAGTATAGCCTCGCCGAGGCGACAAATGTGAAAATTTTCGAACTGCTTTTCCTCGGAAACCGTTGGGCCGATTGAAGTCAAATTTCATATGGAGCCTCTATGGGATGGGGGAAACCAAAATTTGCTCATGGGGTCCAGGTCACATGACCAAAATGGCCGCCAAGCCATATATGGTAAAAACCCTTCAAAAACAGTCTTCTCCAGAACCACTGGGCAGATTTTCACGAAACTTGATAAATAGCATCTGGGACGTTGGCCCATCATAGATTGCTAAAATGGTGACCCTGGGTTGACCTTGACCTTCTTTGTGCCTAGGTCAAACTTTGACACATATGCTTTTGTATTGGAAAAGTGAGAATGCATTTTATCCTGCAAATGATTCAGAATACAGCACTAAAGTATAAGATATATTTTTGCTCCTTACCATAAGGCGCATTTATTGGGGGAACAGTTTTAGGTCCAGGTCACATGACCAAAATGGCCGCCATATCCATATATGGTAACACTCATAAAGCTAAACCATCCGGCGGGTCGTGCACTTCAGCTGAAGCACTGGTTTTTAATGCTGCAGTCACTTCGGTTATTGACTTCCGACAAATTGTGATGGCACTACAGGAATGTTTAGTGACGTCCCGTAACATGCTGTGATGCCAACCTTAACAGGGGCACATATGAGGTCGTATTCAACCAGTGCATTTATCAAACACATGAGAATATTCGATTCTAGGTAAGACCACCAGGCTAAGAACAGAATTTTTATCCCAAGCTAAAACTATGGATTTCCTTATCTGGTGTGCAAGAAATTAATTAGCCACACCCATTTCTGACTATCAACCAATCAAATTACATGATAAATATAATATTCAAAGTCACAAGCTGAAGGACGGTGTAAATCTTCATCAGATGGCATCTTCAGAAGCCAAAGAAATGGGTGTGGTTTAATTAATATATTTAGCAGGATAAGGGTAACAGGAATGAATTCTTTCCTGCAAGAGTAGACCACTGTCAATAATAGAGACAAAAACTTTTCTTGAAATACTCATCTCCCCTAAAAGCATATCGTTTTCCTTTACTATCAAAACTGTACTGTACTGTAAAAATCCTAAATATTCAGATACCTTATCATAAGGAACAAGAATATATGAGCGCCGCCAAGCGAATTTGTGTCTTCGAGCATTCCGTCATAACAAATTTTAACTGTGCATGCCCAGCCATTCAGAGGGGTCAGGGACATGGCCTTCTGTCTGAAGGTTCCTCTTGATTCACTGCTCGCATAGGCGATAAGTACCAAAATCGCTTGACGGGGCCCATATATGGTTTAGGGGTGGGGATCTGAATGGTTTCTGAGATATAAGACCTTTAATGAAATGGGAGGGTAGGGATTGGCCCTGGTGCAGGGGACCTCCATAAGGAACAAGAGTATATGGTTATGGGGTGGGGATCTGAATGGTTTCTGAAATATAAGTCCTTTTGTGAAGTGGAAGGTGGGGCATGGCCCCAGCGCAACCCAGGGGTCAACCTAGTTGGCGTCTCTAAATGTGTCTTATCATAAGGAACAAGAATATATATGGTTTAGGGGTGGGGATCTGAATGGTTTCTGAGATATAAAGCCTTTAATAGATATAAAGGCTGATATATCTGAGATATAAAGCCTTTCTGATTTAATTTCAAAATTCAATATTGGACTTAAATCTCTTCTGCAACAAGGTCTATAGGAACCCAAATTTTATGGTGACTTAGTATACAAATTCAGAAAAATATATAACTGCAATGACTCCAGCACCCAATTTCTTAAAATCTTTCTTCGATATAAAAAGATTGGGTACAACATAAATGTTAACCCAATCATGGTTGACAACTTTGCTTCCCTCTTTAATTGCACGCCGGAGGCTCAGGCCTCAGATTCTATGATGGTTCCAGTGTAAAGGCTTATTGAGAATTAGAGAGATCTAAGGTAATGTTGGCTGATGCCTAATGCTCTATCTCTGGTCGGGCCCATCAGAGTCTAACTGTTGGTTTTCTTTTGCTCCAGCATTTCAGTGGTTTCTTGCTGTCGAGTCCTCACCGTTGTTTCATCTCTGTGGTTGTTTGATTATTTGTGTCCATGGAGATGTTGCATTGATGAGTTAGGAGGCCTTCATGCGCACTGAACAAATTATTTGTCTAAATCGCGATGGAAATAAGGGCGAGGATTGTGGCCATGTAAAATCAATTTAAGCCCCCCGGTCGAATTCGTTTCCGCTGACCGTTCCAAGGCGGTTCTTCTGTCGCTATTTATTTTTGTTATGGTTTGTCTTTAGGTGTTTGTTTCGTTTGTGTCATTTTATTTTGGATAGCCCATTGGCCATTTTGTGGGAAAGTAACTGTCCTTATGGCTTTCCGCTGTTGGTGTTTCCATTAGGTCTGTTGTTGCATGTTTGTGTTTCTTTGCCTTTGGTGTCTCTGATGGGAGTTATGGGTTGATTGTATCGATTCCTGATCATTGCCTCTACTTCTATTTAATGAAATGGAGGGGGTAGGACATGGCCCTGGCAAACCCCAGGGGTCCTCCAGGTTGGTTTCACTGAAAGCGTCTTATCATAACGAACAAGAATATATATGGTTTTAGGGGTGGACATCTGAACAGTTTCTGAGATATATATAAGGCCTTTAATGAAATGGAAGGGGTGGGGCATGGCCCCTGTCCACCCCCGGGGACCTCACGATTAATGTCACTGAAAGCATCTTATCATAAGGAACAAGAATATATATGGTTTAGGGGTGAGGATCTAAACAGTTTCTCTGATATTTGACTTTTGCTAAAGTGTAGGGGTTGGGGCTAGGCCCGGGCGCACCCAAATTTAACATTGCTCTTGCAAGCCCTCACCATGTAAGGAAGCTATGTACCAAATTTGGTTGCATTCCAGCCAGTGGTTAAGGAGGAGATTGCTTGATGGATGGACAGACAGACAGACAAACGCATGGTCAGATGGATGGACAAGGCTTTCACCATATCCCCTAAAGCTTTTTTTAGAAATAGCCATCGGAAGAGATGGCAAATCCCCCGACCAAAAGCCAACATGGCCTTCAGAAGATTGTTCACCAATAGAAAGTGCACCAGCATTAAACCAACAATATATCACAAAAGTATTTGAGTTATGGCCATCACAAGATTATAATGTCAGGGGAGGTAACTCAAAAACCAGGGCCCTCAGAATTGTGGTTCTTGCGCATGACATGCCTACTTAAGCTCATGTATTTCTGTTCGAAGTACCATCAATATGTCTCAATGGGTATTGGAGATATGGTGATCACAAGCTGGTCTTACTGTTATATTGGAAGGGTAAATAACTCAAATACCACAGCACCAACAGTTGTGGTTCTTGCACATGACACACCTTCTGTACCTTGTATACAATTGTGCCAAGTTCCTTCAATATATCTCAAAGGGTGTTGGAGTTATGGCCATCACAAGGTTATATTGTCATGGGAGATAACTAAAAAAACCCAGAGCATCCAGAGTTGTAATTCTTGATTATGATACACCTGCTTAACCTCATGTACATCTGCACCAAGTACCACCAATATGTCTCAAAGGGTATTGGAGGTACCGTGATCACAAGTGGTCATACTGTTATATTGGAAGGGGAGATAACTCAAATACCATAGCACCCATAGTTGTGGTTCTCAGGCATGAAGTGCCGTCTCGACCATGTATACAATTGTGCCAAGTGCCATCAATATATCTCAAAGGGTATTGGAGTTATGGCCATCACAAGGTTATATTGTCAGGGGAAATAATTAAAAAACCAGGGCACCCAGAGTCGTGGTTCTTGCATTTGACACACCTGCTTCACCTCATGTGAAACTGTACCAAGTACCATCAATATATCTCAAAGTGTATTGGAGATGTGGCCATCACAAGATAGTGATTCTATTTTATTGGAAGGGTAGATAACTCAAAAACCATGGCACCTAGAGTTGTGGTTCTTGTGCATGACACACCATCTCAGCCTTGTGAACAACCGTGTCAGGTACCATCAGTATATCTTAAAGCGTATTGGAGTTATGGCCATCACAAGGTAGTCACTCAATTTTACTGGAAGGGGAGATAATTAAAAAACCATGGCAACCAGAGTTGTGGTTCTTGTGCATGACACGCCGTCTCAGCCTTGTGAACAACTGTGCAAGGTACCATCAATATATCTTAAAAGGTATTGGAGTTATGGCCATCACAAAGTAGTCATTCTATTTTATTAAAAGGGGAGATAACTCAAGAAGCATGCAATCCAGAGTTCTGGTTCTTGCGCATGACACGCCGTCTCAACCTTGTCAACAATTGTGCCAAGAACCAGCAATGAATCTCAAAGGGTATAGGAGTTATGGCCATCACAAGGTTGCGTCTACTGATGGACGGACGTACGTTCTCACGGATGTATACTTATGTGGCTATTTTTGGCAGGATCGATACTTAAGTGGCTACTTTTAGCCACAGAAAAGAAGTATTTTCAGTGTCTAACGGAATAAATCCCATTGACTTACATTGATTCTGTCCATTTACATAGCCACCTAACTATACATTTGTTAGTGCGGACTGACAAACAGACGGACGGATGCAAGACTGATTGCTATATCCTCCGACTCTATTCAGTCGGGGGATAAAAATGTGGAGATAATAAATTTGTTTCACAATCCACCAAGGAGTCTGAAAAGAAAAGACAAAATGGCAAACAGTGTAGACCCTGATCAGACTTTTCAGGAGCAATCTGATCTGGGTCTGCACTGTTTGCTGAGGCCTGCCTGTTCCAAAACTTGGGATCATTATGGAAACAAGTGACACAAAATAAAATTTTTTAGCCAATCAGTATTTCAGATGCATAAAGAATACCTACCACAGTTGGGGGCTTTACTATTGTACTATAATTTAGTAGTATAGTAGTCGCAGATAAGATTGACTAGGCGGAGCTATTCAGGTGTTGTCAATATATGTCAAATTCGCCGAGTCCAACAGAAGATTCGGTAGAGTACCTTTCGCACGCTTTCTACAAGCGGACGAAATGGTCATATACGCCACAGCTATAGTTGTGTTACAGTTGAATTCAAACAATCGGGTGACTTGGTTTACCTTTTTGTTCATGGAATATTCCTAAGGCAGGTACAAATGATAGCTCCACCTAGTCAATCTTGTCTGCGACTACTATACTAACCCTTCTCTTGCTGAATATTCAGTTTAGCCACACCCATTTCTGACTTTGAATCAATCAGATTACTTGATGTAATTTATTCCTACAAATTCATAAATTGAATGTCAAACAGTGTAGATCCTGATCAGATGGCTTCTTAAGAAGCCATCTGATCTGGATCTACACTGTTTGGAAAGAAAAGTGTTGTCGTGAATAGCAGGATAAGAGCGCTAAGCAAAGTTATCCAATACTTACAACAGCCGGGGCCTCATTGGTAACAGTGCCATATGATCCTGCAGAAGACAATGCTGCATCCATGGCAACTACTCCAGAGTTGTGGCGATTTTCTGTTATTTCACCAGGGATCTCGTCAGGAACCAGCTCGCTGTGTGGTTTGATGTTTTCCATGCTGCAATTTTAAACCACTGATCACAACATTTGCAGACATCATTTCTATATACTTTTTCCTTCCTTTTTCTGAGAAAATAAGGACAGACATTACTCTGCTGGCAATTTACATGTAATGTCAAGCCTTATTTTCTTGACAAAAATACAGTAGAATCTCGGTGATTATAACGCCGATTTTTCGAAACTACCGGATTTTTCGAAAGTGTGCGTTGGTCCCGACCTTTTTTGCTATATTTTATGTAAAAATATTACCGATTTTTCGAATTTCGATTATTCGAAAAATTCGATTTTTCGAAATAAACTGTCGGTCCCGATCAAAGAAATTCATATTAAAATCCATCTCCAAATTCGAAGTCAAAATTTGTCAAGCACATTATTCACGCTTGAAGAGCATGTTTTCTTTGAGCTTGTTCACACCCGATTGATTTCACAGGTACATTATATTATTGTGTATACATGTTATTGACACCTAGTTAATCCTGAGATTCTTAATTGATATAACGGTATTTGGTTATCAACATCGTTAAGAAGATTATCCTGTTTGATGTTTTAAATACAGCGACTTTAATCTGAGACCTTCTGTTCAAAGCATTAGAGCATATGGGATTTTGGGGAAACTGAAAGTAGACGATTTTCAGAGAATTTCAGTGACAGTTGAAAGTGAAAACAGAAAATAAAAATCTAGTACACGAGTGACTAGAAACATGTGGCTTGCCAGCACAGACTTCAACAGTATGCTTATTACATTCCGATCTTTGCTGACTACTCCCGTGAGCCATTTCTGTCCCGCCTTTTTACTGGTACAATAGTTCGTCTTTAAGAGATTTATGGTTTTACATTACACAATTGTTACGTGATGGCAGATGGTTCATGTTGTTTTGTTTCCTTTTAGATGAGGTCCTTTGCTCTTATACAAACCTATGGACAAAATGCAGTCAAATATTATACAGAGCGAAACCTTCCGAATATTTCCGAAAACTACCCATTTCAAAAATTCGAACTCCCGATAATTCGAAGACAATCTGGCGGTCCCTTTCACTTCGAATTATCGAGGTTTGACTGTACCTGAAAAACAAGCGGCCCATGGGCCACTATGCTTACCAGAGTTCAGGCGGGCACTGCCCACTGTTTCAATTTATCGATTATAAAGTCTCCCGAAAGGAACCCCCATTCAATGCTGACTGTATCTGAAATATTAGGCCTTTTATAGAACATTTTTAAGAAGTGGAGGGGTGGGACATGGATCCAGGTTGGTATCACTGAATGCGTCTTATCATAAGGAACAAGAATATATATGGTTTAGGGTTGGGGATGTGTACAGTTCCAGAGATATAAGGCCTTTTAAGCTGTGGAGGGCTTGGAGCATGGCCCTGGCAGACAACAGGTGTCTTATCATCAGGACCAAGAAAATATATTGTTTAGAAGTGGGGATCTGAACTGTTTCTGAGATATGAGGCCTTCTTATGAAGTGAAGAGGTGAGTAATGGCCCTCGTGGACCGCCAAGTTGGTGTGACTGAATGTGTCAAATCACAAAGAACAAGAATATATACAATGAAGTGGGGATCTTAATGGTGTCTGAGATAGATGGCCTTTTATGAAGTGGAGGGGTGGGCCATGGCATCGACACATTGCCCTAGCACAAATACACCCAAGGTTGATGTGACTGAATGAGTCTTATCAAAAGGAACACAAATATACATGCTTTAGGGGTGGGTATCTGAACAGTTTCTGAGATATATGGCATTTTATGAAGTGGAGGGTAGGGGCATGGCCCCAGCGCACCCTGGGAGACCCCTAGGTTGATATCACTAAATGTGTCTTATCAAAAGGAACAAGAGTATATATGGTTTAGGGATGGGTCTAAATGGTTTCTGAGATATTGGGCCTCTTACAAAGTGGAGTGGGTGGGGCAAGCACCGGGCAGATCCCAGGGGACACCCAAGTTGGTGTCACTGAATGCATCTTATCATAAGGAACAAGAATATATATGGTTTTGGGGTGGGGATCTAAACAGTTTTTGAGATATTGGGCCTTTTATGGGGTGGAGGGGGTTGTGCAAGGCCCAGGCACATCCCAGGGGACCCCCGGGTTGATGTCACTGAATGTGTCTTATCATAAGAAACAAGAATATATATGGTTTTTGGGTAGGCATCTGGATGGTTTCTGACATATATCACCTTTTATGATGTGGAGGGGTGGGGCATGGCCCGGGCATATCCCAGGGGACATTCAGGTTGATGTCACTGAATGTGTCTTATCATAAGAATCAAGAATATATATGGTTTTGGGGTGGGGATCTGAATGGTTTCTGAGAAATATCCCCTTTTATGAAGTGGAGGGGTGGGGCATGGCCCCACCCTACAGCCTGGGAGACCCCTAGGTAGGAACAATAGAGGGATGGGGCATGGCCCTTGCACACCCCAGGAGACCCCTAAGTTGAAATCACTGAATGGGTCTTATCATAATGTACAAGCATATATATGGTTTAGGGGTGGGGATCTGAACGGTTTCTGAGATATTGGGCTTTTTATGGGGTGGAGGGGGTGGGGCAAGGCCCAGGCACATCCCAGGGGACCCCCAGGTTGGTGTCACTGAATGTGTCTTATCATAAGAAACAAGAATATGGTTTGGGGTGGGGATTTGGATGGTTTCTGAGATATATTGCCTTTTATGAAGTGGAGGGGTGGGGCATGGCCCCGGCGCACCCTGGGTGACCCCTAGGTTGGTATCACTGAATGCTTCTTATCATAAGGAATGTGAATATATATGGTTTAGGGGTGTGGATCTCAACATTTTCTTAGATATTGGGTCTTTTACAAAGTGGAGGGGTTGGGGGCATGGCCCGGGTACATCTCAGGGGGCCCCCAGGTTGGTGTCACTAAATGTGCCTTATCATAAGAAACAAGAATATATATGGTTTTGGGGTTGGGATCTAAACGGTTTCTGAGATATTGGGCCTTTTACGAAGTGGAGGGGTGGGGCATGGGCCCGGTAAATCCCAGGGGACCCCCAGGTTGGTGTCACTGAATGCATCTTATCATAAGAAAAAAGAATATATATGGTTTAGGGGTGGGGATCTGAATGGTTTCTGAGATATATGGCCTTTTATGCACTGGAGGGGGTGGGCATGGCCCTGGCACACCCTGGGGGACCCCAGGTTGGCATAAAAGCATGTGGCTAAAAGAAGTTCACTCAAGGAATATTTCTATAAAAGTTTTGTCAAAATATCTGCAAATGTTTGGCAGTAAATGCCTTTTTTCTATTTTCCCAATATAAGTCTATGGAAACTCTAAGTTGCCATAGCAACCGAACTAATAAGCCGATTTTCATTTCAATCCGCCAGCCCAAGGATGTTACAGGTGAAATTTGGGCTAAATCGGCTTCAGAGGAGATGTCGTTTGAAAGTGTTGACGCCAGACGAAAACGACGCACAACTGCCTGTCCTATAAGCTTTCCCGGTGCCTTCGGCTCTGGTGAGCTAAAAAATATCCTGTTTGCTCTAAAAATTTTGTGAAACTTTAAGGGTTAAGAAAAAGTGATGGCATGACACTGTCGCTTACCCAACCAACCTGTGTGTGTATTTACGCCTGAGTGCATGCAATCAAAAGCCAGGCCAAAATAAATTGGGATGCATGGTGCTTCCATGCAGAACTGAAACTGTACATGAGTACTGGTAAACAGCTTAGAAGGTCTAAGCCTGCCCAGGCAAAGTGGTGCAAGTCAGACTCTCCATGCATATAAATCCTATTCATTTGTTTGTGGGGTATGGCTTGAGATGTCATTTCATCTCAATGTCAGGTAAAAGTCCCACAAAATTGGGAGCAATGTCTCTACTAAATACCATACCATCTCAAAGGGCTTTGAAGTTAGAGCTACTGCAAGGTTATAATGTGAGGGGGAGATGATAAAAAGATCATTGGACCCAAAGTTGTGGTTCTTCCACATGACACATCTTCTAAACCTTGTGTACTATTATAACAACTGTGATATGTGTCTGATTGTGATGATCAAACTCGTGGGAGGTCTCATGGATGCAAAGCCATGTATCATGTTTGATAGAAATCTGTAGGTGAACACAGACTGTATAATCCAGAAATGGATAATTTTAACATTATATGAAGAACAAAGGTCAGCAACTCCTGTGATATGCATCTGATTTTGAGAATGGTCAAACTCATTTGAGGTCTTATGGATGCAAAGCCATGTATCAAGTTTGGTTGAAATTGGTTGGTAAACACTTACTGAAGAGTCTGGAAATGGCTAATTTCAGCATTATTTGATAAACAAAGGGCCCAAACTCAAATGTAGGTGATTAGCGAACTCATCCAAATTCTCATGGATGCAAAGGCATGTATCAAATTTGTTTGAAATCTGTTGGGAAACACAAACCGTAGAGTTCAGAAAGGTTAATTTCATCATAATTTGAAGAACAAAGGGCTGTAACTCCCATGATAAGTATCGGATTTGATGATGATGAAACTTGTCCGAGGTGTCATGGATACAAAGCCATGAATCAAGTTTGTTGAAATCAGTAGGTAAACACAGAAGTCATGAAATGGCTAGTTTCAGCATTATTTGAAGTACAAAGGGCTATAACTCTCGTGATACTCGTTAGATTCTGACGATGATTGAACTCGTCCGAGCTCTCATGCATGCAAAGTCAGGTATCAAGTTTAGTGGAGATCGGTTGGCAAATACCAACTGTAGAGTCCAGAAAGTATGTGGATGGATGGATGCACGTACGCACTGACAAGCTAAATCTAGTATCCTACAATCACGGCAGATAACTAAAATACCACTGCAACCAGTGGTAAGGTTCCTGCTCATGCCACACCTTAACCTTGTGTACATCTTAAAAGATGTGAAGAATTATGGCAGTCACAAGTTAATTTTGTCATGGCACATGGGACATAAAACTAAAATATAAATGCACCTAGAGTTGTGGTTCTTGCTCATGGCACAACTTCTCAACCTTGTGTACAACTGTACCCAGTATCATCCATTTCTCAAAGAGTAACAGAGTTATGGTGATACAAGATTGTTTCTATGGACCCACAGACATCAACGGACAAACACCAGGCTGATTGCTATATCACCTGAACCTATTCAGTTGTTGGATAGAATTTCTGTTGTTGTTTTTTTTTTCCACCATCCTTTTCAATATTATATCACTTTTATTGAGCTGGGGCCAGTTGTTCAAAACTAACGACGTCGTTAGTTAACGTATCGTTAAAACTTTGATCATTAAATATGGCAAATATTTTTGCTGAAAAAATGTGAGCAGCTTTTGCATCCGCAAAAGCAGCTAATATTTTTTCGGCAAAAATACCTAAATTTTACATATTAAACTTGCTAGAACAGTTAACAATATGACCACTAACAAGCTTGTTACGCTAACAAGGCTTGGAACAACAGACCCCAGGTCTTTAGTCTGAGATTGGCAATATTCAGAGTAACCGAAGTAAAACCACATGACCTTATGTTGCAGTACATGTACTTGGCACCATAAATGTAACTCAAGCACTGCTCATGATGATGATTTTATTTTATGATGGTAAAAAGTCAACACAATCAATTAAAATATGTTGAACACTGAAAGGCTGATTCATTACGCAAACGTGCCTATACAAACACATTCCCACCTTTATCACCGAAAAAAAAAAAATGAAAATTTAAGATGAAAAATTGTGAAATTTTTCTTATTTCTGCTCTAAAATATAGATTAAGGGCACTCGTTAGAACCGCCTCATCGAGGCGGTTCTAACGAGTACCCACACAATGAGGCGGTTCTAACAAGTGCCCACAATCTATATTTTAGAGCGGAAATAAGAAAAATAAGGTATACCCCCAGAAACCCCAGTTTTACTATATAAAAGTGGGGTTCAAGGGGGTCAAAATTATATAGGCGTGTTTTCGTGATGACAGCCTATACAAAGAGACTGATCATCACAAATGTGTAACTCTAATATAGCCAATATGTAGGCAAGTTCAAACTACATCCTCTTTCCCGATTAATTGATTAGGCGAGCATTTTGTTTTGGTGTTAGGTTAGATGGTATGGAGTTTGCTAAATATTTCACTGTCCCACAAGTTTTGCCTTGTAGACAAAATGTATTTGTTGATAAATGGTTTAAAATTGGTAAAAATATGTATCAAGGTTAAGAGATGCCTTAGCCTATTTGTCAGCATATTTATTGCTGATAAGGCTAATATGGTTTGCAAACCAACAAAACAGGAGTCAGTGTGTTTTTTTTTTTAATTTCATGAGGCTTTTCGAACAATTTTTAAATTTGAGGATTTTGGATGATGGATGGTTTAAAGCCTTTAGCAGAGAAAGGGTATAAAAAATATTATTCTGTTTTATATTTTGGAAGTGCTAACAAAATCTAAAGCTAGATCCATAGCTTTGGCATCGGCTGTGAAAACAGATGAACCATCTGGAAGCCACCAGGTTTGGCGCATATCTCCACCCTTGTACTGGTGGCTTTCTCCTGCCCTGACGTCGGATTGTTGTTAAGTCCTAAATCCTGATGCATGATTTTAACTCTTATCATGCTGTTCACGACAACCCATATCTTTGGAAACAGTGTAGATCCAGATCAGATGGCTTCTGAAGTAGCCATCTGATCAGGATCTACACTGTTTGACATTCAGTTTATGAATTTGTAAGAATTAATTACATTAAGTAATCTGATTGGTTCAAAGTCAGAGATGGGTGTGGCTAAACTGAATATTCAGCAAGAGAATGGTTAATAATCTATACATGATCGTTTTACTGTGTATTTTATTATGAATCATGTTGAGGTAGAGAAGCCTCCATGTGGATCAATTTGTTATTGTTATTATGTTTAATGCTGCCCTGAAACTAACGACGATGGTAGAAATGTCATAAACTCTGGAGTTGAAGCCAAACCCCCCTGTAGTTTTACTACTGGTCGTTCTTTTGCAGTCTTGGGATCAATGACCCCATTTAGAATCATTTTGAAAATAGAGTTCAGCAAAAGCTGGTGCTAGAGGGTATGGAACAGGATTTAGGTAAAAACTCAATTATGCAACATTGTGATTGCAATATGCAATTTTGATATTCTGTTATGCTATATTCAGTTACAATTGTGCAACACTGCATTATGATATTCATTTTTGTAGTCTGCTTTTGGAATTTGATTAGTTTTCTTTCTGTTTCTCATCCTATTATGCAACTTGAAATTCCGCTTCTGAAGACAGACAGACGGACATATGAATAGGACAGCTGTCATTGTGACCACTTGTGCTTTTCTATGGTTGTGGGTCGGGGCTGAGAATGAGTAAGTACTGTTCATGAGGATGAAGTATTTACATCAGAATTACAATGGGAATTGGGGAACTAGTTGTTGTTTTCCAATTTCCCCGTGTGAGCAGCTGGTGAGGTCCCAGGGAACGAATCCATGGTGGTACCCCTATTCCCCGTTGCCGGTGAACAGAGAGACAATCGCCCGACTACTCCCTGTGCGGATGTACACATACTTCTATAATATCCGAACATTTGAGTTTTGAGTGAGGTTGCAATTAGTAAATAATATATTTATAAGTAACATCTCAGAAGGATCAGATTTATGAAAATTGTATGAATTAATCAATTTTAACAATAGTTGCTCATTTCAAATCCACGGATTCGGCACAAACTAATCCCTCATGGTAATTTATTTTAGTAAATGTTCAACGATTGAGTATTTTCCCCTTCGTCAAACAAGTATTAACTTTTAAATAAAAATCCTGTTTCTTAAGGAACCGCGCTGTAAAATTTATTTTAAAGATGCAAGCGTACACATTATTGTAAATATCCAAATTATTAAATAGCTGGATAAAATTTATCGCTGCTGGCTTGAATTTGGCCTCTGGAAAAGCGAATGCGATCTGCTCAAACGGCCGCTTGTCATCGGAAAAAATACGGCAAATCCACGGACATTACCGAACGTTACCGTCACCTCAATGACTGGTACCCCGTCTAACCACAGCAGAATAGAAACTGAATAATGCAAAATAGGACGTTCAAATGCCATATTTAACTAGAAATGGTGTTTGTAAAACACAATGCCCCCAACCTTTGCTTGTCCTTAGATGGCAAAATATTCAACAAATATTGTTAAAGACTCAAAAACATACAACAAGAATTCCCCCGAAGGCTATGTCGCGCCTGTGGAGGCGCAAAGTCACCAAACCATGAAATCTAGGTCAAGGTCAAACATGGATGCCTGCATAAAAATTTCACTCCTAGTTCCAAGCATGTACCAAGTATCATCAATGAAACTCTTAACGAGAATTCTATGTTTTTTAATTAAAGGGGAAATAATTCAAGAAGGGGAGATAATTTGGACAAGAAAAAAAATACGGGTCAACTATTTTTTCATGAGGAACTCATATATGAAATTTCAAAACACTAGCATACACGGTTCTGAAGATATGCTATGCACCAGAAAGCAACACAATTGAGTAGCAAAAAATTACAAAGGGCCATAACTCTAACAAAATTTTATCGAATTGGTTGAAAATTTAATCAGGTAGTCTCCTCCTTAGTCCCAATCACTATACCAAATATCAAGGCTGTAGCTCAAATACTTTTTGAGATATCTTGCTAACGAGAATTCTATGTTATTTAATTAAAGGGGAAATAATTCAAGAAGGGGAGATAATTTGGACAAGAAAAAAAATACGGGTCAACTATTTTTTCATGAGGAACCCATATATGAAATTTCAAAACACTAGCATACACGGTTCTAAAGATATGCTATGCACCAGAAAGCAACACAATTGAGTGGCAAAAAATTACAAAGGGCCATAACTCTAACAAAATTTTATAGAATTGGTTGAAAATTTAATCAGGTAATCTCCTCCTTAGTCCCAATCACTATACCAAATATCAAGGCTGTAGCTCAAATACTTTTTGAGATATCTTGCTAACGAGAATTCTATGTTATTTAATTAAAGGGGAAATAATTCAAGAAGGGGAGATAATTTGGACAAGAAAAAAAATACGGGTCAACTATTTTTTCATGAGGAACCCATATATGAAATTTCAAAACACTAGCATACATGGTTCTAAAGATATGCTATGCACAAGAAAGCGTGACGTACGAACGGACTAACGGACTAACGGACGAACGGACGAACGGATGGACAAGCCAGAAGCAATATGCCCCCCAACTTTTTTAAAGTTGGGGGCATAAATATAGGATTTTTTTCAACAGTTAATCAGTTCATCTACACATCATCCCAAACCAGCTTGTAAAGTTGCAGGGCAATCGCTCAAACAATTATTGAGATATCTTGCTTACAAGCTGAAAACACGAAAAAAATCTAAGGGCCATAACTCAAGAAAAAAAAAATCGGATTTTTTTCAAAAGTTAATCAGTTCATCTACTCATCATCCCTGACCAGTCTGTGAAGTTTCGGGGAAAAACCTAAAATAGTTTTTTAGATATCTTGCTTACAAACTTAAAACGCGAAAAATTTCAAAGGGCCATAACTCAAGAAAAAAATTTCGGATTTTTTTCAAAAGTTAATCAGTTCATCTACTCATCATCCCCAACCAGCCTGTAAAGTTTCAGGGCAATAGCTCAAACAATTTTTGAGATATCTTGCTTACAAGCTGAAAACACGAAAAAAATCAAAGGGCCATAACTCAAGAAAAAAAAATTGGATTTTTTTCAAAAGTTAATCAGTTCATTTACTCATCATACCCAACCAGTCTGTGAAGTTTTGGGGAAAAACCTCATATAGTTTTTGAGATATCTTGCTTACAAACTTAAAACGCGAAAAATTTCAAAGGGCCATAACTCAAGAAAAAAATATAGGATTTTTTTTCAACAGTTAATCAGTTCATCTACACATCATCCCAAACCAGCTTGTAAAGTTGCAGGGCAATCGCTCAAACAATTATTGAGATATCTTGCTTACAAGCTGAAAACACGAAAAAAATCTAAGGGCCATAACTCAAGAAAAAAAATCGGATTTTTTTCAAAAGTTGATCAGTTCATCTACTCATCATCCCCGACAAGTCTGTGAAGTTTCGGGGAAAAACCTCAAATAGTTTTTTAGATATCTTGCTTACAAACTTAAAACGCGAAAAATTTCAAAGGGCCATAACGCAAGAAAAAAATTTCGGATTTTTTTCAAAAGTTAATCAGTTCATCTACTCATCATCCCCAACCAGCATGTAAAGTTTCAGGGCAATAGCTCAAACAGTTTTTGAGATATCTTGCTTACAAGATTTCATAGTATTTTTTGCAAAGGGGCATAACTCAAAAAAGGGGCATAATCCTGACGAGAAAAAAAACACGGGTCAATTATTTTTTCATGAGGAATCCATATATGAAATTTCAAAAACCTAGCACCCATGGTTCTAAAGTTATGCTATGCAGTAAAAAGTGGGACGGACGTAAGGACGGAAGGACGGACGGACGAACAGGGCAAAACCAATATGCCAAAACGCGAAAAATTTCAAAGGGCCATAACTCAAGAAAAAAATTTCGGATTTTTTTCAAAAGTTAATCAGTTCATCTACTCATCATCCCCAACCAGCCTGTAAAGTTTCAGGGCAATAGCTCAAACAATTTTTGAGATATCTTGGTTACAAGCTGAAAACACGAAAAAAATGAAAGGGCCATAACTCAAGAAAAAAAAATTGGATTTTTTTCAAAAGTTAATCAGTTCATCTACTCATCATACCCAACCAGTCTGTGAAGTTTTGGGGAAAAACCTCATATAGTTTTTGAGATATCTTGCTTACAAACTTAAAACGCGAAAAATTTCAAAGGGCCATAACTCAAGAAAAAAATATAGGATTTTTTTTCAACAGTTAATCAGTTCATCTACACATCATCCCAAACCAGCTTGTAAAGTTGCAGGGCAATCGCTCAAACAATTATTGAGATATCTTGCTTACAAGCTGAAAACACGAAAAAAATCTAAGGGCCATAACTCAAGAAACAAAAATCGGATTTTTTTCAAAAGTTGATCAGTTCATCTACTCATCATCCCCGACAAGTCTGTGAAGTTTCGGGGAAAAACCTCAAATAGTTTTTTTAGATATCTTGCTTACAAACTTAAAACGCGAAAAATTTCAAAGGGCCATAACTCAAGAAAAAAATTTCGGATTTTTTTCAAAAGTTAATCAGTTCATCTACTCATCATCCCCAACCAGCATGTAAAGTTTCAGGGCAATAGCTCAAACAGTTTTTGAGATATCTTGCTTACAAGATTTCATAGTATTTTTTTGCAAAGGGGCATAACTCAAAAAAGGGGCATAATCCTGACGAGAAAAAAAACACGGGTCAATTATTTTTTCATGAGGAATCCATATATGAAATTTCAAAAACCTAGCACCCATGGTTCTAAAGTTATGCTATGCAGTAAAAAGTGGGACGGACGTAAGGACGGAAGGACGCCAAAACGCGAAAAATTTCAAAGGGCCATAACTCAAGAAAAAAATTTCGGATTTTTTTCAAAAGTTAATCAGTTCATCTACTCATCATCCCCAACCAGCCTGTAAAGTTTCAGGGCAATAGCTCAAACAATTTTTGAGATATCTTGCTTACAAGCTGAAAACACGAAAAAAATCAAAGGGCCATAACTCAAGAAAAAAAAATTGGATTTTTTTCAAAAGTTAATCAGTTCATCTACTCATCATACCCAACCAGTCTGTGAAGTTTTGGGGAAAAACCTCATATAGTTTTTGAGATATCTTGCTTACAAACTTAAAACGCGAAAAATTTCAAAGGGCCATAACTCAAGAAAAAAATATAGGATTTTTTTTCAACAGTTAATCAGTTCATCTACACATCATCCCAAACCAGCTTGTAAAGTTGCAGGGCAATCGCTCAAACAATTATTGAGATATCTTGCTTACAAGCTGAAAACACGAAAAAAATCTAAGGGCCATAACTCAAGAAAAAAAAATCGGATTTTTTTCAAAAGTTGATCAGTTCATCTACTCATCATCCCCGACAAGTCTGTGAAGTTTCGGGGAAAAACCTCAAATAGTTTTTTTAGATATCTTGCTTACAAACTTAAAACGCGAAAAATTTCAAAGGGCCATAACTCAAGAAAAAAATTTCGGATTTTTTTCAAAAGTTAATCAGTTCATCTACTCATCATCCCCAACCAGCATGTAAAGTTTCAGGGCAATAGCTCAAACAGTTTTTGAGATATCTTGCTTACAAGATTTCATAGTATTTTTTGCAAAGGGGCATAACTCAAAAAAGGGGCATAATCCTGACGAGAAAAAAAACACGGGTCAATTATTTTTTCATGAGGAATCCATATATGAAATTTCAAAAACCTAGCACCCATGGTTCTAAAGTTATGCTATGCAGTAAAAAGTGGGACGGACGTAAGGACGGAAGGACGGACGGAAGGACGGACGGAAGGACGGACGGACGAACAGGGCAAAACCAATATGCCCCCACAACTTCTTCGAAGTTGGGGGCATAAATACAAATGTCTCAAATTAGAATGTGCATGTTGCATATTCGAATAAAGAAGAAAGATATGGAAAGGTTCATAATGCAAAGTGCGGTTTCAACAATTCATATTGTAATTGCACATTGCATAATTGAGTTTTTACCTTAATACTGTTCCATAAGAGGGTTTGGCCGATGTTGCACATTTCAGTAGTGGTCATGAACAGACTCAATAAAACCGAGTCTATTTTCATTTTGTTGGTGTATTCTTTGCTTCCAAAGGATCTGCCTAATTCAGAACTTATTTGTCTTCACTGCAGTGGGGGTTGTGGATTGTGGCTGCCGTAAAAAGTCTCCTGTGCAGCATTATAGTGCAGATTATATTTTCTAGTCCTATGGGATCATTGAGTCCTTTTAGAATCATATTGAAAATAGAGTTCTGCTTAAGCTGGTGCTAGAGGGTGTGGCCAGTGTCGCACATTTTCAGTACTGGTCATGAACAGACTCAATAAAATTGAGTCTATTTTCGTTTATTTGGTGTATTCTTTGCTTCCAAAGGATCTGGCTTTTCAGTACTCATTTATTTGTTTGTTAGTTTGATTTGAGGTTTAACGTCCCCGTCAATACAGTATAGGTCATTTTGGAGAGGTTGTTTCCAATTTTGTGGGACTTTTACCCAACATTGAGATGAAATGACAACACTGAGATGAAATGACATCTCAAGCCCTGCCGCCCAATGAAACCAATATGGTTTATAAGCATGGATGGTTCCGACTCGCACCGCTTTGCCTGGGCAGGCTTAGATCCTCTAGGCGGTTTACCAGTACTTGTGTGCAGCTCTGCATGTTTATTGGCTTTGTGCTGTTGGCTTTTGTTTCTTCTGATGTTTTTGTTTGTGCCTCCATGTTGCTTACTTTCTTTAGGTGACTTGAGATGGCTGCGTTCTTTGATTGTGGCCTTTCCCGCATGACCTTTTCTTGCTAGTTTGGTGCGTATCTTTTGAAATTTCACACAACCAGCCTAAGCATGGCTCCAACCCACAGTGGTGAGAAACCTAATGTTTCAGAGTCAATGCTCTTAACCACTAAGCTATAGAGACTTGTTTTGACATAAACATTAATATCATGTGGTATATCATAGTTTATCATATGACGCCACGTCTGAGAATGTAATAACACCATGTAATAAATTCGATAGTCCACTAGTGGATTAAATATGCAAATTAGCTAGATATGCCCCGTAAAGTTGCATGCACGACGTCCTTAACGACGTTGCGTTTACTAATGGCGGGATATTGACATTTTCGTTAAACAATTGTGAATAAAATGTGTTTTAAATGTTATATGATAAACAGAATCTTGCATTTGTGCTCATGTATTATTGAATTTATTAAACTTGTTGAAGAAAAGGGATAAAATGCTCGGCAAAGCTTCGCGTTTTATCCCTTTTCCTCAACTCGGATAATAAATTCAATAATACATGAACACTCATGTAAGATCCACTATTACACACCTGCCCTTGTCATCTGATTCAATTTCCTTTTCTTTCACACCATGTTGCTTCTCCTTTACTAAATGCTGACTATGTACTTTGATCTCTGTCTCACTATCTGACTCTGGATCACTGTTTTCCTCAACTGTTTGTCCACTAGCATCTTGTACGATGTTCTCGTCTCCTATCTGGACTGCTTTTGGATTTAAGATATAGATCTGCAAATAAAAAAGAAAAGAAAAATGGATTTATTTATTCAAAAGTACAGTTAAATTCCTCTATTAAGACCACCTTTGGGACTGTTCAAAAGTGGTCTTTCTGACCAATCAGATAACTTGATGTAATTTATTCTTACAAATCCATAAATTGAATTTCAAACAGTGTAGATCCTGATCAGATGGCTTCTTCAGAAGCCATCTGATCTGGGTCACACTGTTTCCATAGGGGTTATCGTGAACAGCAAGATAAGGGTTAAATTGACAAATAAAATGCTGTGTACATTTAATTATCTCAAGTGTGATATTAAATCATTGACCATAAATCATTTTTGTCAGTAACCTAATCAGTAACTCGGTAACTCCATGTAAAATTAGACAAACAAGAAAGCAGTCTGAGGGACAGCCAAATCCCCCGCCGCCCTCTGTATCAAGGCTCAACCTTGTGACCTTGACCTTGAGTTGACATGGTTTATTTACAGGTTCTGCACATCAGCTCAGTGAGGAGGATATTTGACGAATGTTTAATGAAAATCCTTCCAGGGGTAAAGTAGATGTGTAACGGACACAAAATACAAAGTTTCAAACTCGTGACCTTCAACTGTGACCTTGACCTTTAAGTCGGCATGGTTTATATATGTGTTCTGCACATCAGCTCACTGAGGGGGACATTTGACCAAAATTTAATAGAAATCCTTTGAAGGGTAAAAGAGATGTGGAACAGACAAAAAATTCAAAGTTTCAAACTCGTGACCTTCAAATGTGACCATGACCTTGAGTCTGCATGGTTCATTTATGGGTTCTGCATATGAGCTCACTGAGAGGAATAATTGACCAAAGTTTAATGAATATCCTTTGAGGGGTAAAGGAGATATGGAACGGACACAAAATTCAAAGTTTTAAACTTGTGACCTCCAACTGTGACCTTGACCTTGAGTCAGCATGATTCATTTATGGGTTCTGCACATCAGCTCACTGAGTGAAATAATTGACAAAAGTGTAATAAGAATCCTTGCAGGGGTAAAGGAGATATGGAACAGACACAAAATTCAAAGTTTAAAACACTGGACCTTCAAATGTGACCTTGACCTTGAGTCAGCATGGTTCATTTATGGGTTCTGCACATCAGCTCACTGAAAAGAATATTTGACCAAAGTTTAATGAAAATCCTTCCAAGGGTTCAGGAGATATGGAACGGGCACAAAATTCAAAGTTTCAAACTCGTGACCTTCAACTGTCACCTTGACCTTGAGTCGGCATGGTTCATTTATGGGTTCTGCACATCAGCTCACTGAGACGAATAATTGACCAAAGTTTAATGAGAATCTATCAAAGGGTTCAGGAGATATGGAGCGGACAAGAAAGTTTTACGGACATACGGATGGACGAAGGCCGTTCCTATAATCCCTGCAACGCTTCGCGGCAGGGAATTAAAAATGCCAAAAGATAATTCTAAGCAAGATATTGTCAACATGAAATACTGAGATTTCTCAGTGAAATCGAAATCAATATCGTCAATGCGAACAGTGAAGATACAATTTTTTTTGTTTTATTTCACTGTTTGTTAATTCTATGTATCATCAAAAAATAGCATGTATTCTCAGTATATTCGATGTAAATTAGCTTTACATAAATAATCTGTGTCAGAAATTATGTCACATGCATTTGCACGCCATTAAGACATTGATGTGGTCATTTTTAGGGCCAACGTAACATAATTAAACACCGTTCATAAAATCTGAATCATGGATTTTTTCGTTTCTTCCTTTTACTACTCATTTTAGCCCATACATCACTATGGGAAAGTTGTAGACCTCACCCTCTGCCAATTTCTCCAACAAGTCGTATGCCTCAGCGACAGCCAGGAAAGGCTGTGATTATTTGGAGAAAATTAGGTAGGATAACCTGGACACAATAAGAATTTCTACCTCAGGATAAAATCCTAAAATTTCCTTATCTTGTGTGCAAGAAAAATGTCTTCGACAATTTTGCATGGCATGCTAAGGCCATCCTTAAAAAATTCTTGGTTTGCTGTGCTCCTACCTACCCATACAGATTGCCCCTTCCCAAAAATTTTTATTACCATTCTGAGGAAAAGATTTTTTTTTTTTTTTTTTGAAATCCTGATTAAACTCAAATTAACACACTAAGCCAAATTTCAAGAAGATGACATTCTTGTTTTTTTTTTTTTTTTAGCTGTTTTATTATTTTTTTTCAGAGAAAATCAGGCTTGACATTTCAATTGAATGGTCTGCCTAGCAGACCATTCAAATGAAATTTCAAGCCTGATTTTCTCTGAAAAATCAGAAAATAAGTATTTGAAATGATGTTTCCGGTTGTTGTAGGGTGCTTTAAGGGTCAAATATCTTTTCAGATCTAAAAAAAAAGACCTACCTTCCTACCCACCTCACTTATGATGGTGAGGAGCACAGCAAACAAATTTTTTTTAAGGATGGCCTAACCCTTGAAGTGCTTCAGAAAACAGAAAAATCTACAGCAGACAAACTATTTTTTTCTTCTTTTCTTTTTTAGTGAAAGGCTTGACATTACATGTGAATCATCTGCGGCTGGGGCAGATGATTCACATGAACTGTCAAACCTTTTTACTTTTGAAAAGTAAGAAAAAAACCTTCAAACTGCTGTCTGGTATTTCTTTCTTTCTTTCTATTGATACTGCAATCGTTCACATTTGACCATTACTTGCAGGTGTACATTACATACAGGAATACAGACTAACAGGCGCCCAGTTGCTCAAGGCGCCCAAATTTTTGCCTGGGTGCCTAAGTTTTGAATAAAAATGCCTATCAACTTCATGTAAAATTTGGATTTATGACAGTATGGGCGCCTAAAGCAAAATGCTTAGTCTGTATCCCTGACATACACTCCAGGTTTTGCATGATGAAAGCCTACACAGTAATATAACCATGTAATTACGGTAGGGTTCTTTAACCTGCACAGGGGATGTTTCTCCCTGCACAGGGGGCCTCCAGTTAAAATCCCGATCTGAAGGATGGTGCACTTTACGACATGCAATGGAGCGTGTTCTGACACCGAAATTTTATCGCTGCTACCGGGGATTGAACCCGGGACCTCTAGTATCAGAGGCAAGTGCACTAACCACTGAGCTATCACGCTCCATAATATTGGTGATTAGCAGTAAAGTGTTTATGGCTATAGCAAGGCTTACATGTTGGACTATTTGCCCATTCTTGTTTGTTTTCTCTTCCATCTCTATTTCTTTGCCATCTCCCCATTTTATTTTCCTGCCCCCCTTTTTCCTTCCCGTATTAGTTCTTGCCTGTGGCACCTCGTCCCTGTCTACCAAGGTCCAGTCATCAACCTGCCTATTATCACCGTCAATTGAGCCACTATCTTCAAACAGAATACTGCCGGAGTCTTGGTCAAACAGATGAGTTGGAACATTTCCTGAATTGAAAATACAATTGACCCCTTAGCTAAGGCTGACACATTTAATCGGACAATTGATTAATTGATCGATAAATTCCGCAAAAATGATTATCTTAACTGATTTACTAATAATCAATTACAGTAAAATTCCTATATTAAGACCACCTTTGGGACTGTTAATAAGTGGTCTTTCAGACCACTTTTGAACAGTCCCAAATGTTAAAAAGTGGTATTTCAGACCACTTTTGAACAGTCCTAAAGGCAGTTCCTGGCCAGAGGGCATTGTGCGCAGAAAGCACGAAGAAAGTTTAAGTCTATGCTACTAAAAAAGCTTTCAAACCTAGTGGTATGAACAACTTATTAGAGAAGTTGGCAGAGCTCTCCTCCACAACTTTCTCACTGATGAGGTTGTTTGAAAAATAAAAATTAAAAATAGCCATCGGAAGAGATAGCAAATCCTAAAACCAAAAGCCAATATGGCCTTCAGAAGATTGTTCACCAATAGAAAGTGCACCAGAATTAAACCAGCAATATATCACAAAAATAATGCAGCCATGGCCATCACAAGATTATACTGTCAGGGGAGAAAACTACATGCCTGCCTAAGCTCATGTATTTCTGTACAAAGTACCATCAATATCTCAAAGGGTATTGGAGATATGGTGATAACAAGCTGGTCATACTGTTATATTGGAAGGGTAGATAACTCAAATACCATGGCACCAACAGTTGCGGTTCTTGCATATGGCACCCTTTCTGTACCTTGTATACAATTGCGCAAAGTTCCTTCAGTATATCTCGAAGGGTGTTGGAGTTATGGCCATCACAAGGTTATATTGTCAGGGGAGATAACTCAAAAACCAGAGCACCCAGAGTTGTAATTCTTGAGCATGACACACCTGCTTAACCCCAAGTAAATCTGCATCAAGTACCACCAATATATCTCAAAGGGTATTGGAGGTAGGGTGATCACAAGGAGGTCATACTGTTATATTGGAAGGGGAGATAACTCAAATATGATAGCACCATGAGTTGTGGTTCTTAGGCATGAAGCGCCGTCTCAACCTTGTATACAATTGTGGCAAGTACCATCAATATACCTCTAAAGGGTATTGGAGTTATGGCCATCACAAGGTTATATTGTCAGGAAAGATAATTAAAAAACCAGGGCACCCGGAGTTGTGGTTCTTGCACGTGACACACCTGCTTCACCTCATGTGAAACTGTACCAAGTACCATCAATATATCTCAAAGAGTGTTACAGATATGGCCATCACAAGGTAGTGATTCTATATTATTTGAAGGGGAGATAACTTAAAAACCATGGCACCCAGAGTTGTGGTTCTTGAACATGACACACCGTCTCGGCCTTGTGAACAACTGTGCCAGGTATCATCAATATATCTTAAAGGTGCATTATTGAGCAACCTGGTCTCAAAATTTTTTTTCTGGTTTTTATCTTCAATGCATACTCCTTTGTCATGTGTGCACTTTTGGAGCCAAATACAGCTTCAGAACTTAGTGAAAATGGTCGTTTTCATTCGTGTTTACCCTTCACTCTGAACATGTTTTCTGAATTTCTGTTCTAAAAATAAATCTGTCACTTTACACATACATGGCGACAGTATCGTCTCTGAGTGTCGTTACTTATGGCATGGTATTCAGGGTCATATTTTTTTCCGATTCAGGCATTGCCTAAGCAAACAAGGCCAAAAATTAACGTCGCATAACGTCATATATGGGGATTCTATTTTTGTCACGAACTAAAAATAGATCTAACTAGTGTTCGAAACCTAGTTAGGGAATCCCTCTCAAACTCGTTTACCTGTCGTCATTTGTTTGTTTGATTTGAGGTTTAACGTCCCCATCAACACTGTAAAGGTCATTTTGGAGACGTTGCTTCCAATTTTGTGGGACTTTTACCCGACATTGAGATGAAATGACATCTCAAGCCCTGTCGCCCAATGAAACCTAATAGGGTTTACTAGCATGGACGGTCCGCCTCGCACCGCGGTTCCTGGACAGGCTTAGATCCTCTAAGCTTACCTGTGCCAGGTACTATCAATATATCCCAAAGGGTATTGGAGTTATGGACATCACAAAGTAGTCACTGTATTTTATTAAAAGAGCAGATAACTCAAAATGTATGGCATCCAGAGTTCTGGTTCTTGCGCATGACATGCCGTCTCAGCCTTGTAAACAATTGTGCTAAGAACCATCAATGAATCTCAAAGGGTATTGGAGTTATGGCCATCACAAGGTTGCGTCTACGAACGGACGGACGTTCCAACATGTTGGTTTAAGGGCTGTTTCTTTTGTTATTTTCTTTTGACCTGCCGTCATAATTGTTCGCATTTTTGCATAAAATGCATTCATTTGTATTGTTTTAAAGAAAAATACCGGCTATATGTATTTTATTTTTGGAAGCATTTTTTCCAGATAGCTCAATAATGCACCTTTAAAGGGTATTGGAGTTATGGCCATCACAAGGTAGTCACTCTATTTTATTGGAAGGGGAGATAACTAAAAAACCATGGCAACCAAAGTTGTGGTTCTTGTGCATGACACACTGTCTCAGCCTTGTGAACAACTGTGCCAGGTACTATCAATATATCCCAAAGGGTATTGGAGTTATGGACATCACAAAGTAGTCATTGTATTTTATTAAAAGAGCAGATAACTCAAAATGTATGGCATCCAGAGTTCTGGTTCTTGCGCATGACATGCCGTCTCAGCCTTGTAAACAATTGTGCTAAGAACCATCAATGAATCTCAAAGGGTATTGGAGTTATGGCCATCACAAGGTTGCGTCTACGAACGGACGGACGTTCCAACATGTTGGTTTAAGGGCTGTTTCTTTTGTTATTTTCTTTTGTTTGATTTAGGGGCTAACCTCCTAAACCTTTTATCTATGGAATAAATCTATTATTTATCAATCATTTTCAATCATTTTCTATTGTTTTCCAATCCGGACACTAGCCCCTAACCTGACATGTTCGCCCGGACAGACGCCAGGCTGATCGCTATATCCCCTGAACCTATTCGATCGGGGGATAAAAAGTTATCAAAAAGAAAGTGGAAATAAAATTACAATAGTTAACAACATGCTAAAATGTCAATAATTACAATTCTCCATCATTTCGAGTGATTTGATTGGTTGAAATAAAAGTTTTACACTTCAATAAATTCCATGTGCAGGAATCGCAGATCAGTTTCACAGTGACAGGTAAGTAATATAACTTGACCTCAAAGAGCATGTTAAGAACCTGCCTGTTACATCATTGTATATAAACGACGTCAACAGCATTCAATTAAAAGATGGAAAACTATTGAAAACTTAAATGTTAAACAGAGTCTATAGACTTGAGATTTTGTTCATTTGGGTTTCTTTCAAAGATGGCAACTTCTAATTGAATAATCATTCTGCAGTGTCCATTGGTAAATTCATTCTTATGCTTTTGAAATAGTTCCTAACAAGAAAAATGCCTAATGGCATTATGGACGGGTTTTTCAGTACAGTTTTGACGTCAACAAAGCTGCAACCTGCATATGTTTCTGCAAAACTTTGGCAGAAGGCAACATAGCTCGCCTATAGGTGCCTAACCAAATAAAATTTCAATTATGCAGGTTTTTTCTCTCCCAAAAATGACATTTTGTTTTGAAAAAGAGTTCAACAGACTGCTGCAATTCATATATATAACATTTATATGAAGCACTACAGCGCTGACAAAGGTTTTAAAAAAAATAGACAGTGACCTTGAATTTGAGCTCAGGACCCTTAAAGGAGATATTGCTTGAGATAACAATTTGCTATACCCAACATTTTATGCATGTATGGGTGTGCATGTGCATGTGCATGCATGCATGTGTGCATGTATGCATGTATGTGTGAGTGCATGCTTGCATGTGTGAGTGCATGCATGCATGTGTGTGTGCATGCATGCCTGCATGACTGTGTGTGTGCATGCATGTGGGTGTGCATGCATACATGAGTGCATGTGTGCTTGCATGCATGCATGAGTGGGAGCATTTATGCATGTGTGTGCATGCACGCATGAGTGCATCTGCAAGCATGTATGTGTGTGTACATGCATGCATGAGTGCATGCATGCATGAGTGCAAGTATGTGTGTGTGCATGCATGCATGAGTGCAAGTATGTGTGTATGCATGCATGCATGAGTGCATGCATGCATGCATGAGTGCATGCATGCATGTGTGCATGCATGCATGTGTGCATGCAAGCATGTGTGTGCATGCATGTATGTACATGCATGCATGCAGGAGTGTGATCATGAATGCATGTGTACATGCATACATGTATGCAAGAGTGCATGTGTCACCTGTGTGTGTGCATGCATGTGAGCAGGCATAAGTTACAACAAGGCATCGCATGCGATACACATCCCCTCACACAAGACAACTTTGTGTGTGGAAAACACTGAACTGGCAAAAGTCCAACTTGCTTGAGATATTATCATAAAATTATGCAACATTTGTGTACAGTTTGTTTAAAATCCATCAATAAATGTAGGTTCTAAAGTGATGACAATGTTTCTCTAAAAATAGCCATAGTGACCTTGACCGCGAAAGTAGATCTTGCTCAAGCTATTGTCATAAGTATCTTTTGTGTGAAAATATATTAAAATCTGTTACCGTAAAAATTCGGCTATCAGACGAGGATTTTTCCCTCCAAAATGAGCCCGAAAAATTGACCCCGTCTTATAGCCGGTCATGGACTGCATGCTTTATTCCGGCAATGTCCGGCGAAGACTAGACATACGGAAAATGCTGATCGATGATTTTTGAATTGATATAAATCGCCGCCCACAAACAGACGCTACCATTTTTCTGCAAGCGATCAGTAAATGACGTCATCCGACGCCAGCACCCCAACACGTGTTTAATGTCATTGTGTGTATCTCGTTCATAAACAAAAAAAGTTAGGAACCGGTAAAAAATATTTTCTCGATAGCTAAATGGTTGTGAATAGAGGTGGATAGAAAACCAGCGCTTTGCACAGCTCCCGAATTTTCCCCAGAAGCTCCGTCTCAACAATCAACAACAGCGTTCTACTTTTCCCGCCCAGCGTCTGCTATTTGGTGCCAAAACATAACCATGAATGAGATCGTAGAATAGTCCATTTTTGTAATGCAAACATCTACCGTTAGATGTAGTTAATTGTCTGAGGAGCGATTAAATCATTTTCACATTGATTGTGGATTAAATTTTATGTTTGGAGGATAAACGCAAATACCTTCTCGACACGCACCGCAGGGTGGCAATTATAAGACAGGGATTAACAATAGTGTCATACTTGAACCGTAATAAACACACAGATGGTTTGTCTGCATTAATTATTGGGATTTACTTACTGGTATTGTTTTACAGGATTTAAGGACTCAAAAAGTGACGGTTGTAGACGATTTTTTTTCACTTGCCGACTGGGGTCATAAGGTCAAAGTGCACCTGCCTGGTGTGATGTCGGTCTTGTCCCGGGCAGCCGGGAAATGGATTTGTCATTTGTACCAGGCCAACTTCGGGCCGACAGCGATACGACATATCAGCCAGACGTTTGCCCGCTATTTTTTGATAGCTGGGGCGTTGATTCTGATTCTGAATACCTAGGTGTTGTGTTCCCCGATAAAAAAAAAAAAGTTCAGTTACTTATTGAAAAGCTGCAACAAATATATCAAAATAGTTTGGATGGAAATAAATTTCCCCCTTTTCCCCGACGCTAAATAGACCTACCAATTCAGAATCAGTAAGGGTTGTCTCTCTTTGTAACTCTCACAAACGAAGACTCACTATGTCAACAGACATAAACAAAGCCACGTGAGGTGTATGTAGAGGGGTTTTCTGACGAAAAAAGGTCGATTTCTCACATCTAAACGGCATCTAGCGGTAGCAGATAGGCCCTGACAGATATGGCAAAAATTTGACCCATCTTATAAAATAGAACAAGCAAAATCCCACCTTAGAAGAACTGAAAAAGGGGTCCTGTCATATAGCCGAATCGCCTTATAGCCGAATTTTTACGGTAGGCGGTAGAGCGATGACAAAGTTTTTCTAAAAATAGCCACAGTGACCTTGACCTCAAAGACCTTGAAAGTCAAAGCAACTCTAGATATCATCATAAACATTTGTGTGAAGTTCTATTAAAATCCATCAATAAATGTAGGTGCTAGAGCGATGGCAAAGTTTTTCTAAAAATAGCCACAGTAACCTTGACCTTGAAAGTCAAAATCGTTCGAGATATTGTCATAAGGAACATTTGTGTGAAATTATATTGAAATTGGTGAAAAATTTATGTAAGCGCTAGAGCAATGACAATGTTTTTCTAAAAAAAGCCACAGTGACCTTGACCTTGAAAGTCGAGCTCGCTCGAGGTATTGTCATAAGGAAGATTTGTGTGAAGTTATATTGAAATCAGTGAAGAAATGTAGTCGCTAGAGTGAGGACAAAGTTTTTTCTAAAAATATCCACAGTGACCTTGACCTTGAAAGTCGAAATCGCTTGAGATATTGTCATAAGGAACATTTGTGTGAAGTTATATTGAAATTGGTAAAGAAATGTAAGCGCTAGAGCGATGACAATGTTTTTCTAAAAAAAGCCACAGTGACCTTGACCTTGAAAGTGGAACTCGCTAGAGCTATTGTCATAAGGAACATTTGTGTGAAGTTCTATTGAAATTGGTGAAGAAATGTAGTCACTAGAGCAATGACAATTTTTTCTAAAAATAGCCACAGTGACCTTGACCTTGAAAGTCGAAATCACTTGAGATATTGTAATAAGGAACATTTGTGTGAAGTTATATTGAAATCGGTGAAGCAATGTAAGTGCTAGAGCGATGACATAGTTTTTCTAAAATTAGCCACAGTGACCTTGACCTTGAAAGTGGGACTTGCTAGAGATATTGTCATAAGGAACACTTGTGTTAAGTTATATTGAAATTGGTGAAAAACTGTAAGCGCTAGAGCAATGACAAAGTTTTTCTAAAAATAGCCACAGTGACCTTGACCTTGAAAGTCGAACTCGTTCGAGGTATTGTCATAAGGAACATTTGTTTGAAGTTATATTGAAATCATCATCATCATCATCAACGGATTTTTTGATTAACGTGCAGGTACAGGGGCAACGTCCACATAAGTGGGCCCCCTTCCAGGTAGCTGGCTTGCTGCACGCATGGCAGATCTTACACCAGATCTCCAGGCTTGTCTATCATGAGGATCGATAGCAGAGAGCTTCCATTCTCTGCAATCTCTTTCTGTTAGTTGCAAATCAGTGAAGAAATGTAGTCACCAGAGCAATGACAAAGTTTTTCTACAAATAAACACAGTGACCTTGACCGTGAAAGTCCAAATCACTCGAGATATTGTCATAAGGAACATTTGTGTGAAGTTATATTGAAATTAGTGAAGAAATGTAAGCGTTAGAGCGATGATGTTTTTCTAAAAATAGCCACAGTGACCTTGACCTTGATAGTGGAACTCGTTGATATTGTCATAAGGAACATTTGTGTGAAGTTATATTGAAATCGGTGAAGAAATGTAAGCGCTAGAGCGATGACAAAGTTTTTCTAACAAGAGGGCCATGATGGCCCTGGATCGCTCACCTGATCCATAGGGTATCAAGTGGGCCCCTGGGAGAGCCATTATTGGCCCGGGCTATAATATGAATAATCTTGGTAGTGGTCTAAAAGGTGAAGCTTCATACCAAATATCAAAGAAGGGGGACTTCTGGTTTCAGACAAGATTCTTGAAGGTTTTCCTAATATTTATATAAGTTTACATAAACCTTGGGGTCCCCGGGGCGGGCCATTTTTGGCCCCAGGGCTATAATTTGAACAATCTTGGTAGAACTCCACAAGACGAAGCTCCATACCAAATACATGTATCAAAGACCTTGACATTCTGCTTTCAGACAAGAAGATTTTCAAAGGTCATGGTTAATACAATTTTTTTCAGACAAAATTCCCTGACATTTCCCTGACTTTTCCCTGACATGAAAGCATTTTTCCCTGACATTTTGGTTTGGCAATTTATTTTAAAATGTGCACATTTAGTGGTTCAATCTTAAATGAAAAATAGAATGTTGGCCTCCACCACCCCTACAGCCAACCCTTACCTCCTTTTTTGACATTGCCCCCGCCCATAGGGGCTTGAAAAAATATATGGGCTGCACGATGCTTCCACGCAGAGCTGAATACGGCCCGCACACTAGTTCTGGTAAACGGCTTAGAGGATCTAAGCCTGTCCAAGAACCGCGGTGCGAGGCGGACCGTCCATGCTAATAAACCCTATTGGTTTCATTGGGCATCAGGGCTTGAGATGTCATTTCATCTCAATCTCGGGTAAAAGTCCCACAAAATTGGAAGCAACGTCTCCAAAATGACCTTTACAGTGTTGACGGGGACGTTAAACCTCAAATCAAACAAACAATCCTTTTTTGACAAACATTTACATTGTTTAATATTTTGTTTGTTTATTCCAAATCAACTGGATATGGAGCTGGTGATTATACAATACACATTGGTAAGCAAAATGACATGAATTACATGCATTAAAAAGTAATCAAATACACTGTTTCAAACAAACAAATGTTTTTATGCTATGACTAATAGACAATAAAGCAATTACTTCTGGAAACCTGAACATATTAGCCAAATTGAACTGTTTTTCTGAACATAGCTTTACTAAATTACATTAAAATGGAATTGTCATTCTGATTACCAATTAAAAAGAGTAACATCTATAGGATACATATACCATGCAAAACACCTTGGTAGCAAAAGCATGTCATTAAGGTATTGTACAGTAGATAATAATATGTTCGATTTTATATATCGCCCTACATAATTAAGTGACACTATTGCATACTATTATATACAAGCAAGCTGATCAGCCCCATATCCAGCACAACAGCATATGCTTAAATTGCTGTAAGTGTGATTATAGCTTTCATGAAAAAGGAAATATTTAAAGAAACTGCCTTAACCTTTACAAATTGGTGCCTACCCAGATCAGAAAATTCCCTGACATTTCCCTGACATTTTCTAAATTTAAAAATTTCCCTGACATTTTGTAAAATTCCGTGACCTTGAAAATAAATTTTTTTCCCTGACTTTTCCCTGACGCGTATGAACCCTGAAGGTCTTCATTGCCTTGACTTCTATTTCCTAGGGCTATAATTTGAAAAATTTAGATGAAGCTTCACACCAAATATCAAAGACCTGGGCCTTGTGGTTTCAGAGTTTAGATTTGACTAACTTATGTAGTTGCCATTTTCTACTTAAACCATTCAAGTGATCAAGTGCTGGGATTAATTGAATGATACATCGCTGTTTGTCGATCAGTTGAAAGTAGACAAATCACTCGCGTTACGAGCTCGTGATCTGATCGGCTTTTCAACTGACCTTCAAGCAGTGATGTATCAATCAATAAACCAATAAATCACTGATAGAGCTGACCTATTTCTTAAAATCTATTTCTTAAATCCTATGATATTGATTACTTTTATAGCGTCTCATCAACAGCGCTACCACAGTCAATGTGCCAGTGATTGTATGCAAGGACGGATGAGAGGATACTCAAGATACAATTTATTGTATTAGCCATTGTACCTGATAAAATGAGTTGTTAAACTGTATCAGGGAGAGGACTATCTAACGTTGTATATAACTTGTGTCCAATCCCTTTGATTTATTTTGCAATAAAATATGTTTAATCTAATCTAATCCAGAGTAGAATATTTTTTTTAAATTGCACGACCCGCAGAAAAAGCGACCGACTGAAGTCGGTTGATTTTCTAAGAGTGCCCTAAAATCACCGTGTCATTCTGTCGTTCGGTCATTCTGTCAGTCTGTCTGTCCGTCCGTAACCCGTTTGTGAAAATTGGTGATAGTGACTTAACCGTTTGGAATATTTAAACAATTTTTGGCATACTGATAGATATCAATGAGATCTAACCAATGAACTTGCGAAATATTACATTCCATTTAGTATAGCCTCGTCAATGTAAAAATGAAGGCGCAAATCTGGCCCAAGGGCTATGATTTGAACAATCTTGGTAGAAGTCCACTAGATGAAGCTACACAGCAAATTTCAAAGAACTTGCCCATCCGGTTTTGGAGAAGATTTTTAAAGATTTTCCCTGTATAAGCCAATGTAAAACCAAAGGGCCGGCAGGTGGGAGCATTTTTCACCCTAGGCCTATAATTTGAACAATCTTGATAGAGGTCCACTTGACCAAATATCAAAGAACTGGGCCTTGCGGTTTCAGAGAAGAAGATTTATAAACATTTTCCATATATAAGTCTATGTAAAACCAAAGGCTCCCGGGGTGGGGGCATTTTTTGGCCGCAGGGCTATAATTTGAACAATCTTGGTAGAGGTCCACCAGATGAAACTTCTAACGAAATACATGTATCAAAGAACTGGGCCTTGTGGTTTCAGAGAAGAAGATATTTAAATATTTCCCTATATAAGCCTAAGTAAACCTAAAGGGCCCCCGGGCGGGGGGGGGGGGGGGGGGGGGGGGGGGGGGGGGGGATTTTTGGCCCTAGAGCTATAATTTGAACAATCTTGATAGAGGTCCACTAGATGAAGCTTCACACCAAATATCAAAGACTTGGGCCTTGCAGTTCCAGAGAAGATAATTTTTTTTTCCCTATATAAGCCTATGTAAAATCAAAGGCCCCCGGGGCGAGGGCATTTTTGGCCCCAGGGCTATAATTTGAACAATCTTGGTAGAGGTCCACTAAATGAAGCTTCATTCCAAATATCAAAGACCTGGGCCTTGTGGTTTCAGAGAAGAAGATTTTTAAAGACTCTCCCTATATAAGCCTATGTAAAACCAAAGGCCCCCAGGGCAGGAGCATTTTTGGCCCCAGGGCTATAATTTGAATAATCTTGATAGAGGTCCACTAGGTGAAGCTTCACACTAAATATCAAAGACTTGCGCCTTGCGGTTTCAGAGAAGAAGATTTTTAAAGATTTTCCCTATATAAGCCTATGTAAAACCAAAGGCCCCCGGGGCGGGGGCATTTTTGGTCCCAGGGCTATAATTTGAACAATCTTGGTAGAGGTCCACTAGATGAAGCTTCATACCAAATATCAAAGACCTGGGCCATGCGGTTTCAGAGAAGAAGATTTTTAAAATTTTCAGTAAAAAATCTATTTTTAGCTCCTGAGACCTAGATGTTTGTTTTGTTTGATTTGAGGTTTAACGTCCCCGTCAACACTGTAAAGGTCATTTTGGAGACGTTGCTTTCAATTTTGTGGGACTTTTACCCGACATTGAGATGAAATTACATCTCAAGCCCTGTCGCCCAATGAAACCAATAGGGTTTATTAGCATGGACGGTCCGCCTCGTACCGCGGTTCCTGGACAGGCTTAGATCCTCTAAGCGGTTTACCAGTACTAGTGTGCGGGCTGGATTCAGCTCTGCGTGGAAGCATCATGCAGCCCATATATTTCTTCAAGCCCCTATGGGCGGGGACCGCAACCATTTGAATAACTTTGAAAGGGGACCACCTAAGGATCATTCCTGTGAAGTTCAGTCTTAATCAGATCAGTGGTTTAGGAGGAGATGTCGTTTGAAGAAAAAGTTTACGGATGCACGCACGGACGGACATACGACGGACAAAAAGTGATCCCAAAAGCTCACCTTGTCACTACGTGACAGGTGCGCTAAAGCTCACCTTGTCACTACGTGACAGGTGAGCTAAAAATAGCCACAGTAACCTTGACCTTGAGGCCATGACCTTGAAAGTCAAGATATTTTTATTAGGAACATTTGTGTGAAGTTATATTGAAATTGGTGAAAAAATGTAGGCGCTAGTGCGATGACAAAGTTTTTCTAAAAATAGCCACATTGACTTTGAGGTCATGACCTTGAAAGTCGAACTTGCTCGAGATAATGTCATAAGGAGCATTTGTGTGAAGTTATATTGAAATCAGTGAAGAAATGTAGGCGCTAGAGCAATGACAAAGATTTTCTAACAAGAGGCCCATGATGGCCCTGAATCGCTCACCTAAATCCAAGATGTTTCAAAGCTTATGGAAATGAGGGATTCACTGCTTTAAGGAGATGTGGACCAAAGACTTTTATCTTTGGAGGCTATTTTTAATTGTAGTGGAATTTGAAGTTTTTTTCTATTTTTAGGTCTGGTGTCCATTTTGTTTAACAGAGCGGAACAGTTCAGGCAATTTTGAAAGAGGGGCAATCAAGGAACATTCCTGTGAAATTATTTTCAAATCAGGCCATTTGCCTAGGAGGAAATGTCATTTAAAGGTTTTTCTATTTTTAGCTCTGGCGACCATTTTGTTCAACCGAGCAGAACGATTTTGGCAATTTTGAAAGAGGGTCACTCAAGGAACATTCCTGTGAAATTCTTTTCAAATCAGGCCATTTGCCTAGGAGATGTCAAGTAAAGGTTTTTCTATTTTTAGCTCTGGCGGCCATTTCATTTCACAGAGCGTAACGATTTAGGCAATTTTGAAAGAGCGTCACTCAAGGAACATTCCTGTGAAATTATTTTCAAATTGGGCCATTTGCGTAGGAGGAGAGATGTCATTGAAAAGTTTTCTATTTTTAGTTCTGGCGGCCATTTTGTTTAACGGAGCAGAACGATTTAGATAATTTTGAAAGAGGGTCACTCGAGGAACATTCCTATGAAATTCTTTGCAAATCGGGCCATTTGCCTAGGAGGAGATGTTATTTAAAGGTTTTTCTATTTTTAGCTCTGGTGGCCATTTTGTTTAACCGAGCAGAACGATTTTGGCAATTTTGAAAGAGGGTCACTCAAGGAACATTCCGGTGAAATTCTTTTCAAATCGGGCCTTTTGCCTAGGAGGAGATGTCAAGTAAAGGTTTTTCTAATTTAAGCTCTGGCGGTCATTTTATTTCACTTAGGCAATTTTGAAAGAGCGTCACTCAAGGAACATTCCTGTGAAATTATTTTCAAATTGGGCCATTTGCGTAGGAGGAGAGATGCCATTGAAAGGTTTTCTATTTTTAGCTCTGGTGGCCATTTTGTTTAACAGAGCAGAACCATTTAGATAATTTTGAAAGAGGGTCACTCTAGGAACATTCCTATGAATTTCTTTGCAAATCGGGCCATTTGCCTAGGAGGAGATGTTATTTAAAGGTTTTTCTATTTTTAGCTATGGTGGCCATTTTGTTTGATGGAGCGGAAGGTTTATACTATTTTTAGCTCTGGCAGCCATTTTATTTAACACAGCAGAACAATTTAAACAATTTTGAAAGAGGGTCACTCAAGGAGCATTCCTGTGAATTTTTTTTCAAATAGGGCAATTTGCCTAGGAGGAGATGTCATTTAAAGGCTTTTCTATTTTTAGCTCCGGTGGCCATTTTGTTTAACAGAGCAGAACGATTTAGGCAATTTTGAAAGAGGGTCACTCAAGGAACATTCCTGTGAAATTATTTTCAAATCTGGCCATTTGCCTAGGAGATGTCATTGAAAGGTTTTTCTATTTTTAGCTCTGTTGGCCATTTTGTTTAACAGAGCAGAACGATTTAGGCAATTTTGAAAGAGGGTCACTCAAGGAACATTCCTGTGAAATTATTTTCAAATTGGGCCATTTGCCTTGGAGGAGATGTCATTTAAAAGTTTTTCTATTTTTAGCTATGTTGGCCATTTTGTTTAACGGAGCAGAACGATTTAGGCAATTTTAAAAGAGGGTCACTCTAGGAACATTCCTGTGAAATTCTTTTCAAATCGGGCCATTTGCCTAGGAGGAGATGTCATTAAAAGTTTTTCTATTTTTAGCTCTGGCGGCCATTATGTTTACCGGAGTAGAACGATTTAGGCAATTTTGAAAGAGGGTCAATGAAGGTGACCACTTGCCGTTGCTACATGCTAAATATCTAAGCTCTGGGCCCTGTGGTTTCAGAGAAGAAGATTTTTTAACCTTTTTTTCCATTATGAGTATATAGGAGCTAAGGGGCCCAATTTGGACCCCAGGGGCATGACTGGCAGGAATTATGTAGGTTACCACTTGCCATTGCTACATGCTAAATATCTAAGCTCTGGGCCCTGTGGTTTCAGAGAAGATTTTTGACGCTTCTTTCCATTATGAGTCTATGGGAGTGAAGGGGCGCCAGGGCATGGCCCATTTGGAATTCAGGGGCATGATTGGTAGGAATTATGTAGGTGACCACTTGCTGTTGCTAAATGCTAAATATCTAAGCTCTGGGCCCTGTGGTTTCAGAGAAAAAATCTTTTGAACCTTTTTTTCCATTATGAGTATACAGGAGCTAAGGGGCCCCAGGGCGTGGTCCATTTGGACCCCAGGGGCATGATTGGCAGGAATTATGTAGGTGACCACTTGCCCTTGCTACATGCTAAATATCTAAGCATTGGGCCCTGTGGTTTTAGAGAAGAAGATTTTTGAAGCTTTTTTCCATTATGAGTCTATGGGAGTGAAGGGGCGCTGGGGCATGGCCCATTTGGAACCCAGGGGCATGATTGGCAGGAATTATGTAGGTGACCACTTGCTGTTGCTAAATGCTAAATATCTAAGCTCTGGGCCCTGTGGTTTCAGAGAAGAAGATTTTTTAAGCTTTTTCCAATATGTGTCTATGGGAGCAAAGGGGCCACGGGGCCCATTTGGGACCCAGGGGCATGATTCCATTATGAGTATACAGGAGCTAAGGGGCCCCGGGGCATGGTCCGTTTGGACCCCAGGGGCATGATTGGCAGGAATTATGTAGGTGACCACTTGCCCTTGCTACATGCTTAGTATCTTAGCTCTGGGCCCTGTGGTTTCAGAGAAGAAGATTTTTGAAGTTTTTTTCCCATTATGAGTCTATGGGAGCGAAGGGGCCCCGGGGCGTGGCCAATTTGGAACCCAGGGACATGATTTGCAGGAATTATGTAGGTGACCACTTGCTCTTGCTACATGCTAAATATCTAAGCTCTGGGCCCTGTGGTTTCAGATGAGAAGATTTTTAAAAAAAATTTCCATTATGAGTCTATAGGAGCTAAGGGGCCCCGGGGCGTGGTCCGTTTGGACCCCAGGGCATGATTGGCAGGAATAAGGTTGGTGACCACTTGCCATTACTACATGCTAAATATATAAGCTCTGGGCCCTGTGGTTTCAGAGAAGAAGATTTTTGAAGCTTTTTTCCATTATGAGTCTATGGGAGGGAAGGGGCTCCAGGGCTTGGCCCATATGGAACCCAGGGGCATGATTGGCAGGAATTATGTAGGTGACTACTTGCCATTGCTAAATGCTAAATATCTAATTTCTGGGCCCTGTTGTTTCAGAGAAGAAGATTTTTGAAGCTTTTTTCCATTATGAGTCTATGGGAGCTAAGGGGCCCAGGGGCGTGGTCCATTTGGACCCTAGGGGCATAATTGGCAGGAATTATGTAGGTGACCACTTGCCCTTGCTACATGCTAAATATCTAAGCTCTGGGCCCTGTGGTTTCAGAGGAGAAGATTTTTGAAGCTTTTTTCCATTATGAGTCTATAGGAGCTAAGGGGCCCCGGTGTAACAGGCCGGTTCTTCCCCCCAGTCAGTTTCTTCCCCGGGGAAGAACTGGGCCGGCCCGTTTCTTCCCCGGGGAAGAAACTGACTAGTCAGTTTCTTCCCCACCCAGTCAGTTTCTTCCCCACCTGAATTTTTTTTAGAACCATAGAGAACGAGTAATTTATGCCTCACAAATTGTTTAAAATTCAAAAAAGAAACCATTCTGAATTAGTTTTGAGTCTTTACAGCTTGAATGGCAAAATTTTCTCTATGCCATACAAGGAAATTTTCATCCCATTTCCAGTATCTATGATTAATTTTCTTAGCTTTTTATGACATTAATTGGTATTACTTAAACAGATATAATAAGCAACAACCCTTTAGTGCTCCAATCTAAATATAATGTGGAAAGTGGGGGTGGGGAAGAACTGGGCCGGCCCATTTCTTCCCCGGGGAAGAACTGGGCCGGCCCGTTTCTTCCCCACCCCAGATTTTTCTGTTTACTAAAAATTCTTCTGATAAATGTTCTTCACTTTTAAAGAAATTGGTATTAACTACAGAGCTATAATAAGCAACAAATGTTTGGCCCTTAAATTTCAATAGAATTTGGAGACTGGGGGGTGGGGAAGAACTGGGCCTGCCCCGTTCTTCCCTACCCCAGATGTTTCCATTTACTAATAATTCTTGTGATAAAATTTCCTTTGCTTTTTAGGACAAAAATTGGTAATAAACTAAAAAGATAATAATAAGCAACAAATGTTTGGAGCTTTATTATCAAGAGAATTTGGAGGCTGGGGTGGGGAAGAACTGGGCCGGCCCAGTTCTTCCCCACCCCAGATGTTTCTGCTTACTAATAATTCTGCTGATAAATTTCCTTTGCTTTTTAAGAAATAAATTAGTATAAACTAAACAGATATAATAAACAACAAATGTTTGGAGCTCAATTCTTAATAGAATTTGGAGACTGAGGGTGGGGAAGAACTGGACCGGCCCGTTTCTTCCCCACCCCAGATGTTTCTGTTTACTAAAAATTCTTGTGATAAATTTTCTTCACTTTTATAGACATAAATTGGTATTAACTAAACAGATATAATAAGCAACAAATGTTTGGCACTTAAATTTCAATAGAATTCGGAGACTTGGGGTTGGGGAAGAACTGGGCCGGCCTGTTTCTTCCCCACCCTTGAGTAGTGTTGTACAGTTATGTCAGTTATATTGCTGAAGATGTCTTGGGTGGGGAAGAACTGGGCCAGTCTGTTTCTTTCCCACCCTTGGTAAGTATTGTACTGTTAAGTCAATTATGACATTGAAGGTGTCGGGGTGGGGAAGAACTGGGCCAACCCATTTCTTCCCCACCCCTGGGTAGTGTTTTACAGTTATGTCAGTTATATCGCTGAAGATGTCTGGGGTGGGGAAGTACTGGAGTGCCCATTTCTTCCCCCACCCTTGGATAGTGTTTTACAGTTATTTCAGTTATATTGCTGAAGATGTCCTTGGTGGGGAAGGACTGGGCCACCCGTTTCTTCCCCACTCTTGGTAAGTGTTGTACTGTTAAGTCAATTATGACATAGAAGGTGTCTGGGGTGGGGAAGAACTGGGCCTGCCCGTTTCTACCCCACCCTTGGCTAGTGTTGTACAGTTATATCAGAGGATGTCGGAGGCAGGGAAGAACTGGGATGACCCGTTCCATCCCCACCCTTGTGTAGTGATGTACAATTAAATCAGTTATGATGTTTAAGTTGTCTGCGGTGTGGAAGAACTAGGCCGGCCCAGTCCTGCCCCACCCCCAATCTCCAAATTCTATTTAGATTTGCGCTCCAAACATTTTTGCTCATTATATCTTTTTAGTTTATTACAATTTTTGTCTCCAAAAGCGAAGAAAATTAATCACAAGAATTTTTTGTAAACAGAACAATCTGGGGTAGGGAAGAAATGGGCCGGCCCAGTTCTTCCCCACCCCAAGTCGCAAATTTCTAATTAGATTTGAGCTCCAAACATGTGTTGCTTATTATATCTTTTTAGTTTATACAAACTTTTATCTTAGAAAGCAAAGAAAAGTAGCAAAAGAATTTTTTGAAAATAGAAAAATCTGGGGTGGGGAAGAAATGGGCTGGCCCAGTTCTTCCCCACCCCTAATCTCCAAATTCTATTTAGATTTGAGCTCCAAACATTTGTTGCTTATTATATCTTTTTAGTTTATACCAATGTATGTCTTAAAAAGCGAAGAAAATATCACAAGAATTTTTTGTTAACAGAAAAATCTGGGGTGGGGAAGAAATGGGCCGGCCCAGTTCTTCCCCACCCCCAGTCTCCAAATTCTAATTAGATTTGAGCTCCAAACATATGTTGCTTATTATATCTATTTAGTTTATACCAATTTATGTCTTAAAAAGCGAAGAAAATTTATCACAAGAATTTTCTGTAAACAGAAAAATCTGGGGTGGGGAAGAAACAGGCCGGCCCGGTTCTTCCCCACCCCCAGTCTCCAAATTCTAATAAGATTTGAGCTCCAAACATTTGTTGCTTATTATAGCTTTTTAGTTTATACCAATTTTTGTCTTAAAAAGCGAAGAAAATTTATCACAAGAATTTTTTGTAAACAAAAAAATCTGGGGTGGGGAAGAAACGGGCCGGCCCGGTTCTTCCCCACCCCCAGTCTCCAAATTCTAATAAGATTTGAGCTCCAAACATTTGTTGCTTATTATAGCTTTTTAGTTTATACCAATTTTTGTCTTAAAAAGAGAAGAAAATTTATCACAAGAATTTTTTGTAAACAGAAAAATCTGGGGTGGGGAAGAAACGGGCCGGCCCAGTTCTTCCCCACCCCAGTCTCCAAACTGTATTTAGATTTGAGCTCCAAACATTTGTTGCTTATTATATATTTTTAGTTGATACCATTTTTTGTCTTGAAAAGCAAAGGAAATTTATCACAATAATTATTAGTAGACAGAAAATTCTGGGTTGGGGAAGAACTGGGCCGGCCAAGTCTTCCCCGGGGAAGAACCGGGCCGGGGGAAGAAACTGACCGTTACACCGGAGGTTGGTCCGTTTGGACCCCAGGGGCATGATTGGCAGGAATTATGTAGGTGACCACTTGCCATTACTACATGCTAAATATATAAGCTCTGGGCCCTGTGGTTTCAGAGAAGAAGGTTTTTGAAGCTTTTTTCCATTATGCGTCTATGGGAGTGAAGGGGCTCTGGGGCATGGCCCATTTGGAACCCAGGGGCATGATTGGCAGGAATTATGTAGGTGACCATTTGCCATTGCTACATGCTAAATATCTAAGCTCTGGGCCCTGTGGTTTCAGAGAAGAAGATTTTTTAAGCTTTTTCCAATATGTGTCTATGGGAGCAAAGGGGCCACGGGGCCCATTTGGGACCCAGGGGCATGATTGGCAGGAATTATGTAGTTGACCACTTGCCCTTGCTACATGCTAAATATCTAAGCTCTGTGCCCTGTGGTTTCAGAGAAGATTTTTAAAAATTTTCCCTTTATAAGTCTATGGGAGCTATATGTTGCCATGGCAACCAGAATTCCAATCTGATCAGCCCAAAAACCTTATGCAGCCTTTCCCCCTATCTGATGATGCTTCATATGAAATTAGATTTAGATTGGCCATGGGGTATTAGAGATATACTTATTTGAAATTGTTTACGGACGGACGCACGCACGCATACATGCACGCACGCACGAAAGACGACGGACAAAAAAGTGATCCCAAAAGCTCACCTCGTCACTGCGTGACTAAAAATAGCCACAGTGACCTTGACCTTGAGGCCATGACCTTTTAAGTCAAACTCGCTCAAGATATTTTTATAAGGAACATTTGTGTGAAGATATATTGAAATTGGTGAAAAAATGTAGGCGCTAGTGCGATGACAAAGTTTATCTAAAAATAGCCACATTCACCTTCACCTTGAGGTCATGACCTTGAAAGTCGAACTCGCTCGAGATATTGACATAAGGAACATTTGTGTGAAGTAATATTGAAATCAGTGAAGAAATGAAGGCACTAGATGGATGGCAAAGTTTTTCTAAAAATAGCCACAGTGACCTTGACCTTGAGGCCATGACCTTGAAAGTCGAACTCGCTCAAGATATTTTTATAAGGAACATTTGTGTGAAGTTACACCTCAACCTCGTTATAACACGGAACTCCGGGTCCAACCAACGGACCGTGTTAGTTAACCGAATCGTGTTATAAACGCCGACCGTATTTGTCACAGATCAACCATTGACACAATGGTGATCAACAGTTTCCCAAACAAGATGATGTGCGGTCCGGTTAATGACCGTATTTCCCGACTAAAATGTGTTTAGAACTAAACTCCATTCAGAAAATCTGAATCATCGATTTTTTCGTTTCTTCCTTTTAATACTCATTTTAGCCTATACATCACTATGGGAAAGTTTTAGACATGACCCTCCGCCGGCTTCTCCAACAGGTCATATGCCTCTGCGACAGTCAGGGAAGGCTGTGATTATTTGGAGAAAATTGCAAAACAAAGAAATGAGACCACAGACTAAGTCCATTTGACGATGATTGTCAGGTAAAATAATAAAGTTCAAATCCATGTGATGCACTTTATAAATAGATATGCAGTTACGACACACCTTACATTCAAATGGCTAGATAGAGGCTCACTAGGAACGGGGAGCCACTAGCGCGATGTGCTGTCAACAGTTGTCAAAAAGAAATATACCGATATCGGATGTGGTGTCACAGCTAATGATTTTCCATGAAGTGATCGTGCAAATAAAACATAGACGCCCTTGTAATTTACAAGAGCAGTAACCACTTCTATATATGGTTTAAAAGGGTGTGTCGAACCTGTCAGAATGTCTTAGTCTGTGGAAGAAAATTTAGATTTTGCACTTTTCTCCAAATAATCACAGACCTTCCTGGCTATCGCAGAGGCATACGACTTGCTGGAGAAATCGGCGGAGGGTGAGGTCTAAAACTTTCCCATAGTGATGTATGGGCTAAAATGAGTATTAAACGCGAGAATCGAAAAAATCGATGATTCAGATTTTATGAACGGAGTTTAATCAATGGCAGTAAATACCATGACCCATCAAGTCAAACAAGTCACTTTAATCGAAACCAGCTAATAAACCATGTTTTATATCCAGAAATCGTCCGATCTCACGCGAGTATGACGCCATTTTGATAGCTGGTTCCCGGCTAACTTGGTTGTAACTGAGCGTCCGGAACCGTACCGAACTACAGTACCGTTAATACATTTCAATGGTGAAATTACCGGTTAGGGTTCGGAACCGGACAATGATCAACACTTTCAAGAAATTTGAATTACTGCCCTTGAAATGTCTTACCCTTAATATTTTAGCCATTGAAACGATTTTTAATGGCGCACATGGATTTTGAATGATTTTCTTACCGCAAAAATCGATCTTGAATAGGTTTTATCATTTGCTTTTAAGCTGGAATAAATTTGACTTTCTTTTACATGCGGCTCTAGAAAATGAGTTTTATTGCAGTTGACCGATCACATCGTCTGCATCCATGTTTAAAATTTCTGCTGAGCAGTGATCCTTAACAGAACGTGATAAATATTTTTTTCCGGTTGCGTAACTGAATTCTTTAATCTCTTTATCTCACTAAGCCAACACTTTTGATTGTGCCGATGGCAGTTCATGTTTATCATGCGTGTCAAGCTAAACTACTGTATATTCAACTCTGCTGGAGGCCTGCAATAAATATCAAAAAGTACCGTTATAAACCGTGTTAGCTACCGAATAACCGCAGTCAAAAGTGGAGGAAAATAAAGTTGTTGTGCTTAAAACCTGATGCAATCCTTGGATAGAATCTATAAATGTTGGTTGGGGAAAATTTGGGGTCCAAACCAAAACCATGTTATATCCGAATTCGTGCTGTAACGAATCGTGCTATAACGAGGTCCGGGTGTATATTGAAATTGGTGAAAAAATGTAGGCGCTAGTGTGATGATAAAGTTTTTCCAAAAATAGTCACAGTGACCTTGACCTTGAGGTCATGACCTTCAAAGTCGAACTCGCTCGAGATATTGACATGAGGAACATTTGTGTGAAGTAATATTGAAATCAGTGAAGAAATGAAGGCACTAGATGGATGACAAAGTTTTTCTAAAAATAGCCACAGTGACCTTGACCTTAAGGCCTTTACCTTGAAAGTCGAACTCGCTCGAGATATTTTTATAAGGAACCTTTGTGTGAAGTTATATTGAATTGGTGAAGAAATGGAGGTGCTAGAGCGATGGCAATGTTTTTCTAAAAATAGCCACAGTGACCTTGACCTTGAGGTCATGACCTTGAAAGTCGAACTCACTCGAGATATTGTCATAAGGAACATTTGTGTGAAGTTACATGTATATTGAAATTGGTGAAGAAATGTAGGCGCTAGAGCGATGACAAAGTTTTTCTAAAAATAGCCAGTGACCTTGACCTTGTGGGGGTGTGTGTATATGTCGGGATGGACCCAATGTCTGTATCAGTGAACGCATCTTATCATAAGGAACAATAATTTATATGGTTAAGGGGTGGGGATATGGATAGTTTCTGAGATATAAAGACTTTAATGAAGCAAAGGGGCGGGGCATGGCCCAGGGGTGACTGTAGGGACCCAAAGTCTGTGTCATGGAATGTGTCAAATCATAAGGAACAATAATATATATGGTTTAGGTGTTCGAATCTGATTAATTTTCAAGATAATTAGACATTTTGCATACAAATTCCTATATGGCAATTTTGACCTGTTATGCAATCTGACCCCTGGGCCAACACAGGGGCATGACCCTAGGTCAACTTGAACATGAACTGATAGGCCTTGGTCTGAGTAAATGTCATACCAAATTTCAACTTTGTAGCACAACAGGTAAAAAAATTATGAGCTCCAATGCGAGCCCGAGGTTTGAGCTTGACATTTCAGCCCGAGGTGGTTACGAACGCGACATACAAACGTATGAACGTAACATCAGGGCGAAACGCTATATGCCCCACTCCTTCCAAGGCAGGCGGGGACATAAAAAGCTGGAATTGAACCCAGGACCCAAGCACTCTATCAAGCTTGCAAGGGAAGTAAGGGAGGTAATACAGAGTAAACTTCTTAAGTTTATGAAGTAAGGGAGGTAAAACAGAGTAAAACTTCTTAAATAAACTTAAGTTCGAAAAATGGTTATTTTCAACAAAACTTTGGTCCTTGGTGCCATTAATGGATTGCATATGAAAGAGGTAGTCCTAATATGAAAGCAATCCATTGAAAAATAAAGGTAATATATTACTTTGAAAAAAGGTTAACAAAAAGGTAAACCTCGGACGATGCTGACGCCCAAGCCCAACCCAGGATTCCTGTCCAGATTCTATAGATAATCCTCTTCCGCAACACTATGACCTCACAGTGACTTTTTTCTATAAATAACAGCAATTCCAAAAAGTCTATGATATCACATGGACTTTATTTAGCACTGAAAATAACTTCAAGCTATTTATATTTTTCAGCTCAGACACCATGACCCAATTGTTCAAAACCTTGTATTTGCTTAATTCATGCTTGTTCATCACCTTAAAAAATCTGTGAAATGAATATCCCTCAAAACCCCACTTTATATAGAGAAGACTGGGATTTACCCTGAATACATTATTTTTTTATGTCTATTTCAAGACATAGGTTGTGGGTACTCATTAGAACCGTCTCACTAACAACCTATGTTTGGAGTAAAAATAAGGAAAATATCGCAAACTTTTGTCGGAAAAATATCCATTTTTTTTAAATGGAATAATGCAGTATGTCTCACAGATGTGTTCCTTGATTAGTGGTCAATATGTAAACTGTTTTTACAAGTACAATATCTAATACTCTGGTAGTTTTGCTAAAAATATATAAGCATATCTGCCCTGTTACATGACGATTACAGGTCCCCGCCCATAGGGGCTTGAAGAAATATACCGTATTCGACCCATTTACCGCACATGCTCCTTTAAGCGCACACCCAAGCTTTTTCTGGAAAAAATACACAAGCGCACACTTTACAGTAACCTCTCAACAAATTCATATTGAGTTTTGCTGCATCTTTGACCCGGAAAATCATATGTATATGTGGTGAACCCCTATGCTGAAATTCAACTCTATAAAATAATCACATCAGAAGCTTTTTTCATATTTTTTTCGTATTGAGTGTGCGCTTATTAGGCAGATTTCTCACCACAATATTTGCATACATTTTTGAAAAAACTAAGCGCACGGTGCGGTAAATAGGTCGAATACGGTATGGGCTGCATGATGCTTCCACACAAAGCTGAATCCGACCCGCACACTAGTACTGGTAAACCACTTAGAGGATCTAAGCCTGTCCAGGAACCGCGGAGCGAGGCGGACCTTTCATGCTTATAAACCCTATTGGTTTCATTGGGCGACAGGGCTTGAGATGTAATTTCATCTCAATGTCGGGTAAAAGTCCCACAAAATTGGAAGCAATGTCTCCAAAATGACCTTTACAGTGTTGACTGGGACGTTAAACCTCAAATCAAACAAACTAACATGACGATTTCAAACCCATGCTAAGAATTGCATTTTTTCACAATTACTTTTCTGATTTCTTATTTATACTGCAAACATAGGTTGTGGGCGCTCGTTAGAACCACTTCATTGAGGTGGTCCCATCGAGTTCCCTCAACCTATCTCTTGGGGCAAAAATATGATAAATAATAATATGCTCCCGTAAACCCCAGTTTTCTCTAAATAAAGTTGGGTTTAAGGGGGTGTTCATTTCATGAAAATGCCATATGTCAAGTATTAACAGGCACTATTACGAGGACTGTTCAAATATGAATGCAAGTAGAACGTTTTCTCATGCACTAATGCGAAAATCACCTGGAAATAAATATCACAGCATAGAAAAACATTTTACCTATACATTGATACCAAACCTGTTAAAATCCGTTGACTTGAGCCATGTATATCATTTGATAAACACTGTCTACTCTTGTATACTTATACAAAACATGGTTGGAAGAAAGTCAGAGTACGCCGTTGAAATACAGTCCTTTATTAAGAATCGTTGTATTCTTGGTATACGGTGCAAAGACATTTTTGGTGAAATATGTTAAGTTCATGGGCGTAATGAAATGTCTTTTCCGACAGTTTTTCGTTGGGAGTAAGAAATTCAGCTGTGGGCTAGGCTCAACAGAAGATGCATCACATGATAGTCAGCCGAAAAGAGCAACATCTGCCAAGATGGTTGCTAGAGTGAAAGAAATAGTTGCTACCAATGCACCATTAGGCAAATAGCTAGTATGGTTGGCATCTCATTAGGAGCAGCTCATACAATTCTGAAACGGGATTTGAAAATGAGAAAGATCCTTGCTAGATGGATTCCCCATCTGTTGACAGATGAGCAGAAAAAGACACGCGTTCAGTGCGCCAAGAAGTTGCTTAAAAAGTTTCCAAATTACAATGCACTGTCTTTCGCTAATGTCGTCACAGGTGACGAGACATGGGTTAATTTTTTTGAGCCAAAACGAAAGATTCAGAACAAAATATGGGCAACAAAGTATTGCAAAAGACCATGCATTGCAAAGCGGACCATGAGCGTCAAGAAGGTAATGTATGCCATATTCTTTTCAAATCAGGGCCCTGCTATTCAGGTTGCTGTGCCTAAAGGCAAATCTGTAAATGCAAAGTTTTACAAGAATAAAGTTCTTCGAAAATTGAAGAAATATTTCAAAGAACGAAGACCCGCAACTGGTTTGGCCAATGTCAGATTGCTACATGACAATGCGTCATCGCACAAGGCGTTCATTGTGCAAGACTATCTGAAGCAGGAAAAAGTTGTTGAACTCCCTCACCCCCTTATTCCCCTGACCTTGCCCCGTGTGACTTTTTTTGTTCCAGCGGCTGAAAAAATACCTTTCTGGTCGAAAATTTGTACAGCGCAAACACCTCGGTTCTGCAATATTCCAGTGCCTTCATAGTATACCTCGAAAAGACTACCAAAATGCATTCAATGATTGGATCAGAAGACTGAAAGTTTGTATATCTGTTAAAGGGGAATACTTTGAGGGGACAAAATAAATTTTTCATCGAAATCTATCACGGAATCGTTTTTATGTGCTTAGTTGCATTCATATTTGAACAGTCCTCGTAGTTTCACTTTTTGACATTTTTTTCTGGCTGGAACACTTAATATTTTACTAAAGAGTTCAATAAGATAATAAACAGAAAGTTAGGGACCTAATGTAGTATAAATAACTACCTTGAGACTGTTCCATTGTACATTGTTGCTGTGAGTTTGATATTTCTGCTCTCGCAGTTGAGGAATGCTCTTCTGATGATGTGGAGGACATAGAAGCCATACTAGAATAATCAGACATCTGCGATGCATGAGAATAGGGCTGATTTAGCATACTAGGTTGTTGACTTCTTACTGACAGCATGTCTAGATTGGGCATTGCAGTATTAGTTGGACAAGCAGCCGGATCCTGAACAGTACCAAGAGCAGATAATAACTGACCTGCAGCTGGCTGACCTTCAAAATTATACTCATTCCTATGTCTCTGTAATTCTTGCTGACTTGTATGGAGGGTGTCCAGATAACTCTGTTGTTGGTCTGGGCTTAATGTTTGTAGGTATGCATAAACCTCTGGACTGATTTTCATCTCCACATCATTCTGACCACCAATGGTCCCACTTCTGACACCCATGTCTGCCGAACAGCCAGAAAAAGGCGATTTCAGATTCAATGCCTGGAATTTTCCAGAAATAGGGTCTGCAGGAGTAGGGGCAGCAGGGGTTAAAGGACTTCCATCTTGTTCCAGCAGTCTACTCAATAACTCTATCTGTTCTTGGGTATAGGAACTTTGAGTTGTATACCTGAAATTGTTTTTGTAAGCTTCTAGCAGAGCAGCAACTGCAGGGTTTTGCTGTGGAATTGGTTTTAGACTTCCCATACTAGCACTATGTGGAAAAGAATAACCTTTATGAGATAAGTGTGCCTCAGAGAAAGAATTATGCATTTTGGCATGCTGATTAGGGAACAGTTCACTGTCTGATATATAGCCTACATGCCTCAAAAAGTCGCAAGTCTGCTTTTCTTCTTGTTCTGCAATTCTTTTTTTCTGTTCTTCCACTTTAATCATTTCTCTTTTGTGAATTTCCAACCAGCGTTTCTGCTTGATTTTATGCCTTTCTTGTAGTTTCTTCCTATGAGCTATCTTATCTCCTATAAGTCTAGCAACACCTTTTCGATAAAACTCATCATTACAATAGAAATTTATTCCTTTTAAAGAGTTCAATCCCATAGGAATCCTAAAACTACAGTCAGTTCTTCTTTCTGTGTACACAGGAACAACACACCAACGTCTCTGTTCATCATAAATAGCTCGCATTAAACATGATTCACTGGAAAACTCGCACCATTTATCCCTCACAAATGCAGCTGTAAGATAAACAAATACGTATGTACATCTTTCCATGGACAGATCCAAATGCTGTATTTGTGAGCCAGAAAGTCCGGTCAATTCAGCACAATCATATAACACAGCGCGTACTTCGTTATTATTTGGCATTTTTATTTCAAAGAGTAAATGCTGTCGAAACCTTTCAGCCTCTTCTCTGTCTGTCTCTGTATACAAGATCATTACATCATAATAATCTTCACGTATTTCTGTAGGCATTTCATCTTTGTAACGTTTAAGTTCTTCTTCCCAGTTGGGTGACAAACTACTACAACTCTCCATTGAACTCATATATGATCCATAACTACTATCACTCTCCTCTGTGTATTTAAGATCCTTTTCTGATGACACCTGTCGGAGTCGAGAACTGCGTAAAGAAACATTATCATCCTGTTGTCGTTCTGTGCCTAAAATAAAAAAAGTTCTGTATTTGGATATAAGGCAATTTAACCTTTAACCTGCTGAATATTCAATTAAGCCACACTCATTTCTGACTTTGAACCAATCAGATTACTTGATGCAGCTTATTTCTACATATTCATAAACTGAATGTCAAACTGTGTAGATCCTGATCAGATGGCTTCTTCAGAAGCCATCTGATCTGGATCTACACTGTTTGCAAAGATAGGGCTTGTCGCCTACAGCAGTGTAAAGGTTAAAGATGCATCCAAAAAATGTAAAAATTATTTGGAACAATAGATGTCATCAGACAGCATAGCTTACCTGGAAAAATGTCCTTGATGTCATGGGCATAGAAGTAGGGGAGGGGGGGGGGGTATTTTTAATAAACCTTTGGACTTATATCCATCAGTATACAAGATAGAAGCACCTGTGTTGTACTGGATAAGCTATTCACCTCATAAACCAGGCATCGTGGGTTTGATATCCAGACTTTCAGATGAGTCTTTAAACCGAGGTCCTGAAACTCCAACACACACACTCATACCAGATATGAACAAAATTCTTCATATAGTTTGGAAAATATGAGCTCTTAAAAACTCTCTGATAAATGTCTAGTTCTGTGGCCTTTGCCTTGATATTATTCCAAAATCCATCCATCTGTTTAGGAGGTCTTAACCCTTATCTTGCTGAATATTCATTTAAGCCACACCCATTTCTGTCTATCAACCAAACAAATTACTTGATGTAATTTACTGCAACAACTTCATTAACTGAATGCCAAACAGTGTAGATCCTGATCAGACGGCTTCTTCAGAAGCCATCTGATCTGGACCTACACTGTTTGCAAAGATAGGCGTTGTCGTGAACAGCAAGATAAGGGTTAAGGACTGGAAGTTTTTTTTAAGAGTTTTTCTATTTTTTAGCTCTGGTAGCCATCCACCTTGTTCATTGGTCCTTACCTGTTGGACCAATTTTGTTAGACAATCACCCAAGGAACATTCCTGTGAAATAACTTCAATATCCATCCACGGCCCGCCTCGGTAGCTCAGTCAGATGAGCGTCTAACTGGTGATCAGGAGGATGAGGGTTCAATATCTGCTGGGGTCGGCAACATTCTTTCGTGGAGATCATGAAATCTTTTCTACGGTCATTCTCTTCCTTCCGCAGATTCAAGGGCAGTTGTCAGTTTCTGGCGAAATAATGTGCACTGTACTGGTTACTGCTTACATATAAGCTTGCCCAGAAGAAGTGTCGATAGGTTAACTGACCAGCTCAAAAATGACCTAAAATAGTGTTGACTGGGCTGTTAAACTTCAATACACACTATTCACCCACGACTTTAACAACAGGAGTCATTTAAATACTTTCCTATTTTTATCACAGATAGCCATATTAATAACTGGAGCAGAACAGTTTGATTATTTTCAGTAAAAAGTCACCCAAGAAATATTCTTGTGAAATTATTTCAAAAAGCCATCCACTGGTTTAGGAGCAGAAGTCATTTAAACATTTTTTTTCTATTTTTAGCATGGTGGCTATCTTATTCATCGGAGCTGAATTGTTGGAGCAATTTTGGTCAAGGATCAACTAAGGAACTTTCTATATTATTTGTTTGTTTGATTTGAGGTTTAACGTCCCCATCAACACTGTAAAGGAACATTCTATAAAAAATTTTTCAAAATCCATCTACAGATTTAGGAGATGAAGACGTATAAAGATTTTTTCTACTTTTAGCTCTGACGGCCATCATTTTCATCAAAGCAGAATGGTTTGAGCAATTTTGGTAAAGGGTCACTCAAGAAACATTCCTGTGAAATTGTTTCAAAATGCATCCACTGGTTAAGGAGAAGAAGTTGTTTAAAGGTTTTCTATTTTTAGCTCTGGTAGCCATCTTATTCATTGGAGCTGAACAGTTTGAGCGATTTTGGTAAAGGGTAATCAAAGAAACATTTCTGTGGAATTATTTCAAAATCCATCTACATGTAGTGGTTAAAGAGCAGAAGTTGTTCAAAAGTTTTTTTTATTTTTAGCTCTGGTGGCCATCTTGTTTATTCAAGTGAGATGGTTTGAGCAATTTTGGTAGCGGGTCACTCAAGAAACATTCCTGTGAAATTATTTTAAAATCCATTCACTGGTTAATGAGGAAAAGCTATTTAAAGGTTTTTCTATTTTAGCTCTGGTGGCCATCTTGTTCTTCCGAGTGAAACAGTTTTAGCAATATTGATAGAGAGTCATCCAAGGAACAGTCATTTGATTTTATTTCAAAATCCATCTGCCTGTTAAGGAGAAGAAGTCTTTTAAAGGTTTTTCTTTTTTTTTTTTTCTTTTTTTTTTTGGCTCTGGTGGCAATCTTGTTCATCTGAGCAGAACAATTTGGGCAATTTTGGTTGAGGGTCATCCAAGGAATGTTCCTGTGAAATTATTTTGAAATTGGGCCAGTGGCCTAGGAAAAGATGTCATTTTAAGGTTTTTTATTTTAATTTAAATATTTTTAGCTCTGGTTGCCATCTTGTTAAAATACAGCAGTGATACCAACCAGGACTTCCTTGGGTTAATGCTCCACCCCCTCTATGTCATTAAATGCAGCATCAATTCCTGATTCTGCATTTCAAAGCCATACAATATATTTTCCTTCTTTCTTTTAAAACATTTTCACAGAAAAATTAGTCTGCTCACCTGGACTTCCTGTTGGCTGACTTGGAACCAGTGGCTCTCGTGGTGGTATTGGGAAAGGATGGCTACCACTCTGATTTATACGAGCTGAAAATAAACAAGAGACCCATGGTCCACTATTCTCACCAGAGCAGTGCCCACTGGCAGGCATGTATGTCAACATGATTTGATTTTTAATCTACCTGTACTGATTACATTGTAAAAATTCTCCCAACCAAACTCCCATACCCAAATAAGCACCCATGTGGACTCGGTATCTGAAATATTAGCATTTTATGAAGTAGAGGGTGTGGAACATGACACCAAGGGAGTCCTAGGTAGTATCACTGACGATGTCATATAGGGAACAAGAAAACACATGGTTTGGGAGTGGGGATCTGTACGGTTTCTGAGATATAAGGCCTTTTAAGCAGTGGAGGGGCTGATCCCAGAAAAGCCCACGATTGTTGTCACTGAATGTGTCTTATCATAAGGACCAAGAACATAATATGGTTTAGGAGTTGGGGATCTGAACTGTTTTGAGATATGAGGCCCTATTATGAAGTGCCGGGAAGAGCAATGGCCCCTGTAAACTCTCCCAAGTTGATATGACTGAATGTGTCTAACCATAAGGAACAAGAGTGTATATGATAAAGGCTGAGGAGCTGAATGGTTTCTGAGATATAGCTTTTTATGAAGTGGAGGGGCGGGGCGGGCGGGGCACAGCCCCAGCACATTGCACCAGCATAAAGAGAACCCCAAATTGATGTGACTGAAATATGGTTTAAGAGTTGCGATTGGAACGGTTTCTGTGATAAATGGCTTCTTATGAAGTGGAGGGGTGGGGCATGACCCAGGGCACCTAGAGGGACCCCAGGATGGTGTTTTTGTTTGTTTGTTTGATATGAGGTTTTACATACCCATCAACAATGTTTTGGTCATTTTGGAGACATTGCTTCAAATTTTGTGGCACTTTTACCCGACACTTGAGATAAAATGACATCTCAAGCCCTGCCGCCTAAAGAAACCAATAGGGTTTATATGCATGGACAGTATGACTCACACCACTTCGCCTGGACAGGCTTAGATCCTCTAAGCGGTTTACCAGTACTTGTGTGCAGTCGGTTTCAGCTGTGCTTGGAAGCATCATGCAGCCCATCTATATCTTCAAGCTCCGATGGGCGGGGGCCGTCCCAGGATGGTGTCACTAAATGGCATGGCCCGACACACCCTGGAAGACCCCTAGGTTGGTGGCACAGAATAAGTCTTATCATAAGAACCAAGAATATATATGATTTAGGGGTGGGGATCTGAATGGTTTCTGAGATTTATGGCTTTTAATGAAGTGGATGGGTGGGACATGACCCTGACAAACCGGGGGACCCCCAGTTGTTGTCACTGAATGTGTCTTGTCATATGGAACATGAATATATATGGCTTTAGATTGGGGCTCTGAACAGTTTCTCAGTTATTTGGCTTTTGTGAAGTGGAGGGGTGGGGCGTGCCCCCTGCACACCCCGGGAGACCCCCAGGTTGGTATCACTGAAAGTGTCTTATCATAAGGAACAAGAATATATATGTTTTAGGGTGGGGATCTGAAAGGTTTCTAAGATATTGGGCCTTTTTACGAAATGGAGGGGGTGGGGCATGGCACAAGTACACCCAAGGAACCCCCAGGTTGGTGTCACTGAATGCATCTTATCATAAGGAACAAGACTATATATGGTTTAGGGGTTGGGATCTGAATGGTTTCTGAGATATAGGGCCTTTTATGAAGAGCAGTGGGTGGGGCATAGCGGACCCTGGTGGACCCTCAGGTTGGTATAAAAGCACATGGCTGAAAGAAATTTACTAAAGGAACATTTCTATAAAAAAATCTGTCAAAATATCGGCAAAGGTTAAGCAGTAAATTATGTCATTTTTCTATTTTCCACAAAAGTTGCAAGAGCAACCAAACTAATGAGCCAACTTTCATTAAAAACATAAAATTACAATCCCCCAGCCGCAGGATGCTACAGATGAAATTTGGGCTCAATTGGCCCAGTGGCTTCAGAGAAGTGGTTTGAAAGTGTTTATTTATTTATTCAGAAATTTTTGTCATCAAACACTTATTTACACAATATATTTAAGTATTCATGTCCGCGTTGGTGATGGTTACAGTGAAGAATTTGAGGTGAAGGTGGGTTCTGTTCTCAGCCCACTGCTTTTCATCATTGTGCTTGAAGCCTTGTCATGCAAGTTCCGCTCTGGAGTCCCCTGGGAGGACCTGTATGCTGATGACCTTGTCATCATAGCTGAATCCCTTTAGGAATGTGTCAGGAGGCTCTTAACTTGGAAAGACGCAATGGAGGCGAAAGGGCTGAGAGTGAATGCAGGAAAGACAAAGATCACGATCTGTGGTACAGGTCTGGACCTCTTACAGAGTACTGGCCAGTTACCATGCGCTGTATATCGCACTGGAGTGGGCAGCAACAGTATCTTTTGTAATGGCTGCAAGTTCTGGGTGCACAAGCAATGCAGTGGGCTCAAACGCTTGATAGAGGACCCTGATCACCGGTGTACATGGTGCCAAAGAACTGCACGCCCCTTAGATGGCAGACCACAGAGGGAAGTCGGATCAGACAAGCTGGAAGTTGTAGCTTCCTTTTGTTCTCGTTCAAGACACGTGGCCGTGTGTATACCTCTTGTGTGCGGAGCGCAATGCTCCATGCCAGTGAGACAAGGCCATTGACAAAGCCAAACCTCCAACATCTACAGCGAAATGACAGGGCAATGATCAGACAGATCTGCAATGTCAAGCCACAGGACACTGTCACCATCAGGTCCAGTGAGTTACTTGAGCGTTTTGGCATTGAGGACCTGGACCTCATCCTGAAAGAGAGAAGGCTTAGCTGGTATGGACATGTGGAACGCTCCAACGGTGCAGTCAAGACTGCCTGTGGCATACAGGTAGGTGGAAAGCGGGGGCCAGGGAGGCCCAAGATGACCTGGAAGCAGCTAACAGAAAGAGATTGCAGAGAATGGAAGCTCTCTGCTATCGATCCTCATGATAGACAAGCCTGGAGATCTGGTGTAAGATCTGCCATGCGTGCAGAAAGCCAGCTACATGGAAGGGGGCCCACTTATGTGGATGTTGCCCCTGTACCTGCACGTTAATCAAAAATCTGTTGATGATGATAAAACAGTTTATATAATGAGCCAGACAAGGATTGAGCGTAGGCTAGGCCTATAATTGCTCTCTCCTAACGGTATTACAAATATTCAAGCATCATGAAAATATATTTAAATAATGTAATTTAATATAAAGAGTCATCCAATAATAATAATAATAATAATAATAATAATAATAATAATAACAATAATAATAAATATAGTTCTTTCAATAATATAAATAACTTCTCACCTAGCTCAATTTTGGTTCGTCCGTTACACTGTCCTGCGCACGGTTATATTCGGACGTCAATCGGGTACATAATGGAGTTCTCGAGGGATCCAGTGTTTTATCTTTATTTTTCATGCAAATATGTTATCAGTATTTTTCTGGTTGCTATTTAGATTTGCAAAATGGTTCTAGCACTTGCAGAGTGAATATGAGATTGTAGGTATATCACTGATCAGTTTAAGGATGGAAGTTTGAAAGTGTTGCCGTCATACAACAGACGACGACGGACAACTGCCTATCCTATAAGCTACCCCGGGGCCTTTGGCTCTGGTGAGCTAAAAATGTAACAGAACATTGGATATATCCGACATATTTTTTGCCATTTCCATATAGCAGGGGGTTTTCTAAGGATAACGTCTCATGATGATAACAAGACCGTGACATAAACATCCCTATAAATCACACATTATTTATATTTAGAGAAACTGGGGTTTACAGGCATATACATTCCTTTTTTATTTCTGCCCCATGACATAGATTGTAGGTACCCATTAGAACTGCCTCATTCTCAATGAGGCGGTTCTACTGAGGACCCAGAACCTATTTTTGGAGCAGAAATAAGGAAAATAACAAATGTTCACCAGAAAAATAACTTGGAAGTTATGAAGGAATGCAGTATTCACCATTATTTGCATTATCTGCTGGTTCCTAGTCTGAAGGTTATCAGTGTTGGAAAAACAGGTAACCAGACCCCTCTGACCTTAAAAGGTCAGGGGGGTTTGGTTACCTGTTTTTCCAATATTGACAATGTGCAAGCTGGGAGCCAGCAAATAATGCAAATATGGTGAATGTATTTGGTTGTTTGATTGGCAGGCTTAAACCATGCAGCCCCATCTTTTTCTCCAAGCCCTGATGGGCAGGAGCCCTGCACTATGTCACTCAGATGAGTTATTGTAATGGTTGGTCCAGTGGACCATCTTACATCAGCATGTACAAGTCTGGCACTGTTTAAACTGATTTTGACATTAAGGGGAGTGTGAACACCTGACAGATTTTTCCGCCATTTGTCAGAGGGAGACAACTGTCAGAACTTCCTGTTTGCTTTTCTATAAGCTCTGTCCCACAGAAAAAGGGGTCAACTCTTAAGGAGCAAATTCTTTCCTTTAAACATTGACCCCTATTGATATGGGAAACAAAAATAGCCATCGGAAGAGATGGCAAATCCCCCGACCAAAAGCTAATATGGCCTTCAGAAGATTGTTCACCAATAGAAAGTGCACCAGAATTAAACAAGCAATATATCACAAAAGTATTGCAGTTATGGCCATCACAAGATTATACTGTCAGGGGAGATAACTAAAAAATCCAGGGCACTCAGAATTGTGGTTCTTGTGCATGACATGCCTGCTTAAGCTCATGTATTTCTGTACAAAGTACCATGAATATGTCTCAAAGGGTATTGGAGATATGGTGATCACAAGCTGGTCACTGAAAGGGAAGATAACTCAAATACCACAGCACCAACTGTTGTGGTTTTTGCACATGACATACCTTTTGTGCCTTGTATACAATTGCACCAAGTTCCTTCAATATATCTCAAAGGGTGTTGGAGTTATGGCCATCACAAGGTTATATTGTCAGGGGAGATAACTAAAAACCAAGGGCACCCAGAGTTGTGGTTCTTGCATGTGACACATCTGCTTAACCTCATGTACAAATGTACCAAGTACCATCAATATATCTCAGAGTATTGGAGATGTGGCCATCACAGGGTAGTGATTCTATATTATTGGAAGGGGAGATAATTAAAAAACCATGGCACCCATAGTTGCAGGGGTGTAAAATTTCCTTGAAACTTACTCGCCCTTATGGTCCAAATTTTTCATTTAGATGCTAAAAATGAAGAAAAAGTGAAGAAAGTTTCGAAAAACTTGATATTTACTCGCAAATGCGAGCGGGCGAGTGGAATTTTACACCCCTGAGTTGTGGTTCTTGTGCATGACACACCGTCTCAGCCTTGTGAACAACTGTGCAAGGTATCATCAATATATCTTAGGAATGAAGCGCCGTCTCAACCTTGTATACAATTGTGCCAAGTACCATCAATAATCGCGAAGGGTATTGGAGTTATGAACATCACAAGGTTATACTGTCAGGGGAGATAACTAAAAACCAAGGGCACCCGGAGTTGTGGTTCTTGCATGTGACACACCTGCTTAACCTCATGTACAAATGTACCAAGTACCATCAATATATCTCAGAGTATTGGAGATGTGGCCATCACAAGGTAGTGATTCTATATTATTTGAAGGGGAGATAATTAAAAAACCATGGCACCCATAGTTGTGGTTCTTGTGCATGACACACAGTCTCAGCCTTGTGAACAACTGTGCAAGGTATCATCAATATATCTTAAAGGGTATTGGAGTTATGGCCATCACAAGGTAGTCACTCTATTTTATTGGAAGGGGAGATAACTAAAAAAACATGGCAACCAGAGTTGTGGTTCTTGTGCATGACACACCGTCTCGGCCTTGTGAACAACTGTGCCAGGGCAGGTACCATCAATATATTTCAAAGGGTATTGGAGTTATGGACATCACAAAGTAGTCATTCTATTTTATTAAAAGGGGAGATAACTCAAAAAGTATGGCATCCAGAGTTCTGGTTCTTGCGCATGACACTCCATCTCAGCCTTGTGGACAATTGTGCCAAGAACCATCAATGAATCTCAAAGGGTAAATGGTCATCACAAGGTTGCGTCTACGGACCGACGGAGAGACGGACGGACACCAGGCTGATCGCTATAACCCCCAAACCTTTTCGGTCGGGGGGATAAAAATACTTTTGCAGGAGTTGCCTCCCCTGAATGTGTTCCCATCATTCCCTTAAATGTAACTGATGTTTCTTGATATCTTCCCTTCAATTGTTGATCAAGACTACCAGTCAGCATTTTCAAAGGATTTTTTTTTTTCCAGAAATTACATGTGAACTAATTGTAATGACTCAGTATGCTCTTCTTTAACCCTTCTCCTGCTGAGCCCGGATATGTCTTATTTTCCAAACAATGAAGATCCAGATCAGATGGCTTCTGACGAAGCCATCTGATCAGGATCTACATTGTTTGCCATTCATTGTGAATTTGTTGCAATAATTTGCATCAAGTAATCTGATTGGTTGATAATCGGTAGTGGGTGTGGCATATATGAATATTCAGCAGGACAAGGGTTAAAAGGAATTAACCCATTGCAGGTGAGAAACCCCTCAAGAGGTACTTAGGCTAACAGTGCAGGCCCAGATCAGACACCACACCGGCGTCATATCAGGGCCTGCACTATTTGCTAACAGAATTTTCTATCAAAAAATAGGAATAAAAACAAAAATAAATGGCCTACCACTCCTTATATGCAAAATCATGAGCTTGTCCAACATATAACAATGAAAGAGTCCGCTAGTATACAATAGGTTAGTGTGTATTTATCATATGATGTCCCGTCTGAGAATGTAATAACGGCATGTAAAAAATTCAATATTCCACTAGTGGATTAGATATGCAAATTAAATACTTTCCGTAACTTCATACGCACTACTTTCTTAATGATGTCGCGTTTAATAATGGCGGAATTTAGATATTTTTTAACAAAAATCGTGAAGTAAATGTGTTTTAAATGTGATATGATTAATAGAATCTTGCATTCCTGCTCAAGTATTATTCAATTTATTAAACTTGTTGAGGAAAAGGGATAAAATGCTCAGCATAGCCTCACATTCTATTCCCTTTTCCTCAACTCGTTTAAAAATTCAATAATATATGAGCACTCATGTAAGATTCTCTATTTATCAGAGCATGCGTAATAATTATGACGAATATAGAGGATCTTACACAAGTAATCAAATTTATTAAATGAGCCTTCTGCGAGTTTCATAAATTCAATTTGAAATGACCACAAGTGTAAGATTTTGTTTATCATATAAACAATTTTAAATCAGGTTTTATTGGCAAAGAAGTTCAAAAGAAATCACTGACAGTGTCATGTAGTTACGCTCCAGTAACCATGTGTTATTACATGTGTGGTTGTATGATTTTTATGACATGACATTATTCACTTAATACTGGAAAAAGTGACTTTATAGCGAGCACAGCTCGCGATGCGCAAAGCGCATCGCGAACGAAGTGAGCTCTACGGTAGAGAATCTGACCAAGAAAATTAACATAGAGCCCTACATACTTTAAAGGTTAGATCGATCTGACGATTTTTCTTCCATCTGTCTTCCGGAAGTTGTTTAATGGGGCGAAAACGAGGCTGACAGTCTGGTATACCGTGTTTTCAGAACATTCGGATGATGTTCAGAGTTTTACCGAAGACAAGTCTAGTGTATGACAACAAATGAACAGAAACGGACCTAATAAACAGAACAGACTTGCAAAAACAACAAAAATCCCGAAGTGCTTATTTTTCATTATTTCTCCGACCTTTAAATGTTTAGTCCAGCTGGGCACCGCCACATTGAAAGTACTTTTATTGTACTATAAAATACTGTACATAATGAGGTGTACCTAAAACAAGCAGCTAGCAAAATGTACTTACAGAAGTATCTGAACAGAATAGAATAGAGGTTACAACATCTTAGGTAATAAAATTGCTAAATGTGACCAAATCAGTGTATGAACATAGATAGATAATACCCACAATAATGCTGATCTATCTATCTATCTATCTATCTACCTATCTATCTATCTATCTATCTATCTATCTATCTATCTGTTTTTTTTGTTTGATTTGAGGTTTTACGTCCCCGTCAACACTGTAAAGGTCCTTTTGGAGATGTTGTTTCCAATTTTGTGGGACTTTTACCCGACATTGAGATGAAATGACATCTCAAGCCCTGCCGCCCAATGAAACCAATAGGGTTTATAAGCATGCACGGGCCGACTCGCACCGCTTTGCCTGGGAAGGCTTACATGTAGATCCCCTAAGCGGTTTACCACCAGTACTCGTGTGCGGGTCGGTTTCAGCTGTGCATGGAAGCATCATGCAGCCCATCTTTTTCTTCAAGCCCCGATGGGCGGGGGCCAGCTGTCTGTCTGTCTGTCTGTCTGTCTGTCTGTCTAATCTTATCTTATCTTATCCTATCCTATCTATCGAAGGGTGTTAGCTGAAATAAAGGGAAAGATGAGTTTGCACAGTGTTAGTATAGTTAAAAGATAAAAACAGAGATTGGTCTTTAAAGGAGGAGCATGAACCCCAGGCAAACAGCACCACTAAACTGGATTTTTATTAACATGTGGGTACAAGGGCAACACCCACATAAATGAGCCCTTTTCCAGGTAACTGGCTTGATGCACGCATGGTAGATCTCACACCAGATCTCCAGGTTTGTCTATGATGAGGGTCGGTAGCAGAGAGCTTCCACTCTCTGCAATCTCTCCGTCAGCTGCTTCAATATCGTCTTGGGGCCCCCAAGGCCCTTGCTTTTCATCTACCTGTATGTCACAGCCAGCCTCGAATGCACTGTTGGAGTGTTTCACATGTCAATACCAGCGGAGCCTTCTCTCATTCAGGATAAGGTCAGGTCCTCAATGGACCTGATGGTGACAGTGGCTTGACATTGCAGATCTGTCTGATCATTGACATGTCATTCCGCTGCAGAGACGCTGGAGGTTTGGCTTTATCAATGGCCAAGTGTCACTAGCATGGAACACCGCAATCTGCGCACAAGAGCTTTACACACGGCAACGTGTCTTGAAGGAGACATGATGGGAAGAGAGAACTGGTAGCCGTTCCTTGATTTTCTTCCAGGCTGTTTCACGTGATGTGGTCGAAAGATCACAGCCATCCGTTGTTGAGAGTATGTCTCCTAGGTAGCAAAAGGAAGCTACCTCACCTCTAGCTTGCCAGGTCCACCTTGGACTTCCCTATACGGTATCAGACCCAAATTTGAAAAAATATTCTGCAAATTTTAGCATACCCAAAAAATATTCCCAAACTATACAGGTATAGACTTGTCTTCTGTGAAGAAAACGTGTTTTCACTAATTTTTGCCTATAATGATTGTATTTGGTAACAAAAGAGCTTAAAACAGTTCCTAACAGTATAGCTCTGTAATAACTATAACGCAACTGAATTTTTGTGCAGCAAGGAAAACAAAAACATAATTAAATTAGCTTCTGAGATTGGTGATATAATGTGTCAACAACACGCATTAAGCATTTAAAGCCAAAAATACCAAAGATATTTGATAGTCCCCCTACAAAAAATATCTGCTAAATGGCCAGACCCATAAAAATACCAGGTTCTTCCTACCCCCAAACCCCCCCCCCCCCCCACAAAAAAATGCTAAAATATACAATTGTGACCCCCCACCCCACCGAAAAAAATAGTCCCAGCCTATGTAGCAAGCAATGTTCATAGTACCCCCTGGGTTTGCCGTCTAAGGGGCGTGTGGTTCTTTGGCACTGTAATCAGGGTTCTCTGTCAAGCGCATTAGCTCCCTGAATTTCTCGTGCTCCCAGAACATGCAGCCATTGCAAAATGTATTGCCCACTCCAGTGTGACATACAACACATGGGAACTCACCTGGCCTCTGTGCACAGTGGTTCTAGGCCAGTACCACAGATGCAGGGGGTCTAGGCCAGCACCATAGACCATGATTTTCATCTTTCCAACATTATCTCTCAGCCCTTTCTCCTCCATTGCTTCTTTCCAAGTGAAGCGCCCCCTGGCACTTTCCTCAAGCGATTCAGCTATGAGGACAAGGTCATCGGCATACAGGTCCTCCCAGGGGACTCCAGGGTGGAACTTGTGTGTCATTGCCTTCACTTCTGTTTTTCAAGCACACTGATGAAAAGCAGTGGGCTGAGAACAGAGCCTTGATGAACACGGACACGGTTCCCCACATTAGCATACATGTACACCCCCTCGACCGGTTGCAAAATCCAGTTGTCCACTCCAAGTTTGAAGTGCCAACCAGATAATCTTCCAGGGTACTTGATTAAATGCCTTCTCCTGTTCTATGAAAGCCATGTAGAGTCTCTTGTTGGCACATTATTGCAGTTGGAAAACTTTATTGAGGAGACTAGGAGATTTGTGTCTTCCAAAACAAAGGAAAACTAAAAATCAGCACATTTTTTTTTCTGCATCCCAGTATCTAATATATGTTCTTTATTTGTTTGTTTTTTTTGTTTTTTTTTCAGAAAAAACATTTGAAAACAAACCATTTGTGGGAATATACAAGAGATGCATTTACCTCTTTCTAGCCTGTAACGGCTTAGAATCAGTGCCCTGATCCAAAATATTTCATACTTTTTTGGTTACCACAGCCGACTGAATGTAAATCAGAATTAAAAATGTCAGAAAGCCAAAAATTCAAAGACAACGTCTCCTACCATATTCTTTACGGGCCTCCATGGCCTAGTGGTTAAGAGCGCTGACTCTTGATCATTAGGTCTCTCACCGCTGTGGTTTGAGCCTCGCTTGGGTTACATGTGAGATGCCAAGTTCTGCAACGGAAGGTCGGGTGGTTTTTCTCCAGGTACCCCGGTTTTCGCCCACCTCTGATTAACGATCAATTCAATATAAGTGAAATGATCTTGAAAGGGCCGTAAAACCTTGACAAACAAAAAAGAAAAAACTACCATATTCTAGTTCTGATGTAACTGTGGTGTTACCAGCTTTGATGGCTCAGTGATGGAGTGTCCGCTTTTGGATTAGATTGTAGGTCTCGATCCCCTGCTATGTCATGCAGTTGATGTTACTTGTTTCTGATAGATATCAGAATCAGATATCTTTCAGATATGTTAAGTAAATAAAGTTTTTATCCTTATCACTGTTTATGAGCTACTATGCTTTGTTATTACAGCATCAGGGTCGTGGAATTATTTAGTTGCATAGACTCGTGTATGCTATGCTGTGCTCGCTCTTAGGCTAAGCCTATTTACATATTATGGTTAACAGTGTTTCTGCATAAAAACATAGCGGATCATCGACGCTAGTGCTTGAAATGAAACTCTGACAATGTCATGAAGACTAGGGATGGAAATAAGATAGTACCTAATACTGCCTATTCATCCGATTCCAGCTACTGCCTATTCATCCGATTCCAGCTACTGCCTATTCATCCGATTCCAGATATTTTGGTGCATCATTACGCAAACACGCCTATACAAATACATTGTAACCTTTATCGCAGAAAAAATGAAAATTTTAAGATGAAAACTTGTGATATTTTTCTTATTTCTGCTCTAAACTATAGAGTGTGGGTACTCGTTAGAACCGCCTCGAAAAATATTGATTGTGGGTACTCGTCAGAACCGCCTCCTCGAGGCGGTTCTAACGAGTACCCACACTCTATAGTTTAGAGCAGAAATAAGAAAAATAAGGTTCAACCCTGTAAACCCCAGTTTTGCTATATAAAAGTGGAGTTCAATGGGGTCGAAATTATATAGACGTGTTTTCGTGATGTGCACTTTCAGTGTAAGAAAGTAGCAAGTAGTTGCTACCTAGTCTGAAAATAGGCAGTGAAGCCATTCCTGCCACTTGTTAATCCTTCAAGTGCAAAGCACATTAAATGGACATCATTTTCAAATTATTTCCCTTATCTCAGCAAAAATCAGGCTCCATATGTCTGCTGGACAGAATAATTTCAATGGAATGACAATCCTTATTTTTGCTGAAAAATAATGAAAAAAAAATTAAACTGGTCTACAATGATTTATAGTGGTTGACAGTGGCTTTTCATTGTCATGCAGACATTTGCATGTATAAGACTTCAGCTTGGTAATATTCTGGGCACTTTACCAGGCAGCAAAGTTTTGCAAACTGAATTTTCAGGCAGCAAATTTGCTCCTTGCTACTGTGAATTTCAAATCCTGCAGTTATAATAAGCCCTGCTGAGTCCAGTGGTCAAACTGATTTTTTGTCAGTCCATTTCAGTATTGGGTTTCTCAACTGAAAACAGAAATCTAATCATTTAATTAATATTTATAGGTTATTGACTTTATATTGTGAATATTCGGCAAGAGTTCATATGGCGAATGATGCAAGAGCTTGCGAGTGCTAATCCACCACATGAACTTGTGTTGAATATTTCACAATATAAAGTCAATTATCTTTTTATTATATACCCGAAACATGGACTGTCTGCCAGAATTCAGGATTGCCTGGCATAAGACATCTGAACATAAAATCAGATTACATGTATACATCTTTTCATGATTTGAAATGGAAATTCTAAAACAGCGGGCCTATATCTATAGGCAATGAAAAATGACTGTGTTTTATTCTACAACAAATCACAGCTCGGAAGAGCGTGACGAGTGACGGCATTTAAAACTGCCAATTTATGACGTCTCTAGTCGATTTACTTGAGATTAGACAGTGTAACATCATTTTGACATTTTCTGCACCATGCAACCAAATCTATTTCTCCAAGCCCCGATTGGGGGTGGGGGTGTGTGGGGGGGGGGGGTGCTGTGCTGTGCAATTTGTCACAGCATATATTTGTTTTGTTTTACATTCTTTCAGCCAATACCCACAAGAAGATGGCTGCCGAATTTTAGTATCCCATTGAAAAGGACAAATTTGAAAGTAGTTCTATTGTGAAGAAGACTGCTTTGAACTTGACTCTGGGATATATGGAAAAATATTGATGGATAACTTTTGTACAAAGTAAATTTTGTACATTTTCTGGGTATAAAATAAGGCAAAGATACTTATACAGGGCCTGAAAAATAAAAATTTCAAACATTTGCTCCCATGATTTTACACCTGTGGACACAAATCCGTTTAAACTTTGATGGGCTTAATTTCGTTTTGATTTGATGTTTCATTCAATATTTCCTTACATCATGTCAGTCAACTGCAAGCTAGGAATACATTCAAAACACAAAGCGTTGTACATTTCGTTGTAGACTCGTGTACTGTCCAATCAGAATACATCTTGAATGTCAATCAGATCTAACTAGAAAAAGTTCCATAGGACACGGATGCCCCCGCCAAATGCCTTTCATGAAACGGTTTACTATAGGGAACTAAATCAAGGGCAGATAATTCAAAAACCAAAAATACAAAAAGAGTTGTCTTCCTTGTTCATGACACATCGTCTCAGTGTGATGAATGCACCGGTGAAGTTTCATGAATATATTCCATATGGTTTAGGAGTTATGGCCCGGACACGGTTTACTATATGGAACTTAGTCAAGGGAGGTAATTCAAAAACCAAAAATCCAAGAGTTGTCTTCCTTGTTCATGACACATCGTCTCAGTGTGATGAATGCACCTGTGAAGTTTCATGAATATATTCCATACGGTTTAGGAGTTATGGCCCGGACACAGTTTACTATATGGAACTAAGTCAAGGGCAGATAATTCAAAAACCAAAAATCCAAGAGTTGTCTTCCTTGTTCATGACACATCATCTCAGTGTGATGAATGCAACTGTGAAGTTTCATGAATATATTCCATACGGTTTAGGAGTTATGGTCCGGACACGGTTTACTATATGGAACTAAGTCAAGGGCAGATAATTCAAAAACCAAAAATGCACGAGTTGTCTTCCTTGTTCATGACACATCGTCTCAGTGTGATGAATGCACCTGTGAAGTTTCATGAATATAATCCGTACGGTTTAGGAGTTATGGCCCGGACACGGTTACTATATGGAACTAAGTCAAGGGCAGATAATTCAAAAACCAAAAATGCAAGAGTTGTCTTCCTTGTTCATGACACATCGTCTCAGTGTGATGAATGCACCTGTGAAGTTTCATGAATATTTTCCATATGGTTTAGGAGTTATGGCCGGGACACGATGTCCGGACAGACGAACGAACGGACGAACACACAAAGGGACGAACGGACGGACAGGGGTAACACTTAATGCCCTTTCCACCATTCTTCGAATGGCGGGGGTATAAAAAATGGAAAGAAGTGCTTGCCAAAATGAGACCAATTAATGTATATTTCTTGATCCAGTTATAGACTACTTTCATTTTGATGAATAACATTTGCTTGTCAAACTAACATGATACAAAGAGATTCATTGAAAGGAACTTCATAGGAGTTTGAACAGTTTTGTTTGATTGTCGGATTTGAGGTTTAACGTCCCCATCAACACTGTATAGGTCATTTTGGTGACGCTGCTTCCAATTTTGTGGGACTTTTACCCAACATTGAGATGAAATGATATCTCAAGCCTTGTCGCCCAATGAAACCAACATGGACGTGCCGACTCGCACCGCTTTGCCTGTGCAGGCTTTACCAGTACTCGTGTGTGGTCGGTTTCAGCTCATGCAGCCCAGATCAGGCAGCCCATATATTGCTACAAGCCCCAATAGGCAGGGGCCAGAATTTGAACAGTTTTGTATCCACAGGTGTAAGAATGACTCAAACTGACAATTCGCTCCTATATAATGAATGCACCTCTCTGAGCATGTAAAATGCAAATTCACTTGCCTAGCTTAGTTTTTCACTTGTCCTAAGCAACTTGGCAATGGATTTCTCAGACCCTGTTTATATTTTTGCTGAAATAAATTAGTAGCTTTTGCACATGCACCTGGTCCCTAGTGTGCTTGGCACTCTTATTAAATAAGAGCTCACCTGCTCGTCCAGTACCCCGTGGGGGAACACCAGCAATAGCATCCTGTGATAGATCCTGAGAGTAGAAATTGTTTGTCTGTTCAGGCTGAAACTGTCGCGGTGGGATTGGCTCAGCATCAACTGACACACTGGATAGGACACTTGGTGACCTTGAAAACTGCTTCATATCTGCCATTATTGGTCTTGTGGGGAGTGGTCGAGGATCCATTGAAAGACTAGACATCATTGTGGTTGAAAATGGTTTCATATCTGTAGATTCACCCATAGCGGATACCAAACTTTGAATCTACATTGTTCCATTCTGAAACCAAATGTATATGGGCCCCGTCAAGCGATTTTGGTACTTATCGCCTATGCGAGCAGCAAAGGTTCAGGCGAGCCTGCGCATCCGCGCAGTCTCACCAGAACCTTCGCTGCTCGCTCATACAAGCTGTGAATCATGAGGAACCTTCAGACAGAAAGCCATATCCCTGGCCCCTCTGAATGGCTGGGCATGCGCAATTAAAATTTGTCATGACGGAATGCTCGAAGACAGAAATTCGCTTGGGGGGGCTCATATAATAAATACATTTACAGGACAAAATAGTTCAATTAGCTATAAAATGACTAAGGGTGACATGATTAATCGGATAATCGATTATTCAATCGATAAATTCCACAAAAATGATTATCATCACTGATTTACTTGCAATCGATTATTTGATAAGTACAATTTACTACCAAAAGTTGCTCCTTAAATAGCTGTATGAGTGGCAAACAGTGCAGACCAAGATGAGACGCCGCGTTCTGCGGCATCTCATCTGGGTCTACACGGTTTGCGCAGGCCAGTCTTTTCAAATATATATGGCAAAGTACAGCATATGGTCGGAGTCATGCTCAGAAAGAAAGCCAGACAGGTAAAATTATGACCAAATCTTCAATAATTATATTATGTACTAATTGATTATCAATCGCAATGACAGGAATGATAACCGATTATCTTTTCAGCTCCGATTAGCCAGCCCTAAAAATGACTCATGCGATTTGCAAACGTAAGCCTCTAAATCTTTATCATAGCATTTCAAATTTAACCCACAACATGCAAATCACGACAATTGTCATTTGCTTTACCTTCTGTTGGTTAGTCTTTTTTATTTGCAAACAGTGTGGACCCTGGGCCCACACTGTTTGCCTATGTCCAAAAATATTTTTAACAAGATGTGTTTGTGAAACACGAACATGTCCCGGGCATGGTCATTTTTTTTTCAAAGTTGGTCACAGTTCAAGATCAAGGTCAAGATTTTTTGTTTGAGTGGGAAGCCCTTGACACAAGGAACATACATGCCAAAATTGGCAAATATGAAGGTTCTATCTTAAACGGTTCAAAAGTTATGAATAATAATATTTTTTTCTTTAAAATAGGTCATAGGTCAAGATCACAGGTCAAAAAATTTTGCATGAATGTAAAGCTCTGGTCACAAGGAACCTACATGCCAAATATGTAGGCTTTATCTTAAACGGTTTAAAAGTTATGAACAATTGTATTTTTTCGTTTAAGTGAGTGTTTGAGTTTTACGTCTCGCCAACAGCTAAGGTCATATGGAAACGGGACCTCGGTATAAAGACTCATCCGAAAGTCTGGAGAAGCCCGGGATTGATCCTGCGACCCCTGGTTTACAAGGCAAGTAGCATAACCACTGCACCATAGAGGCTTCTTTTTTCTTTTAAGTAGGTCAACGGTCAAGGTCATCGTCAAAAGATTTTGGATGAATGTAAAGCTCTTACAACAGGGAACCTACATGCCAAATATGAAGGCTCTATCCCAAAGGGTTCAAAAGTTATGACCAAAATGTTATTTTTTTTCTTTTAAGTAGGTCAAAGGTAAAAAAAATTTGCATGAATGTAAAGCTCTTGTCACACGGAACCTACATGCAAATATGAAGGCTGTATCTCAAATGGTTCGAAAGTTATAACCAAAATGTTCTTTTTTTATTTTAAGTAGGTCAAAGGTCAAGGTCACAGGTCAAACTTTTTTACATGAATGTAAAGCTTTTGTCAAAAGGAACATACAAGCCAAATATGACGGCTGTTTCACAAGCGGTTCAAATTTTATGACCAATGTTTTTTTCTTTTAAGTAGGTCAAAGTCAAGGTCACAGGTCAATCTTTTTTGCATGAATGTGAAGCTCTTATCACAAGGAACCTTCATGCCAAATATGAATACTCTATCTCAAACAGTTCAAAAGATATGACCAACGTTAAAGTTGTCCACGTACAAACCAACAAACAAACAGACAGGGCAAAAACAATATGTCCCCGCTATCGCTACCGGGACATAAAAAGTTTGCAAGAAGATTCAGCAGACAACATTAGCAGACAACATTTTCAAATGTAGGTTTTCTCAGCAACTTAAGGGCTAAACCTTTTTACCAAACACTACTTGGCCATTTGAATGTAAATTTCATTTGAATACATGTTTATGGGAGCAAGGAAATGAAAATTTTGTTCAATTTGGTTTGGTCACATTACCAAGATAGCTGTTAGTGTTTGCAGACCACACAGGGAAGTCCAAGTCTTATCTGACAAGCTGGAGGTTGTAGCTTCCGTTTGCTACCTAGGCGATATGCTCTCAGCAGCGGGTGGTTGCGACCTTTCAACCACATCACGTGTGAAAACAGCCTGGAAGAAATTCAAGGAGTTGCTACCAGTTCTCTCTTCCCACCATCTCTCGCTCAAGACAAGTGGCCAGCTCTAATGTGTGCGGTGCGCTATGCTCCATGCCAGTGAGACTTGGCCATTGACAAAGCCAAACCTCCAACGTCTTCAGCGGAATGACAGGGCAATGATCAGACAGATCTGCAATGTCAAGCCACAGGACGCTGTCACCATCAGGTCCAGTGAGTTACTTGAGTGTCTTGGCATTGAGGACCTGGACCTCATCCTGACAGAGAGAAGGCTCCACTGGTATGGACATGTGGAACACTCCAACGGTGCAGTCAAGACTGCCTGTGACATACAGGTAGGTGGAAAGCGGGGGCTTGGAAGGCCCAAGATGACCTGGAAGCAACTGACAGAAAGAGATTGCAGAGAATGGTATGCCCCTGTACCTGCACGTTAATAAAAAATCTGTTGATGATGTTGTGCACATATATGTGGTAAAACCCCTTTCAAATAGAAATGTTTTCAGAGGAAAACAATGCCCCCCACCAACACACACACACCAACATACATATAACTTGAATACCCATTTGACTTTAATAACTAGGTTAAGGTCACCAGACTGTAAGGTGCAAATAAGCTATTTTTGGCCAAAACTATCAGTTTTTGGAAGCCTGTGGCCTTAATAGAAACAGTCATTAAAAAGGTCAAGATCACCAAAATCTAAAGGTTGTAATAATGTGATTAAATATTGCAACAATTCTAATCAACATTCATCTATTCTTAAATGAGATAGGGTGCAGACAAGCCTTTTTCCCCAAAACTGACAGGTTTCAGGAGACTCTGGCCTTGACAATGAGGTCAAGGTCACCAAAGCCTAATCAAATCTTTTGTCAGTTTTAATTAAATAATGAACCGAGCTTGACATATTTTCATCAATTTGTTCATAAGATAGGGTTTAGAGAAGTCTAATTTGATTTTGGGAGGTGGGGGTGGGTGGGGTACTGTTCCCTTGAAAATAAGGTCAAGATCACCACAATGTGAACAAACCTTTGGTAGGTTGTAATGATATATTGTGCCAAGTTTGACCAAAGTTCATCCATTTGTTAATGAGATAGGGTACATACAAGCCAAAAACGACAGTCTCTTGGGGGACTGGGGTTGTGCCCTTGAAAGTAAGATCAAGGTCACCAAAATCAATCTTTTGAACTTATTAGCTATTAACATACTTAAATTTGAAAATTTCTATGTCTGTGACCTTGACCTTGAGGCCATGTTCATGGGTGGGGGTACTGCTGAATATCACTTTGGACCTTTATCTATGATAGCACCAAATATAAACACAATCCATCGTACGGTTTGGAAAATATGATCTCTTAAAAAATCAACATGAAAAATTTCTAAGCGTGTGACCTTGACGTCTTAGGCAGAACGTGGGTATTGCTAAATAGACCTGTATCTATCATCATAGCAAATATAAACCAAATCTACCATATGGTTTGGAAAATACTGGCTCTTTGAAAACTTCAACATTAAAAATTCTAAGTCTGTGACCTTTACCTTGAGGTCATGGGCATGGGCGGGGGTATTGCTGAATGAATTTTTGGACCTACATCTATCAACGTAACAAATATGAACCAAATCAATCATAAAAGTTCAGGTTCTACTTGGTACAAATATCTTAACCCGAGTCTTAAAAATTAAAAATTTCTAAGTTGGTGACCTTGACCTTGAGGTCATAGGCATGAGTGGGGGTATTGCTGAATAAAACTTTGCACCTATATCTTTCATCATACCAAATATGAACCAAATCCATCATATGCTTTGGAAAATATAAGCTCTTAAATAATGTTCTACCTGGTACAAATAGCTAAACCTGAGTCTAAGTCGATGACTCTGACCTTGAGGACATAGGCATGAGTGGAGGTATTGCTGAATAAAACTTTGTCCCTAACTATATCATCATACCAAATATGAACCAAACTGGTCTTATACTTTGGAAGATATGAGCTCTTAAATAATAAGGCTCTACCTGGTACAAATACCTTAACCTGAGTCTTCAACATTAAAAATATCTAAGTTCATAACCTTGACCTTGAGATCATGGGCATGGGTGGGGGAAGTGCTGAATAAAACTTTGGACCTATATCTATCATCATCCAAAATATGAACCCAATCCATCGCATGGTTTGGAAAATATGATCTCCAAAAGTTCAGGCTCTACCTGGTACAAAAACCTTAACCTGTGTCTAACAGGATTATGTATGTACACACTTTCGTACAGAAGGACGTACATTCGGACGCACATACGCAGGTATGCACATATCCACGGACGCACATACGGAAAACCAAAAAAACTATATGCCCCCAGCATCATCCGATGCGGGAGCATAAAAAAAGCGACCAAGCCCAGACACAAACCTTGACTGGAAAAAAAAGTGCTCTATCGACTGAGCTATCGGATGCTGTAAAATCCTAACTGTTTTATAACTTAATAAGTGCAACCGCACAGCCAATTACCTGTCACAATAACAATGAAAATTCTTTTTCGTCATTTTCTCGCACTCATATCTTCTAAGTATGAAAAGTAGAACCGTCTTTTTATTTGTGCTTATACATTCTATGCAAACTTTACTATTTACAAAATAATAGGCTCCTGTTTTAAGTATTATTCACATTTTCTCGGAATGACGAAATGCCTCATTTGGGCACAAAATCTCATGACGCATCACATAACTGTATTATTTCTGCTCAAAACATATATTGTGGGCACTCGTTAGTATTGCCTCAGTGAGGCGGTTCTAACGAGAACCCACAATATATGTTTTGATTAGAAATAAGAAAAACAATGAATACCCCTCTAAACCTCAGTTTCACTGTACTTGTTTTTACTGACATTGTTAGTACTCGTTAGAACCGCCTCCACGAGGGGGGTCTAATGAGGACCCACAATATATGTTTTTAGGAGAAAACAGATAAAATATAAAATGAATACCCCTTTATCATATGACGTCACATCTGAGAGTGTAATAACGCCATGTAATAAATTTGATAATCCACTAGTGGATTAAATATCCAAATTAGTTAGGTACCCCCCTGTAACGTGTCATGTACGATATCATTGACGATGTCGCATTTACTAATGATGGAATATTGACATTTTCGTCAACAAACCATGAATAAAATGCGTTTTAATGTCATATGATAAATAGAATCTTGCATTCGTACTCATGTATTATTGAACTTATTAAACTCGTTGAGGAAAAGGGATAAAATGCTCGGCATAGCCTCACATTTTATCCCTTTTTCTCAACTCGTTTAATAAATTCAATAATACATGAGCACTCATGTAAGATCCTCTATCTATACACCAGTTTTGTCTGCATTAAAATGTGGGATTTCAGGAGTTATCTTTTCTGATTGTGTCTAAAACATTTTATAGTTCCATCCTGACCTCCGTGGCCTAGTGGATAAGAGCGCTGACTCTTAGTCATTAGGTCTCTCACCGCCGTAGGTTCGAGCCTCGCTCGGGCCACGTGTGAGACGCCAAGTTCTGCAACGGAAGGTCAGGTGGTTTTTCTCCGGGTACTCCGGTTTTCGCCCACCTCTGATGAACGATCGGCTCGATATGAGTGAAATAATCTTGAAAGGGCCGTAAAACCCAAACCAAAAAAAAAAAAAAAAAAAAAAAAAAAGAAACTATAAAATGCTTATGTTTTAAATGTTATATATATATATAATTTATGTCACTTTCTTTAAACAAGAGGGCCCTGATTCGCTCACCTGAATGTCACTGTCTCTAGAACATTCTGTTTTTAGCTCTGGTGGCCATCTTGTTCATCAGAACGGAATGATTTTAGCTATTTTGGTAGGTCGTCACCTAGGCAACATTCTTGTGAAGTTTGTAACAAATTGGGCCAAGGGTTTAGGAGGAATTCACGTTTGAAGCAAATCTGTGTTTTCTATTTTAGCTCTGGCGGCCAACTTGTTAATCAAAGCCATTTTAGCCATTTTGGTACAGAGTCACCTAAGCAACATTCTTATGAAGATTGAATGAAATAGGCCCAAGGGTACAGGAGGAGTTGTTGTTGATTTTTTTTCTATTTTTAGCTCTGGATGCCATCTTGTTCATCAGAGCAGAATGATTTTAGCTATTTTGGTAGGGAGACACCTAAGAATTGAATCACACTGGCCCAAAGTGTTTAGGAGGGGTTCACCTTTGAAACAAATTTACTATGTTTTTCTATTTTTAGCTCTGGTGGCCATTTTGCTCATTTCAGCAAAACTGTTTTAGCTATTTTGGTAGAGGGTCACCTAAGCAACATTCCTATGAAGTTCAAATGAAATTGGCCCAAGTGTACAGGAGGAGTTGTCATTTAAAGATTTATTTTATTTACAGCTCTGGTGGCCATCTTGTTCACCGGAGTGGAACGATTTTAGCTATTTTGATAGGTTGCTACATGTATGCATTTGCCCCTGTTTGGTAGAACTATTAAATTCGAAGGGTTAGAACACTTTTTCAACCAACATTAAACACTTTAATTCAAGATTACGTTGAGAGATGAAAGATTACAAACTTCATGAAAATGTGGTCGCAAAAACCTACATGTATGATATTGCTTGACTCGCCGGTAAATACTTTCTTGCAGTCCGGCTGAATGTGATACAATAATTGTTCCTAACGTATCAGGGTATGACATTAACCCAAGATCGATGGACATTATCTAGTGAAACGCTAGTCAGGTCTAGTAAGGTCCAGTTTAAAATCTGCTGCCACATTTTTTTTAAAATCCATATTTTTAACCCATTTTCTTTTTTTTCTTTCTTTCTCTGATTTATGGACATCTCGGCTCCTAGGCTAACAAACTCGGCCCCTGACAAACCCGGCCCCTGACAAACTCGGCCCCCATTCAACCCCTAGCAGCATTTAGGTCCTAAAATACAATGCTTTTGTTTCCGAGGATCAATTTGGAAGGTGGATAGGTAGTTTCACAGAATGTTTGATAATATTTATCGTTTTTAATACAAAACCGTATCCACGATAAAAGATCGCGGAATCTCATGCTGTAATTGGGACGGTGTTGGAATTGAGTTTGGCATCACGAAAACATGCCTATATAATTTTGACAACCTGCAACCAAATTTTATATGGTAAAACTGGGGTTTACAAGGGTTTATATCAATTTACTTTTTTCTTCTTAAAAACATAGATTGTTGGTTCTTGTAAGAACCGCCTCGTTGATGCCGTTTTTACAAGTACCCAAATCTGTTTGCTCAAAAACATGATTGTTGGTACTTGTTAGACTCGCCCTGTCAATGTGGTTCTATCAAGTACCCAAAATCTATGTTTATAGCAAAAATAAGAAAAATATGTTCATGTTTCATCTGAAAATTTTCATATTTGGGTGGTAAAAAAAAATCAATATTTTAGAATAGGCGTGTTTTTTTTTGTGATGTAACAGGTGAAAAAAATCCAATCACCTTTACCTGGCCGGGGATCGAACCCGGTCCGTCAGATCGACAGGCCAACACTCTACCGCATCGCTATAAAAGCCGGCTTGTACCGCAAGGCAGTACAAGTGTGCTATATACCTATACCCTATGACATTCTCCCCCTCCACATTGAAATTCGTCCTCGAATTTCTGGGAGTCCGAGAATCACGTGAAATGATACTCAAGGAGATTTAATGCACATGTGGGTTATTTACTGTGGGCGCCAAAAGTAACAGGTGAAAAAAATCCAATCACCTTTACCCGGCCGGGGATCGAACCCGGTCCGTCAGATCGACAGGCCAACACTCTACCGCGTTGCTATAAAAGCTGGCTTGTACCGCAAGGCAGTACAAGTGTGCTATATACCTATACCCTATGACAGTGATATTAACATTTCCAGTGTAAAACCAAATGTAAACCTATAGAAAACAATATATAAAGATGATTCTTTTTTTTCTTGTTTGATTTGAGGTTTAACGCCCCTGTCAACAGTATTTATGAGATTTTGGACATCTCAACCCCTGCCGCCCAATGAAACCAATAGGGTTTATATGCATTACGAAAACACGCCTATACAAATACATTGCCAATTTTTTTGGACCAAAATTAGAAATTTAAAGATGAAAATTTGTGATATTTTTCTTATTTCTGCTCAAAATATAGATTGTGAGCACTCGTTAGAACCGCCTCTTCAAGGCGGTTCTAACTAGTACCCACAATGTATATTTCAGAGCAGAAATAAGAACAAGAGGCTCAATGAGCCTAAACCGCTCACCTGAGGAACTTAAGTTTTAACAATTCACAGACTTGACTACTAAATCTGCTAATAGAATCCAGCCCATTGACCCTTACAGGATATAAGTCATCATTATTGCATTGCATTCCAAGTTTGAGACTTCTAGCTTCTATAGTTCCTGAGAAATCTTTGACGAAAATTTAACATTGGTCAAAATGGAGAGAAAGAAGAATGAAAGAACAGATGAACAAATAAGCTGAGAAAGCCCAATGTCTCGTACACAAAATAAGTCATCATTATTCTATTGAATACCAAATTTGATGCTTCTAGCTGGTGTTGTGCCGTGTGGCGGCCGTAAAACGTCTCCCCGTACATCATCATAGTGCAGATTATATTTTCTGGTCCTTTGGGATCATTGATTTCATTTTAAATCATTTTGAAAGTAGAGTTCTGCTTAAGCCGGCGCTAGAGGGCGTGGCCGGTGTTGCACTTTTCAGTACTGGTCATGAACAGACTCAATAAAACCGAGTCTGCTATTTTCGTTTATTTGGTGTATTCTTTGCTTCCAAAGGATCTAACTTCAGAACTTATTTATCTTCGCTGCAGTTGGTGTTGTGCCGTGTGGCGGCCGTAAAACGTCTCCCCGTACATCATCATAGTGCAGATTATATTTTCTGGTCCTTTGGGATCATTGATTTCATTTTAAATCATTTTGAAAGTAGAGTTCTGCTTAAGCCGGCGCTAGAGGGCGTGGCCGGTGTTGCACTTTTCAGTACTGGTCATGAACAGACTCAATAAAACCGAGTCTGCTATTTTCGTTTATTTGGTGTATTCTTTGCTTCCAAAGGATCTAACTTCAGAACTTATTTATCTTCGCTGCAGCTGGTGTTGTGCCGTGTGGCGGCCGTAAAACGTCTCCCCGTACATCATCATAGTGCAGATTATATTTTCTGGTCCTTTGGGATCATTGATTTCATTTTAAATCATTTTGAAAGTAGAGTTCTGCTTAAGCCGGCGCTAGAGGGCGTGGCCGGTGTTGCACTTTTCAGTACTGGTCATGAACAGACTCAATAAAACCGAGTCTGCTATTTTCGTTTATTTGGTGTATTCTTTGCTTCCAAAGGATCTAACTTCAGAACTTATTTATCTTCGCTGCAGCTGGTGTTGTGCCGTGTGGCGGCCGTAAAACGTCTCCCCGTACATCATCATAGTGCAGATTATATTTTCTGGTCCTTTGGGATCATTGATTTCATTTTAAATCATTTTGAAAGTAGAGTTCTGCTTAAGCCGGCGCTAGAGGGCGTGGCCGGTGTTGCACTTTTCAGTACTGGTCATGAACAGACTCAATAAAACCGAGTCTGCTATTTTCGTTTATTTGGTGTATTCTTTGCTTCCAAAGGATCTAACTTCAGAACTTATTTATCTTCGCTGCAGCTGGTGTTGTGCCGTGTGGCGGCCGTAAAACGTCTCCCCGTACATCATCATAGTGCAGATTATATTTTCTGGTCCTTTGGGATCATTGATTTCATTTTAAATCATTTTGAAAGTAGAGTTCTGCTTAAGCCGGCGCTAGAGGGCGTGGCCGGTGTTGCACTTTTCAGTATTGGTCATGAACAGACTCAATAAAACCGAGTCTGCTATTTTCGTTTATTTGGTGTATTCTTTGCTTCCAAAGGATCTAACTTCAGAACTTATTTATCTTCGCTGCAGCTGGTGTTGTGCCGTGTGGCGGCCGTAAAACGTCTCCCCGTACATCATCATAGTGCAGATTATATTTTCTGGTCCTTTGGGATCATTGATTTCATTTTAAATCATTTTGAAAGTAGAGTTCTGCTTAAGCCGGCGCTAGAGGGCGTGGCCGGTGTTGCACTTTTCAGTACTGGTCATGAACAGACTCAATAAAACCGAGTCTGCTATTTTCGTTTATTTGGTGTATTCTTTGCTTCCAAAGGATCTAACTTCAGAACTTATTTATAGTTCCTGAGAAATCTTTGATTAAAAATTTAACATTGGTCTATTATCTCTATATAGAGAGAAAGAAGAATGAAGGAACAAATGAACCAGACTAGCTCCAAAACCTAATGCAGCCTTTCCCCTTGCCCAATGGTGCTACACATAAAATTTAAACAAGATTGGTCGACTGCCTTCTGAGATATGCTTCATTGAAAGTGTGGACGACGGATGGACGGACGACAGAGGACGGACTCCGGAGCCTTGGTATACTATCAGCTCACTGGAGCCTTTGGCTCAGGTGAGCTAAAAATTCAAGTCGCTATTTCTGTCACAACATTTTCCCTACGTTAAGTCTATGGGCAAATGTTTTTGTCTCTCAAGGTCACGTAACTCCGAGGTCAATATTCCGATTCGGCCCAAAATCGAACTTAACCGAGATTTTATGCCTGTCCTCGTTACCTGCAAGTTTGAAGCTGATATGAATAAAAATAAAGTTGCTATCGTGGTCACAACGTATTTTTTTATGCTCAAGGGCAGGTAACTCCAAGGCAAATATTCCGATTCGGCCCAAAATCGAACTTAACCGAGATTTTATGTCTGTCCTCGTTACCTGCAAGTTTGAAGCTGATCTGAAAAAAATTCAAGTCGCTATCGTAGTCGCAACATTTTCCCTAATTTAGTCTATGGGAAAATTTTTTGTCGCTCAAGGTCACGTAACTCCGAGGTCAATATTCCGATTCGGCCCAAAATTGAACTTAACCGAGATTTTATGCCTGTCCTCGTTACCTGCAAGTTTGAAGCTGATATGAATAAAAATAAAGTTGCTATCGTGGTCACAACGTATTTTTTTATGCTCAAGGGCAGGTAACTCCAAGGCAAATAATCCGATTCGGCCCAAAATCGAACTTAACCGAGATTTTATGTCTGTCCTCGTTACCTGCAAGTTTGAAGCTGATCTGAAAAAATTCAAGTCGCCATCGTAGTCACAACATTTTCCCTATGTAAAGTCTATGGGCAAATTTTTTGTCGCTCAAGGTCATGTAACTCCGAGGTCAATATTCCGATTCGAACTTAACTGAGATTTTATGCCTGTCCACGTTACCTGCAAGTTTGAAGCTGATCTGAATAAAAATAAAGTTGCTATCGTGGTCACAACATATTTTTTTATGCTCAAGGGCAGGTAACTCCAAGGCAAATAATCCGATTCGGCCCAAAATCGAACTTGACCGAGATTTTATGCCTGTACTGGTTATCTGCAAGAATGAAGTCGATCAGAAAAAAATTGACGGAGCTAGAGTGATGACAAGCTTTTTCCTATGTGAAGTCTATGGGAGCTAGATGTTGCCATGGCAACCACAGTTCCACTCAGATCTGCCTGAAAACCTAATGAAGCCTTTCCACTTGCCCAATAATGCGACACATGAAATTTGATCAAAGTTGGCCAAGTAGTCTTTAAGATATACATTTTTGAAATTCCCATTAACCCTAATGCAAAAACACACAAGGGCAGGTAATTCCTAAGTGAATGATCCGATTCTGCCAGTTATTGAACTTGACCGAGATTTCATGGCTGTGCTGGTTATCTACAAGAATAAAGCCAATCTGAAAATAATTGAAGCAGCTACGGTGATGACAACATTCTCCCCATGTTAAGTCAATAGGCAATTTTTTCAACGCTCAAGGGCACGTAACTCCTGAGTGAATAATCCGATTCAGCCCAAAATCGAACTTGATCAAGATTTCATGCCTGTCCTCATTATCTGCAAGAATGAAGTCGATCAGAAAAAAATTGACGGAGCTAGAGTGATGACAAGCTTTTTCCTATGTTAAGAACGCTCAAGGGCACGTAACTCCTGAGTGAATAATCCGATTCAGCCCAAAATCGAACCTGATCGAGATTTCATGCCTGTCCTCGTTATCTGCAAGAATGAAGTTGATCAGAAAAAAATTGACGGAGCTAGAGTGATGACAAGCTTTTTCCTATGTGAAGTCTATGGGAGCTAGATGTTGCCATGGCAACCAGAGTTCCACTCAGATCTGCCTGAAAACCTAATGAAGCCTTTCCACTTGCCCAATAATGCGACACATGAAATTTGATCGAAGTTGGCCAAGTAGTCTTTAAGATATACATTTTTGAAATTCCCATTAACCCTAATGCAAAAACACACAAGGGCAGGTAACTCCTAAGTGAATGATCCGATTCTGCCAGTTATCGAACTTGACCGAGATTTCATGGCTGTGCTGGTTATCTGCAAGAATAAAGCCAATCTGAAAATAATTGAAGCAGCTACGGTGATGACAACATTCTCCCCATGTTAAGTCAATAGGCAATTTTTTCAACGCTCAAGGGCACGTAACTCCTGAGTGAATAATCCGATTCAGCCCAAAATCGAACTTGATCGAGATTTCATGCCTGTCCTCGTTATCTGCAAGAATGAAGTCGATCAGAAAAAAATTGACGGAGCTAGAGTGATGACAAGCTTTTTCCTATGTTAAGAACGCCCAAGGGCACATAACTCCTGAGTGAATAATCCGATTCAGCCCAAAATCGAACTTGATCGAGATTTCATGCCTGTCCTTGTTATCTGCAAGAATGAAGTCGATCAGAAAAAAATTGACGGAGCTAGAGTGATGACAAGCTTTTTCCTATGTTAAGTCTATGGGAGCTATTTGTTGCCATGGCAACCAGAGTTCCAATCCGATCTGCCCGAAAACAGTATGCATCCTTTCCCCCTACCTGATAATGCTTCACATGAAATTTGATCAAGATTGGCCCACTGGTTCCGGAGATATACTTCTTTGAAAGTGTGGACGACGGACGACGACGACGGACGACGGACGCCGGCTCGTGGTATACTAATACCTCACATGAGCCTTCGGCTCAGGTGAGCTAAAAATAAGGTATACCCCGGGAACCCAAATTTTACTATATAACTAGAAATGGTGTTTGTAAAACACAATGCCCCCAACCTTTGCTTGTCCTTAGATGGCAAAATATTCAACAAATATTGTTAAAGACTCAAAAACATACAACAAGAATTCCCCCGAAGGCTATGTCGCGCCTGTGGGGGCGCAAAGTCACCAAACCATGAAATCTAGGTCAAGGTCAAACATGGATACCTGCATAAAAATTTCACTCCTAGTTGCAAGCATGTACCAAGTATCATCAATGAAACTCTTAAAAACAGACTCTTACATCAGGGTGAAAGTTAGGGTTGTCACACTATTTTACAAAGTCAGTGAACCATAAAATGTAGGTCAAGGTCAGAAATGGATACTTGCATTGAAGTTTCAATTCCTAAATGCAAGCTTGTACCAAATACAATTAATGAAGCTCTAATAGATCTTGAGAAATGGACTCTTACATTAGATAGAAAGTAAGGGTGGTCGCAATAATTCACAAAGTCAGTGAACCATGAAATATGGGTAAAAGTCAAACATGGATGCTTGCATTGCAGTTGCAATTCCTAGATGCAAGTTTGTACCAATTATAATTTAAAAAGCTTTAATAGTTTTCGAGAAATGGTGAATGTCAGGGTGGTCGCAATAATTCACGAAGTCAGTGAACCATGAAATATAGGTCAAGGTCAGATATGAATGCTTGCGTTGAAGTTGCAATGCCTGGATGCAAGTTTGTACCAAGAATGATTAATGAAGCTCTAATAGTTCTCAAGATATGGACTTGCTGACAAGATTTTATTAAAAAAAAAACAAGGCATCGCATGCGATACAAATCCCCTCGCACAAGACAACTTCGTGTGTGGAAAACACTGAAATGGCAAAAGTCCAACTTGCTTGAGATATTATCATATGCAACATTTGTGTAAAGTTTGTTTAAAAATCCATCCATAAATGTAGGTTCTAGAGTGATGACAATATTTCTCTAAAAATAGTCATAGGGACCTTGACTTGAGGCCATGGCCGCGAAGGAGATCTTGCTCTAGATATTATCATAAGCATCTTTTGTGTGAAGATAGATTAAAATCATAAATGTAGGCGGTAGAGCAATGACAAGTTTTTCTAAAAATAGCCATAGTGACCTTGACCTTGAGGTCATGACCTTGAAAGTCAAAGCAACTCGAGATATTACCATAAGAAACATTTGTGTGAAGTTCTATTAACATCCATCAATAAATGTAGGCACTAGAGCGATGACAAAGATTTTCTTAAAATAGCCACAGTGACCTTGACCTTGAAAGTCGAAATAGTTCGAGATATTGTCATAAGGAACATTTGTGTGAAGTTATACTGAAATCGGTGAAGAAATGTAAGCGCTAAAGCCATGTCAAAGTTTTTCTAAAAATAGCCACAGTGACCTTGACCTTGAAAGTCAAACTCACTCGAGGTATTGTCATAAGGAACATTTGTGTGAAGTTATATTGAAATCAGTGAAGAAATGTAGTCGCTAGGGCGATGACAAAGTTTTTCTAAAATTAGCCACAGTGACCTTGACCTTGAAAGTCAAAATCACTCGAGATATTGTCTTAAGGAACATTTGTGTGAAGTTATATTGAAATTGGTGAAGAAATGTAAGCGCTAGAGCATTGACAAAGTTTTTCTAAAAATAGCCACAGTGACCTTGACCTTGAAAGTGGAACTCGCTACAGATATTGTCATAAGGAACATTTGTGTTAATCGATTTTGAAATTGGTGAAAAAATGTAAGCGCTACAGCAATGAAAAAGTTTTTCTAAAAATAGCCACAGTGACCTTGACCTTGAAAGTCAAACTCTTTCGAGGTATTGTCATAAGGAACATTTGTGTGAAGTTATATTAAAATCGGTGAAGAAATGTAGGCGCTGGAGCGATGACAAAGTTTTTCTAAAAATAGCCATTGTGACCTTGACCTTGAAAGTTGAAATGGCTTGAGATATTGTCATAAGGAACATTTGTGTGAAGTTATATTGAAATCGGTGAAGAAATGTAAGCGCTAGAGCATTGACAAAGTTTTTCTAAAAATAGCCACAGTGACCTTGACCTTGAAAGTGGAACTCACTAGAGATATTGTCATAAGGAACATTTGTGTGAAGTTATATTGAAATCGGTGAAGAAATGTAGGCGCTAGAGCGATGACAAAATTTTTCTAAAGATAGCTACAGTGACCTTGACCTTGAGGTCATGACCCTGAAAGTCGAACACACTCGAGATATTGTCATAAGGAACATTTGTGTGAAGTTATATTGAAATCAGTGAAGAAATGTAGGCGCTAGAGCAATGACAAAGTTTTTCTAAAAATAGCCACAGTGACCTTGACCTTGATGTCATGACCTTGAAAGTCGACCTCGCTCAAGATATTGTCATAAGGCACATTTGTGTGAATTATATTGAAATCAGTGAAGAAATGTAGGCGCTAGAGTGATGACAAAGTTTTTCTTAAAATAGCCACAGTGACCTTGACCTTGAGGTCATGACCTTGAAAGTCGAACTCGCTGAGATATTGTCATAAGAAACATTTGTGTGAAGTTATATTGAAATTGGTGAAGAAATGTAGGCGCTAGGGCGATGACAAAGTTTTTCTAAAAATAGCCAAAGTGACCTTGACCTTGAGGTCATGACCTTGAAGTCGAACTCGCTCGAGATTTTTTTATAAGGAACATTTGTGTGAAGTTATATTGAAATTGGTGAAGAAATGTAGGCGCTAGAGCGATGACAAAGTTTTTCTAAAAATAGCCACAGTGACCATGACCTTGAGGTCATGACCTTGAAAGTCGAACTCGCTCGAGATTTTTTTATAAGGAACATTTGTGTGAAGTTATATTGAAATTGGTGAAGAAATGTAGGCGCTAGAACGATGACAGTTTTTCACAAATTACCAAAATGACAAAGGGCCATAACTCACAAAGTATTTTTCCAAATTTTGTCATAAGTTAATCAGTTCATCTACTCATCACCACCAATCTATTCACCAACTTTCAAGGCTCTAGCTCCAATAGTTTTTGAGATATCTTGCTGACAAGATTTTATTAAAAAAATTTCAAAGGGCAATAACTCTTGAAAGGGGCATAATCCGGACGAGAAAAAAAATACGCGTCAGCTAATTTTCCATGAGGAATCCATATATGAAATTTCAAAACCCTAGCATACACGGTTCTAAAGATATGCTATGCATCACTTTTAGCATACATTACAATGGGCACAAATTACCAAAATGACAAAGGGCCATAACTCACAAAGTATTTTTCGGAATTTTGTCAAAAGTTAATCAGTTCATCTACTCATCACCACCAATCTATTCACCAACTTTTAAGGCTCTAGCTCCAATCGTTTTTGAGATATCTTGCTGACAAAATTTTATTTAAAAAATTTCAAAGGGCAATAACTCTTAAAAGGGGCATAATCCGGACAAGAAAAAAAATACGCGTCAGCTTATTTTCCATGAGGAATCCATATATGAAATTTCAAAACCCTAGAAGACACGGTTCTAAAGTTATGCTACGCATCACTTTTAGCATACATTACAATGGGCACAAATTACCAAAATGACAAAGGGCCATAACTCACAAAGTATTTTTCGGAATTTTGTCAAAAGTTAATCAGTTCATCTACTCATCACCACCAATCTATTCACCAACTTTCAAGACTCTAGCTCCAATAATTTTTGAGATATCTTGCTGACAAGATTTTATTTAAAAAATTTCAAAGGGCAATAACTCTTAAAAGGGGCATAATCCGGACGAGAAAAAAAATACGCGTCAGCTAATTTTCCATGAGGAATCCATATATGAAATTTCAAAACCCTAGCATACACGGTTCTAAAGATATGCTATGCATCACTTTTAGCATACATTACAATGGGCACAAATTACCAAAATGACAAAGGGCCATAACTCACAAAGTATTTTTCGGAATTTTGTCAAAAGTTAATCAGTTCATCTTCTCATCACCACCAATATAATCACCAACTTTCAAGGCTCTAGCTCCAATAGTTTTTGAGAAATCTTGCTGACAAGATTTTATTAAAAAAATTTCGAAGGGCAATAACTCTTGAAGGGGGCATAATCCGGACGAGAAAAAAAATACGCGTCAGCTAATTTTCCATGAGGAATCCATATATGAAATTTCAAAACCCTAGCATACACGGTTCTTTAGTTATGCTATGCATCAAAAGCGTAACGGACGGACGAACGGACGAACGGACGAACGAACCAGAAGCAATATGCCCCTCCAACTTTTTCAAAGTTGGGGGCATAAAAATGGGGTTCAAGGGGGTGAAAATGATATAGGCGTGTTTTCGTGATGCATGGACGGGCCGACTCGCACCGCTTTATCTTAGCAGGCTTAGATCCTCTAAGCGGTTTACCAGTACTCGTGTGCGGTCTGTTTCAGCTCTGTGTTTTTGTTTGATTTGAGGTTTAACGTCCCCGTCAGCACTGTTAAGGTCATTTTGGAGACGCTGCTTCCAATTTTGTGGAACTTGTACCCGATATTGAGAAGAAATGACATCTCAAGCCCTGCCGCCCAATGAAACCAATAGGGTTCATAAGCATGGACGGGCCGACTCGCACTGTTTTGCCTCGGCAGGCTTAGATCCTCTAAGTGGTTTATCAGTACTAGTGTTCGGGCCGGTTTCAGCTCTGCGTGGAAGCATCATGCAGCCCATATATTTCTTCAAGCCCCGATGGGCGGGGGCCGAATTCAGCTCTGTGTGGAAGCATCATGCAGCCCATATATGTATTCAAGCCCCGACGGGCCGGGACCGTCATACTTTCATGAACAACAGAAAAATAAAATTCATTTCTTAAATGAACACACTAGTACCTCATGGGTTTAGGTCGGGTAAAAGTCCCACAAAATTGGAAGCAACATCTCCAAAATGACCTATACAATGTTGACGGGGACGTCAACCAATCCAAATCATTGGTATTAATAGAAAAAAGTCTAATGGCTGTGGAATGGTCAAACCCTGCAAATAATAATAAAAACAAAATGGTTCAATTTTTGTAAGTGCGCAACAGAACATACTACTAGTCTCTTTTAAGTAATTACACGCCAATCAATCAGTTAGTTTATTAATTACATCGTAAGGTGAGTGTCAGTGGACCCACAGCAGCATGTCATACACTGGTTCAATCAACGGCATAATTACTCATAATTTCATCAAAATGAGTTCAAAAGGTAATTAGGCATATGTACATTTAAAATATGTGTAATAGTTTGATAATAAGTCAATTCCAACACTTATATATACATATTCTAATTTTAGGGGCCGAGTTTGTCAGGGACCAAGTTTGTAGGGGCCAAGATTGCTAGGGGCCGAGTTTGTCAGGGGCCGAGTTTGTTAGGGGCCGAGATGTCCTGTCACCCTTTCTCTATATACTGCCATACGCCCTCGCGGACATTCTAGGCAGGTGTATATTACATACACACCAGTTTTGCAGGATGAAAGCCTACACAGTAATCATGTAATTATGGTAGGGTTCTTTAACCTGCACAGGGGATGGTTCTCCCTGCACAGGGGGCCTACAGTTAACGTCCCGATCCGAAGGACGGTGCACTTTATGACATTTATCCCTGCAAATGATGTCAATGGAGCGTGTTCGGACACCGAAATTTTCTCGCCGCTGCCGGGGATCGTACCCGGGACCTCTAGCAACAGAGGCAAGTGCACTAACCACTGAGCTATCACGCTCCATTTACCATAAAATGTTTTTTTTTTTTCAGTTTGTTGCTCGAGTTCTACTATTTGTAAATAAATAACAAGAGGGCCCAGAGGGCCCTGGATCGCTCACCTGAGAATTAGTGTCTCCAGTACATTCTAGGCCCAAGGGCTATAATTTGAACAAACTTGGTAATGGTCCACTAGATGAAGCTTCATACCAAATATCAAAGACCTGGGCCTTCTGGTTTCAGACAAGAAGATTTTTAAAGGTTTTCCCTATATAAGCCTATGAAAAACCAAAGGGTCCCGGGGTGGGGGCATTTTTTGGCCCCAGTGCTATAATTTGAAAAATCTTGAAAGAAGTCCACCAGGTAAAGCTTCACACCAAATATTCAAGACCTGGGCCTTGTGGTTTCAGAGAAGAAGATTTTTTAATGATTTTCCATGTATAAGCCTATGTAAAACCAAAGGCCCCAGGGGTGGGGGCATTTTTGGCCCCAGGGCTATAATTTGAACAATCTTGGTAGAGGTCCACTAGTTGAAGCTTCATATCAAATAGCATAGACCAGGGCCTTGAGGTATCAGAGAAGAAGAATTTTAAATATTTTCCCTAATTAAGCCTATGAAAAACCAAAGGGTCCCGGGGTGGGGGCATTTTTGGTCCTAGGGCTATAATTTGAACAATCTTGATAGAGGTCCAATAGATGAAGCTTCACACCAAATATCTAAGACCTTGGCCTTGCAGATTCTGAGAAGAAGATTTTTTAAAGATTTTCCCTATATAAGGCTATGTAAAAACCAAAGGCCCCCTGGGCGGGGACATTTTTGGCCCCAGGGCTATAATTTGAACAATCTTGGTAGAGGCCCACTAGGTGAAGCTTCATACCAAATATCAAAGACCTGATCCTTGTGGTTTCAGAGAAGAAGATTTTTAAAGGTTTCCCTATATAAGCCTATGAAAAACCAAAGAGTCCAAGGGTGGGGCCATTTTTGGCCCCAGGGCTATAATTTGTACAATCTTGAAAGAGGTCTACTAGATGAAGCTTCACACCAAATATCAAAGATCTGAGCCTTGCGGTTTCACAGAAGAAGATTTTTAAAGATTTTCCCTGTATAAGCCTATGTAAAACCAAAGGCCCCCGGGGAAGGGTCATTTTTGGCCCAAAGGCTATAATTTGAACAATCTTAGTAAATGTCCACCAGGTAAAGCTTCACACCAAATATTAAAGACCTGGGCCTTGTGGTTTCAGAGAAGAAGATTTTATAATGATTTTCCCTATATAAGCCTATGTAAAACCATAGGCCCCCGGGGTGGGGGGGTTTTTGCCGCCAGGGCTATAATTTGTACAATCATGGTAAAGGTCCACTAGATGAAGCTTCACACCAAATATCAAAGATCTGGGCCTTGGGGTTTCAGAGAAAAAGATTTTTAAAGATTTTCCCTGTATAAGCCTATGTTAAACCAAAGGCCCCCGGGGAGGGAGCATTTTTGGCCCAAAGGCTATAATTTGAACAATCTTAGTAGAGGTCCACCAGGTAAAGCTTCACACCAAATATTAAAGAAGTGGGCCTTTTGGTTTCAGAGAAAAAGATTTTTTAATGATTTTCCCTATATAAGCCTATGTAAAACCATAGGCCCCTGGGGCGGGGGCATTTTGGCCCCCAGGGCTATAAATTGAAAAATCTTGGAAGAGATCCACTAGATGAAGCTTCACACCAAATATCAAAGATCTGGGCCTTGTGGTTTCAGAGAAGAAGATTTTTAAAGATTTTCCATGTATAAGCCTATGTAAAACCAAAGGCCCCCGGGGCAGGGGCATTTTTGGCCCCAAGGCTATAATTTGAACAATCTTAGTAGAGGTCAACCAGGTAAAGCTTCACATCAAATATTAAAGACCTGGGCCTTGTGGTTTCAGACAAGAAGATTTTTTAATGATTTTCCCTATATAAGCCTATGTAAAACCAAAGGCCCCCGGGGCGGGGGCATTTTGGCCCCTAGGGCTTTAATTTGAACAATCTTGGTAGAGGTCCACTAGATGAAGCTTCATACTAAATATCAAAGACCTAGGCCTTGCGGTTTCAGAGAAGAAGATTTTTAAAGTTTTCGTTTAAAAAATCTATTTTTAGCTCCTGTGACCTAGATGTGCAATGGACCGGAACCATTTGAACAACTTTGAAAGGGGACCACCTAAGGATCATTTCTGTGAAGTTTGGTCAAAATCCGATCAGTGGTTTAGGAGGAGATGTCATTTGAAGAAAAAGTTTACGCACGCACACACGCACGCACACACGACGGACAAAAAGTGATCACAAAAGCTCACCTCGTCACTACGTGACAGGTGAGCTAAAAATGGAAATAATCTGAGGACTATAGAACTAACATATCACTTAAGTATGATTTTATCATTTCCTCAGTCCTGCTGAACGTAGGTCAGGTCCAGTGCATCCCAAGAGTTACAGAACCACCTTATCTGGTTATTTAAAAAGTTAATGTTGAACCCTGCGTATTCCTATGATTAAATTAGCATAAAACCTCCAATTTTACAGAAAAAGGGAAAAATTAATGAAGAATGAAGGATAACAAGTATGATTTACCTTAGTATTTGCAAACATGTAAAGAAACGACTGTTTTAATTGGATAATGCTCATCTGCAGAATGTGAACAGTCTTTTAATCCCCAATAATACAGGACAGTGCATTTATTTTTATCAGTTTACCGTATTTACTCACGGATTAACTCGGAATTTTCTGCTGGATTTCACACACAAAAATATAAGTGCAGCTTTTCAAAAGTTTGCCCCAAAATGTTATTTTCATTTTTTCCTGAAATTCGTGAGGCATGAGAAAAGCTATTTTTTGGGGAGTCTCCCGTGGTTTTCAGGAGACTTAACATGTCTGGTACCATCATTCGTCTGACAGTACCAGCATGCCGATCATTGCCAGTCAGTGGAAGAAAAATAATGATTTTTATCATAAATTCTCAATATTTTGTTTTTAAAAAAAATCCTGAATAATATAAGCAACCATGCATACTTCAAAATTTGAAATAATACGCGTGATGTCGCATCCACAGACGTCCGTATATAAATGTGTCCGAATGTACCTACAGTGACCCTCGTGGTTGCTTTCTTTCCACTGATACTGTGTGTGATAGCTCAGAGGTTAGTGCACTTGCCTCTGATGCTAGAGTTCCGGTTTTGATCCTCGGCAGCGGCGATAAAATTTCGGTGTCCGAACACTCTCCATTGGCATCATTTGCAGGAATGAATGTCATAAAGTGCACCGTCCTTTGGATCGGGACGTTAACTGGAGGCCCCCTGTGCAGACAGAACCATCCCCTGTGCTGGCTAAAGACCCCTACCTTAATTACATGATTACTATATGGCCTTTCATCCTGCAAACCTGGAGTGTATGTAATGTACACCTGCGGTAATGGTCAAATGTGACTGACGCAGTATCAGTAGAAAGAAAGTGTTGGTCACATTTGACCATTATGCCATACCTCAGATGTATCCCATTTTCTCATATCTCCGTTCAACCTCATAACTCCGTTCACCCTCTTCTTTGATTAATATGGAAAGGAATCATTTTTACAGTTATCGCACATCAGACTTTGTAGTTGATAACTAACATTTCAACCTGTTTTGAAGAAATTCAGTTTTGACTTACAATTCACAAAAATCGAAATTTGTCACAAAATGCTTAATATTTTAGGGGTCCCCCAAAATAATCTCTAACCAGTGACAAGCATCTGACTGAAAATAAAAAGTATCAACAAATTAGAACAGTGCACAGTCTAAATAAAATACTCATCATGTATAATATTCATAGAATGAATCTGATTACTTATGATAATCAAATAAATTTGGGTGAACGGAGTTATGAGAACATGCCCAAAACACGCCCTGCATTTCTAGACGGCTGTAGAATAAACAGAACTGGTGTTTATTTTCTTAAATATTGAGATTCTCATAGGCATTTAGTCAAATGTTTAAAAAATACCTGCAGAAAATTATTCTTGCAACAAAAAAATGAAAGCATGATTGCTCAACCTTAGGTGAACGGAGTTATGTGAGTATACATTACATACACTCCAGGTTTTGCAGGAAGGCAGTGGTTAGCCGTCCGGTACCGGACGACCAGCCTACGAGTCTGCCCGTCCGGTACCGGACGACCAGCCAACGAGTCTGCTCGTCCGGTACCGGACGGCTAGCCAACCCACGAAGGAATGGCTAGCCGTCCGGTAGTAAATTTTAGTCTCTTCTTTAATATAGGGTATGAATGCTGAATAGCACTTGTATCTTTTTCTGGAGTACTGGATGCTAAATAGTTCCCCCTTTGAGACTATGTAAATGTCAATGAAAATTTCCTCGTCCGTCATTTTAAAATAAGGAAAATAAACACAATCGTATCGGTAATGCGTGATTGTCGTAACAATTATGCCTGTGATAATAAAAGCTGTAGTTATTTTTACTTATTTCTGATATTATTTCAATCAATAATATATTTATCAGAAATTACCAATCGGTAATATAACAATATTTTTTATAAGTTTATATATCTTGCCTTTCCTTTCTTTATGAAATGCGGCTTGAAGGTACTAAAACGTTTGATCCAAGTGTCGCGAAAAACAACAAATAGCAATAGAACAGCACCGCAAAAATTCTAAAAAAAATAGGATCTTGATAACTTGCAGATATTCTCCTATATTTTTTTAATAAAAATTATGATTCATGATCCAGCAAAGAGTCCAAAAAGTGCATATGGAATGACAAACAGTGTAGACCCTGATTCAGGAGCAGTCTGATCTTGGACTGCATTTTTTGCTGAAGCCCATCTGTCCCATTACGGTAACTGTTCCACTCATGGTGTTTCGGATCGTTACCTGTATGTATACCCTGCTAGCAAGATAATTACCCCCGGTTGAAACTTCTTTGTACCGTCTAACTAATAAAAATTTGCTCCCTTAATTTAATATTAATCTTTCACGATTAATAACAAGCTGCAAACATTTGCAGATTTTGATAATTACAATAATTATATAAAGATAGAAATAATAACATTGGCATAATAATAATAATAATAATAATGATAAGAATAACTGTCACAGTATTCGGACAAAGCTTTGCATACAACAGTCTATTGCATCAAAGTCAATTACAATAATGTCCCTTGCTGAAATTTAGTGAAACAAAATGACGATATTGCATATTTTTTTTTTTTTTTGGCTAAATTCTAAATTTAGCGCACCACCCAACTGAGGTAATGGCCAAGTTTGACCGACTCAGTATATGAAGATAGATAGATAGACGACAAACAGGGGATAAGAATACAGTTACAGTAAATTAGAAATATTTTTATAACATCATAAAGAGGGTAATGTTATTTGGATCACATACCTATATAAAATGAGCGACTTAAATTTACTACCGGACGGCTAGCCATTCCTACGTGGGTTGGCTAGCCGTCCGGTACCGGACGGGCAGACTCGTTGGCTGGTCGTCCGGTACCGGACGGCTAGCCACTGCCTTGCAGGAAAGCCTACACAGTAATCGTGTACATTTTATCTTGTTCTACCAACAGGCTTGGATTTAGGTGACAACATGCCAAAAATGTTTGGCTTCATCGCGGGCATATGGGAATATGAACAGAAAGAAAGAGAAAAGCTACAAGTGTCCTGTTTATCATGTTGATCATTCAGGTTAGTTTCACTTTCAAATACTGCAGAAGGAAGTGGAAACTATCTTTTTAAACTTGAATAATTCTCCAATTACGAGGATGGGTTTATATTCTAGCGGCATCATAGGCATCAGAAGAGAATATATTATTACCAGATATAATTAAATAACAAAATTATATCTCGCAGTTGTTTCGGATAACAAAACTGAACCACTAAAATTTCCAGGGTATAGGAAGGGAATTCCCCAATTACGTCATTCACGTGACACAAGCAGTAGGTTTGGAATAATTTGTGCACAAATAACGTATTAGCAAAAATGAAAAGCAGTAAAGCGTTGAGGTGGGGGGGGCTCCCTTTAATAGCGAAAAGGACTCGAAAGTCCTTTTCCCGAAAAGGACTTTACCCTAAATAGCGGAAAGGACTTTTTTCTCAAAGGATCCACATTGTTGATATAAAATGAATATTCAACATTTTGGGGTCAGTATAAAACGCAGCACTTTAGTGCAGCTATATTAAAAATATATGAAAATGCAGCCAATAAGGAAATCATAGGTAATGCAGCTATTATAGAAAACAGTATAAAATGCAGCCGCATATGCAGCCAATATATAATATATAGTGTAGTATTCACTTTTCGCTTTTCAGTTAAAAATTATCTTATATTTTCATACATCTGCTCAAAATTTAGATTGTGAGAACCGCCTCGGCGAGGCTGTTCTAACCCAATACCCACAATCTATGTTTTTGAGCAGAAATATGAAGACTAATGCACACACCTGAAAACCATTTTTAGCTATATAAATGTTGGGTTTAATGGGATCAAAATTAAATAGGCATGTTCTTGTTATGTCTTGATGAACCTGGGACTCTCCATCTTTGTGTTGTTTGAATAAAGATCGCGGATTAAACTGATGCCTAAGCCCCAGCTTATATAGAGAAAACGGAGGGATACATTATTTTTCTGATATCTGCTCTTATACATAGGTTGTGAGTTCTCAATAGAACCGCCTCAATGAGGCGGTTCTAACGAGCACCACAACCTTTGTTTGTTTAGTTTGAGGTTTAACGTCCCCATCAACACTGTATAGGTCATTTTGGAGACGTTGCTTCCAATTTTGTGGGACTTTTATCCGACATTGAGATGAAATATGACATCCCAAGCCCTGCCGCCCAATGAAACCAATAGGGTTTATAAGCACTGCTTTGCCTGGACAGGCTTAGATCCTCTAAGTGGTTTACCAGTACTCCGGTTTCATCTCTGCGTGGAAACATCATGATAACATCGTGGAAACATCAAAATAAAGAGAACATATTAATTTCATTTTTAGCTTGTAAATACAAAAATGCATAATATGAGAAAACATATGGAAAACAACCTAACAGCTACACTTGAGCAATCACACAAGATTATATCCTCTAAGCGGGTTGCCAGTACTCGTTTGCGGCCGGTTTCAGCTCTGCGTGGATGCATCATGCAGCCCCATCTATTTCTTCAAGCCCCAATTATATAAATCCATGTACCAGAAATCCCAAAACGGGTATTTAGCAAACAGTGTAGGCCCAGATCAGATGCCGCAGAACATGGCCTCTGATCAGGGCCTACACTGTTTGCAAAAAGGAAAGACCCATCACGTGAACAAGTCTGTGAAATATAGACCCCACTAAACCCCACTTTATATAGAGAAAACTGGGGTTTATGGGGGTATACATTATTTGCCTTATTTCTGCTCCAAGACCGCCTCAATGAGGCAGTTCGAACGAGCACACAAAACCTATGTTTGGAGTATAAATAAGAAAATTATCACAAATTTTCATCAGAAAAATTACCTTTTTGAAGGTTTGAAAAATGCACTATATCCCACGGATGTTTTCTCGTAATGCATTTTTCTAATAAATTTTGAAGACAACACAACCTGACACACCTGAATTTTGAAATGTACTCTTGCTATATATAAGAATGAAGAGTCCATTTGGTACCAGAAGGGTTAAAGTAGAAGTAAAACAAAGATCAGGAATTGATACAATTAACTTACTCCATCCATAAAAGACACCAAAGGGAAAGAAATACAAACATTAAGCGACCAGACCATAATGGAAACCTAAACAAAGGAAGGCCATATGGACAGTTACTTTCCCACAAAATGGCCATATGGCCATCCAAAATTAAAAGACACAAGTGATACACACAGTAAGTAACAAACAACAACATAAATAAATCGCCACAGAAGAGCGATTGTAAAGTTTTAAATACAATATATACAAATATACATGTATAATTTGAGTTAATTTGTATCTCTCACTGCATTGGTCAGTTATAAATTTATACTGGATTCTTCACCATTCCAAAACCTCTTGGTTATGAGCAGTATACTGTTCACACACATCTCTAAAGGTGTGAAAAACAGAAGTTTACCTGTAGTAATCTGTGTGATGTTTTAACAAGATCACTGAATAGGATAACAGTCCCACAAAATTGGAAGCAACGTCTCCAAAATGACCTATACAGTGTTGATGAGGACGTTAAACCTCAAATTAAACAAACATAAACAAACAAACATACCATTATGATAACACATCCTTGCGACATAGTGCTTTTCTTCTTCTTTATACTGCAAACAAAGGTTGTGGTGCTTGTAGGCGGTTCTATTGAAGACTCACAACCTATGTCTAAGAGCAGATATAAGAACAATAATGTATCCCTATACTAAACCCCCGTTTTCTCTATATAAACTGGGGCTTAGGCATCAGTTTAATCCGCGAAATTTATTCAAACAACACAAAGATGGAGAGTCCCAGGTTCATCAAGATATAACAAGAACACGCCTATTTAATTTTTATCCCATTAAACCCAACATTTATATAGCTAAAAATGGTTTTCATGTGTGTACATTAGTCTTCATATTTCTGCTCAAAAACATAGATTGTGGGTAAAACATAGATTGTGGGTACTGATTAGAACAGCCTCACCGAGGCGGTTCTCACAATCTATGTTTTGAGCAGATGTATAAAAATATAAGATAATTTTTAACTGAAAAGCGAAAAGTGAATACTACACTATTTATTATATATTGGCTGCATATGCGGCTGCATTTTATACTGTTTTCTATAATAGCTGCATTACATATGATTTCCTTATTGGCTGCATTTTCCTATATTTTTAATATAGCTGCACTAAAGTGCTGCGTTTTATACTGACCCAACATTTTGTTTTGTGGATTATTTTGCAAGTTTTGTTGGAGTGTTTTCTTTTGCTTTATCTGCAATCACCGATAGCCGATGCATTACAAGCTAAAGAGAAAGGAAGTGTCTAGAGTGCCGGGTCCGTCACCCTAGACTCTGAGGCTAGAGTGCCGGGTCCGTCACTCTAGCCTCAGTGGCTAAAGTGACGGTCCCGGCATTCTAGCCATAACTATGTGGCCAGTCTAGAGTGCCGGTAATACCCGGTAATAAATACTTGATAACTTTTTAGGCCAGCATTAAGTAGTTTTAAATAATTGGTTTGTTTGTTTTGAGGAGAAAACTGAAGTGTATGATATGTTGGCGGTGATAATGTAAGACAATAGGATCTTTAAACTTTAAGATGTCTTTAAGGTCGTTCAACCACTCAGTCAGGTAACAGGTTGTTTGTAGCACAACATAATTAATTTTACAACCGCGACAACCACTGGTTTCAAATTCAATTATCGTTATGTACAAACAGTGATATGGAAGATAATGATATAAATAATAAATTTATTTCCAATTAACGTTATTGCATACTTTCTTTCCATGGAGACATTAATGAGCCGCGTCGTGACAATACCGGTTAAATGCATATGCGAACATCAGCGGCGCAGATCAGCCTGCGTATCCATGTCGTTCACAGACTAACATGCCATGTCAGAGAAATAATGTCCGTTTTATTTCGACTGATGGAAATAACAAAAAAACAAAGAATTAATATATTACCGGCACTCTAGTCAGCCCAATTTTAGCAGTTTTTGATGTACACAGTTTCAAAATTTTGAAGTGGTTTATATTCTTAGTATACGTACCATCCTCCAATATGGTTGATAATTTTAGACATTATGTCAGGTAAATGTTTTCTTTCTTTAATTCATCCTCTGGCGGATTATAGCTATCCTATCAAGTATTGTATTACCGGGTATTACCGGCACTCTAGCCTGGCCACATAGGAATGGCTAGAGAGCCGGGACCGTCACTTTAGAAGCCGAGTCTAGAGTGACGGACCCGGCACTCTAGTCTCAGAGCCCCTAGAGGCCCGTCGTGAGCAGTCCTCTTTAACCTTCTTCTTTAAGATACATTCAGGTACAGTGGACGTTAATAAAGACAAATACTTGACCCCTGTGACAGTTTCAACCCGAACAAGGGCATCAAAATTAAAGAACTCGCAGTATCATATGTACCAGTCCTACAGTGATGCCCTGAAAAATTCCTTTTTTTCCTAGGACAATTCCCCAGTTGAATAGTCTTCCCTCTTCTGTGGTGAATGCTAAGACTGCAGAGGAGTTCAAGGCCCGTACAGTGTAAGATTAAGACTAAGAGGTATGCGTTTTAGTATACCTCTGTTATTCAGATTGTAAATAGTTTTAAGGACTCATCTAGTGACTTCTCTTTTTTTTTTTAGCTAAATTCTAAATTTAGCTACGCACCCAACTGAGGTAATGGCCAAATATGACCGACTCAGTATAAGAAGATAGATAGATACAGTCGTGAAAATCTTACTATCGCTTATTTTCGTGCGCTAACGAAAAAAGGATTATGCTTCGCGCACAACCCTCGCAAAACCCACGCTATTTCCACGCTTGTTTCACGCTTATTTCACATTCGTTTTTCGCAACCATCGCGAGCCACGTGAAGCCTTCGCGCTACACGCTTAAGTCCACGTTTGTCCACGCTAGTCTCGCGTTTCCGTTTTTCTCGCCATTAAATTAAATTAAATAATCTAGTTTTGTGGTTTTATTATGCAATCTATAAACCTGGCCTTGTGAAAAGTAATGACTCAAGTCGCACTGCGCCTCTGCAAATACACAGGCTTATCCGAGTCTTTCATATCCGCACATGAACATTCAGTGCACCACAAATGACAGCTGACCAGTCTGATCACAGCACTCACGCAGTAAAGTGTATCTAGGAAATGCGGTCATATTATTCACTATAGCACAGAGGCCATAGAAGGCTCGTACAAACATAAGACTGACTGTGCAGACTGATCTGAGTCTTCACTCGTCACAGCCTAATATACAAGAAGTAAAACCGCATTCTACTGCCGTCCATGGATATGAGCCGGCACAGAGCAAAGAAAACTTTATTTACGGATATGAGCCGACGCAGAGCAAAGAAAACTTTATCAGATCAGTCTGTGCATCTAACGGGTGTCGTTATATTCTTTGCCTGCTGCTCTTTGAATATACCGGAGGTCATAGATGGCTTGTACAAACAGCGAATGCTATTATAAGTCAGCACAGGCTGATCAGAGTCTTCAACCGTCACGGCCTCGTATGCCTTTTTTTCACAAGCAAGAACCGCGCGTGCTCACTATGATGACGTAAATTCACAGAGTGCAAAGTAGAAGTAAAACAAAGATCAGGAATCGATACAATTAACTTACTCCACCCATCAAAGACACCAAAGGGAAAGAAACACAAACATTAAGCGACCAGACAATAATGGAAACCTAAACAAAGGAAGGCCATAAGGACAGTTACTTTCCCACAAAATGGCCATATGGCCATCCAAAATAAAAAATACAAGTGATACACACAGTAAGTAACAAACAACACCATAAATAAACCGCCACAGAAGAACCGCCTTGTAACGGTCAGTGGAATGATTTCCACTGGGGGGGGGGGGGGGGGGGGGTTAAATCGATTTTAAGTGGCCACAATCCTCGCCCTTACTTCCGTCGCGATTTAGACAAATAATTTGTTCAGTCCGCATGAAGGCCTCCTAACTCATCAGTGCAACATCTCCGTGAACACAAAAAATCAAAGAACCACAGAGTTGAGACAATGGTGAGGACTCGACAGCAAGAAACCACAGAAATGCTTGAGCAAAAGAAAACCAACAGTTAGACTCCGATGGGCCCGACCAGAGACAGAGCATCAGGCACCAACCAACATTACCTTGAATTAGATCTCTCTAATTCTCAATAAGCCTTTACGTTGGAGCCGTCATAGAATCTGAGGCCTGACCCACTGGCGTGCAATTAAAGAGGGAAGCAAAGTTGTCAACCGTGATTGGGTTAACTACCATGCATGCAGTCTGTCGTATAATATCCATGTTGTACCCAATCTTTTTATATCGAAGAATAACACTGCATGTGCTAATCTGACGTACTGCGGTTTGTGCTCAACCCGAGACGTCGCATGGGAAAAGGCTATGTCACATAAAAAAACAGCTCACAAGAAGATCTGTCTGAAAAAAAACAGAAATAAATTATTGGTTTAGACTCATATTCTAGACAGGTTTTAATTATTTGGACCCCATTTTGATTTATATCAGTCAACATATTTAACTTCACTACAGCTGGTGTGTGGGAATGTGTGGTGGCGGTAAAACGTCTCCCTGCCCTACATCATAGTGTAGATTATATATTCTTGTCCTTTGGGATCATTGATTCCATTGTGGATTTTTGAAAATATCTGAGGGTCACTGATGAGGCCTAATTGGCCGAAACTAGCTAGTCTGGCCCAGAAAACATGTACACTCCATATTTTTCACTTCTGTGGTGTATTCCTTGCTTCCAAAGGATAACCCTTTTATAGAACATATTTAACTTCACTACAGCTGGTGTGTGGGAATGTGTGGTGGCGGTAAAACGTCTCCCTGCCCTACATCATAGTGTAGATTATATATTCTTGTCCTTTGGGATCATTGATTCCATTGTGGATTTTTGAAAATATCTGAGGGTCACTGATGAGGCCTAATTGGCCGAAACTAGCTAGTCTGGCCCAGAAAACATGTACACTCCATATTTTTCACTTCTGTGGTGTATTCCTTGCTTCCAAAGGATAACCCTTTTATAGAACATATTTAACTTCACTACAGCTGGTGTGTGGGAATGTGTGGTGGCGGTAAAACGTCTCCCTGCCCTACATCATAGTGTAGATTATATATTCTTGTCCTTTGGGATCATTGATTCCATTGTGGATTTTTGAAAATATCTGAGGGTCACTGATGAGGCCTAATTGGCCGAAACTAGCTAGTCTGGCCCAGAAAACATGTACACTCCATATTTTTCACTTCTGTGGTGTATTCCTTGCTTCCAAAGGATAACCCTTTTATAGAACATATTTGTATCGACTGCCGATTCGAAATTCGCTAAATTGCAGTATGTTTTCTCTGGCTTTCTTTGCCGGATCATTACAGGGTCACTGATGAGGGTTTATTAGCCGAAACGAACATACGTAGTATGACCCATCTTCTTTCTTATGAATGTTTTCACTGCTCTTAAAGGAACTCATTTTTTATTTTTATTAGAAGAGAGGATAAGAAAAAAGCGAAACGATAAGATCGTTTGAAAGCACCGATAGCACTTGCAGGTAGACAGTCTCTGAGTGCAGGTTGGGGAAATTGGTGAATTAGGGCTGGGCCTGTTTCGTTTAACCCTTAAATACCTATAATTTAAGCAAACAGTGTAGACTCTGATCAGAGGCCGCTTCATGTTGCGTCTGGCCTTGATCTACGTTGTTTTGAAAATCCAGCCTAGATCGATTCTACAGGCAACCATCTACACACCAGTTTTATCTCACGCTGATAAGAATAGCGGGGCTATAATTATCTGATTTCTAGATCTTGTAAGCCAGTGATATTCATTTGGGCATTAGCAAGGAAAGTTACTCCGGTTTGTTACCTTTTGTCAAGTGACAATCGACCAAAGAATTATGTGGTACTATAATAATTCAATACCTGGGGCATTGCCTGAACCAAAATAGTATTGCGCACAAGGAAACTCTATGTAAAAACTACTTTCTCCGGGATGGGAGGCATTCAATGACGTTTCAGACCCTTGTGGCAAGAACGGACATCATTTTTCCCTCGAACCATTAGAGATTGGAATGCACTTCCGATTCGATTATTTCGACGGCTGAAGGTGCTGAGAATTGTGTAACTAAGTTTACCTCTTTGGTTAGAGCTAAGGACTAACTTCTCATTTCACAGGTCCTGGTGTATGAATGTCATTTGACGTGTCACCAGTAAAAACTCTGATTCTGATGAGCTCCACCATTATTATCCATCATTATAAAGAGAAACGTCTAGGTTGGGCACAGTTTATAAACACAATAATAATAATAATAATAATAATAATAATAATAATAATAATAATAATGATGATATAAAGCACCATTCAACGACGTTTCAGACCCTTACGGCAAGAACGGACATTTATAAAGAATCGTTCTTCCTTCGAACCATTAGAGATTGGAATGCACTTCCGATTCGATTATTTCGACGGCTGAAGGTGCTGAGAATTGTGTTTAAGTTTAACTCTTTGGTTAGAGCTAAGGACTAACACTGATTTCACACGTCCTGGTGTATGAATGTCATTTGATGTGTCACCAGTAACAACTCTGATTCTGAAGAGCGCCACCATTATTATCCATCATTATCAAGAGAAACGTCTAGGTTGGGCACAGTTTATAAACATAATTATAATAATAATAATTATAATAATAATTATAATAAGAATAATAATAATAATAAAAAAACTTGTGACACGATTTCAGAATTTTAATTCGTGTAGTCTTATAGAACGGAACCGAACGGACAGCGGAAGAATACATTTTGTCGATCAGAAAACGCGACTAATTAACACAACATGCCAGATAGAAATGAAGCAGGGTAATGTGTTGCCTAGATATATTGCAAATCAATTGTTGAGGCATACAGCTTTGGCTTTACATGGATATTAAATGGCTTCCAAACGAGATGTTCGCGCCCCTTCAGAACAAAGGTCACCCGACTTTCCGTTTACATGACTTGGGGTCAGTCAAGCGTAGCTGATCTATTGAAATTTCCATTTCTTTATGTAGCAGGTCGACTGTGTGGCACGGACCTTATTTGCATTATCTGCTGGTTCCTAGTCTGAAGGTTATCAGTATTGGAAAAACAGTTAACCAGTAGGGGTGTAACGATGCATCGATAGTTCGATGCATCACGATAGGGACTGCCTCGATAGCAATGCATCGATAGTACTTTGGACTATCGATAACTATCGCCGATAGTTCATTCAACTATCGATAGTTTTGATAGTTTTTTTTTTCATGAATAGACTTTGAAAATATACCTGTACTGTTGTGTAATAACGCAATATTTTTGCTTAGGATATCCATGCAGCTGTAATCAGGACAGACTGATAAGCCTTTACATGTGTGCATGATGATCTGAGTCTTCACTGGTCGCACATGTGTATCATAGATTTTTGCCATGTGGTGAATTTCTCGCGGCAATGAATTTCCCGCCGTCATTTTTGCACGCGCAGTTGAGGCAGTATGAAATGTTCTCGCGTTTTTCAATAACAAAATGTCAATCAATGATAGTTTGCTCACATGTTTGTTGCATGCAAAAAAAAACATGAAAACATGACAGTGAAACCTGTGCGACATGTGAAGGCTCAGATCAGCCTGCACAGTCATATATATATGTTTGCTGTTTGTATTAGCCTTCCGTAGTATGGCTTCTGGGACAAACGTCATTTCCCTAGTCAGTTTTGAAGATATTTGCAAGATGCGCAAGCTGATCTTTTGAATGAAGAAATGTTTGTTTTTGCTATGTGCTGACTCATTCACATAGGTAAATGTATAATAAACGATGGTATAATGCAGTTTAATTTGTTGTACATGTTACTCTTTTTGCGTCCGACAAACACGATAGCTAATGAGTATTAGGACAAGACTGTTAAACCGCCCTTTTGTGGTCTCATTAGAAATGCTTCTCGAGAAATGCACAGAATGCGCGTACTTGATAGACTCAGACTAGTCGATTAGTATGCACCAATGCATCAATGATGATTTCATCAGTCAGCTGGCCGGACCGACTGGGATTTCAAAATTTCTAGAACTCTGGGGGGAACATTTAAGCTGACAAAGATTTATTTTCCTGCCATCATTCTGTTGGAGAAAAAAAAACACAAAAAAAAACAAAACGTGCAGCACGAGGCCTTAGGTCTCCGTCTATCAAGCACTTTCTTAAGGTGATTCTGGGTGTTTCGATGTTGAACACTGGACAACCTCGGACAAACTGGCGTTTTTCTTTTTCGTATGTCTTTCTTATTTTATTTTTGGTTGTCTTTCTATCATAATATCTTGAGGGATATTCCAGAAAAAATAACAGGTCAAAACGGCCAAATTTCATTAAATAAAAACGTTGTATTATCATTGCCGCTTGTCTTTGCTGTCTGGTGTGCAAGGACTAAATATCCACAGTGTCGGAGTGACCAGGTCGAGCCCTGTGCGTATTGTTAAATGAAAACACCAACTTGATCATTGCTTTACTTCTATTTTGATAGTCTAGCTTTTGATGCTAACTTCAAATAAAAAATAGGTAATGCAGTTTGTTAGATTCATGTCGCCCTTAAAGAGGTGCTAAAATGTCGTGCTGTGATTACGTAATACTATGTAATGATTAATCGGGTTACCTAATTACACGAATCCACAGATTAATTTACCACAGGCGACAAACATCAAACAATCAAAAAACGATCAGCATGTGTCAATTTCCACAAGCAGAAAATCTCAAACATCGCAAAGGTGCATTTGCATAGGTATTAAAGCTATGATAACCATCACTGACAGGCATATATACTGGAAGCAGCAAGCGATTTTTTTTTAGGCGGTGGGTCCTACTGTAGGTGGTGGGGATATATAAAGAGCCGTCTACCCATGATGTTTTTTCTGGAATAGCCCCGAGGGAATGAATGCTGATATTGAAACAGAAAATAAACATACAATTTTAGGCCATTTCAATTTTCCTAACTCGTTCTGTCACTCTTAGCCATTTTATGTGAGTGATATAACATCTATGGATCATGTATAACAGTACCCGATAGTATCACGATAGTATCGTGATAGTATGCCGCGATAGTGATAGTATCGTGATAGTACTTTCCATGATAGCAATACTATCACGATAGTCAAAATTGGCCTCGATAGTCAGCCCTATTAACCAGACCGCCCTGACCTTAAAAGTTCAGGGGGTCTGGTTACCTGTTTTTCCAATATTGACAATGTGCAAGCTGGGAGCCAGCAAATATAATGCAAATATGGTGAATGGTATGCGAAAGGCCCTTGGTTCGAGTCACGGTCGAATCATGTTCTTTTTCGAACCCGGTGACATTTGGTGGCCAGTGGGGGTCCAGCACCGCGTCTGAGGGCATGAAAGAGTATGAAAAATAAGTTTCGCAGCCGGACTGGATAGGACTCAGAGATTCGGAACGGATCTCGTTAGGAGAGATTCGGGGCGAATCTAATTCGGCAGGGGGAAAATGTAGCAGGTCGACCATTTGGCTTGGTAGCTCAGTCGTTAGAGTGTTCGCACGGTATGCGTAAAGGCCCTAGGTTCGAGTCCCGTTCGAGTCATGTTCTTTTTCCAACCCGATGACATTTACTATCTACAGTAAGGCTCGGGTATAAGAACAAAAAAACTTTATTCCGAATCTCGGCGCTTCGAGCACTTTCAAAAACACTCGGAACTGTTCCGAGTAGATGTATATATTCGGCGGACACTCCTCGAAAACACCCGCAAGGTCCGCGCTAAGTATGCGGCACGCGAAGTTTCGCAAATTATTCTGAGTCATAATATCGTATCTGGAGGCAATATTTTCTCGCGAAGTTATGCGGAAATACTCGGAGGAATTTGATGAATTAACCGGACATTTTTTTTTTTTGTTTATTTAATGTTCTTTTACCATCATATGTGTGTGTGTGAGTGTGTGAATTCGGGTTTAGCATCGCTTTCAACAATTGTTCAGTCATATCATGACGGTGTCTGGTTGCGACAGGGAGCTCAATGCTCACTTTTATAGTGCTGCTTCACTGAAGTATCATGTCCCAGACACATTACATGATACCACACTCAGTCACATTTTCCTGACACTGGGTCGACCAGTCCTAGCTCAACCCCGCAAATCTGAGTGCCAAGCGAGGAGCAGCTAGTACCATTTTTAACGACTTTGGTATGTCACGACCCGGGATCGAACACGTGACCTCCCGTTCCCTGGAGCGGACACTCTACCAACTGAGCTATCGGGGCCGGTTTTTACAATCATATATATCAGGGATTTTTTATAAATATATAATAATAAGATAATATATATCACTGATAGTTATTATAATGTAAACAATGTCAAAAGTCAACAAAGAGGTAATCACTAGTTACCCAGGGTGTGAAACTGTACAGTGATTTCAAACAAGGGAATCAGTTGGGCATGACGAGTACATTTTTTTTTTTTGGTTTTGGTTTTACTGCCCTTTCAAGATTATTTCACTCATCGAGCCGATCGTTAATCAGAGGTGGACGAAAACCGGAATACGCGGAGAAAAACCACCTGACCTTCTGTTGCAGAACTTGTCGTCTCACATGCATGACAAGAACATACAACCAGGGATTTTCCTACCCTTCAGAATCAGGATCCAGGGGCCGCTGGGTTTGGGAAAACAGCTTGCTATTATTTATAGTTGGGAATTTAAATCAGCTGTAACTTTGTCAATTTTGGTTTAATTTTCATGAAATTTTTATTAAAATGTAGCACAACATCAGAAATTGGGAAATTTGTTATCAAATTTGGGAATATCTGTCTGTAAATTTGGAAAAAAAGGGGTCAATTACCGGCCCAAAAGTTGATCTAGGAAAATCCCTGACAACTCTTTCAAGTCCTTAATTGAAAGCATGTTGAACATTATAAAATTATGGTTACGGTCAATGTAATTACCTTAGAAATGTTAATTAGGTAATTAAGAGATAAAAAAATGACCGTCCCGTTTTGTAACTTACCTGTACAGTTTAATTAAATTAAGGAAGTGGCTATTGACAGCCGGCTGTCGATAGCCAATTCGCTATTGACAGCCGGCTGTCGATAGCGAAATCGCTATTGACAGCCAGCTAAGATATTGGATATATATATACATACATATAAATGAATATAATTTGATAAAAAAAAAACATGAATGCATAAATAAAAATGAAATAATTATAGAATATTAAAGTGAACTATTAAACTTTTTCATACAAATGAAATTTTTCATCAGAATAATATGAACTATTAAAGTGTTCATTACACTTAAGGCATAAATGGTTGGAACTAGATCTACAAGATGTAACTCAATGCTGTGGCTAAAATAAATAAATAAATAAATATTTTGTTTAATAGATTATTAAGAATCTCAATAAATAAATAAAGGAGTCTAAATAATGTATATGCAATTATTTTAAGCTCCCCTGTACGGAGTACATGGTGAGCTATTGTTGTCACCTCGGTCGTATGTGTGCACGTTTGCGTTCCCGTCACACTGTGTTTAAGTTTTTCAAATGCTTATATCTCAACAGTCACTCATCACAGAGCACTCATATTTGGAACTTAAGTCCCTGGGACAGCCCCCGCCCATAGGGGCTTGAAGAAATATATGGGCTGCATGATGCTTACACGCAGAGCTGAATCCAGCCCGCACACTAGTACTGGTAAACCGCTTAGAGGATCTAAGCCGGTCCAGGAACCGGGATGCGAAGCGGACCATCCATGCTAATAAACCCTATTGGTTTCATTGGGCGACAGGGCTTGAGATGTCATTTCATCTCAATGTCGGGTAAAAGTCCCACAAAATTGGAAGCAACGTCTCCAAAATGACCTTTACAGTGTTGACTGGGACGTTAAACATCAAATCAAACAAATGTCACAGGGGAGGAAAAAGAACATGGCTCCACCGGAACTCAAACCCAGGGCCTTTCGCATACCGTGCCAACACTCTACCGACTGAGCTACCGAGCCACAAGGTCGACTTGCTACATTTTCCCCCTGCTTAATTAGATTCGTCCCGAATCTCTTCTCATGAGATTTGTCCCCAATCTCTAAGTCCTATCCAGTCCGGCTGCGAGACTTATTTTCATACTCTTTCATGCCCTCAGACGCGGTGCTGGACCCCCCACACTGGCCACCAAATGTCACAGGGGTGGAAAAAGAACATGGCTCGACCGGGACTCGAACCCAGGGCCTTTCGCATAAAGTGCGAACACTCTACCGACTGAGCTACCAAGCCACACGGTCGACCTGCTACACAAAGTACCTGGGAGGGTCTTCTGATGAGGTCAAAATATATCTAGGCCACTGTGATCTATATTTCATGGTTCAGTGATTTTGCCTATTATCTCGAATACTATTTGATGGAGAAATGTCATACCTGGATTATTAGTTCCAAGTGACCCGATAATTGACCATAAAATATATCTAGGTCTGTGTGACCTATATTTCATGGTTCAGTGATTTTGCCTATTATCTTGAATACTTTTTGATGGAGAAGTGTCATACCTGGGTTATTAGTTCCATGTGACCCCATGACTGACCTCAAACTATATCTAGGTCACTGTGACCTATATTTCATGGTTCAGTGATTTTGCCTACTCTCTTGAATGCTATTTGATGTAGAAATGTCTCACCTGGATTATTACTTTCATTTGATATGATTATTGACCTCAAAATATATCCAGGTCATTGTGACCTATATTTCATGGTTCAGTGATTTTGCCTATTATCTCGAATACTATTTGATGAAGAAACGTCATACCTGGATTATTTATTCACATCAGGCTTTTGTAACAGTTTACTTAGCATTTAGTCTGAGAGACATTTAGACCTCTAAGCCCACCTTAGCATAAGACTGATGTCCACACCAAGACCCAGTTGTCTGATTCTCAGTAGACAGGTATCTGTTCTTTAACCACTGACTAGACAAAATGGGTCTAGAGCTCTGGAGGAATGTTAAATGGGCTGGAAACAAATAACATTGTTTTGTTTGTTTGATTTGAAGTTTAACATCCCCATCAACACTGTAAAGGTCATTTTGGAGAAGTTGCTTCCAATTTTTGTGGGACTTTTATCAGATATTGAGATGAAATGACACCTCAAGCCCTGCTGCCCAATGAAACCAATAGGGTTTATAAGCATGAACGGGCCGATTCGCACCGCATTGCCTGGGCAGGCTTAGATCCTCTAAGAGGTTTACCAGTACTTGTGTGCGGGTCAGTTTCAGATCTGTGGGAAGCATCATGCAGCCCATCTATTTCTTCCAGGTTTACCAGTACTTGTGTGCGGGTCAGTTTCAGATCTGTGGGAAGCATCATGCAGCCCATCTATTTCTTCAAGCCCCGATGGGCGGGAGCTAAAATAACATTGTGGATTGTCATATCTACTTCTCCAACAGATCACTATTTACCATTGTTCTGATGATCATGACATCCCCTACCTTTTGAATATAGTGTAGATCCAGATGAGATGGCTTCTGAATGAGCCAACTGATCAGGATCTAAATGTTTGTTATTCAGTTTGTGAACTGGACAAATACATTATACATTGTGTATTCTGCAATTTATTTGGTTAATAGACAGAAATGGGTGTGGCAAAATTAATTCACTCAGCAGGACAATGGTTAATTGTTGTGGACCTTGGAGTTTTACTATGTCAGTTTGTCCTATAAAACTGTTCGCTTTCCATATGCACGATTGGCCATGATATGATGCATAGATAACTTGTGAAACAAGAGTGCCCACAGGGCCCTGAAGATCTCACCTGAGTATCAGTGTCTCTATTACATTCTCTATTACATTCTTGGCCCAATGGCTATAATTTGAACAAACTTGGTAGCGGTCCACTAGATGAAGCTTCATACCAAATACCAAAGACCTGGGCCTTCTGGTTTCAGACAAGAAGATTTTTAAAGGTTTTCCCTATATAAGCCTATGTAAAACCAGTTAGCCATGGCACGGGGGCATTTTTTGGCATCAGGGCTATAATTTGAACAATCTCAGTAGAGGTCCACTAGATGAAGCTACACGCCAAACATCAAAGACCTGGGACTTCTGGTTTTTAGTCAAGAAGATTTTTAAAACTTTTTTTTCCTATATAAGCCTATGTAAAAGTAAAAACTAGTGTGTCCTGGCGCAGGGACATTTTGGCCCCAAGGCTATTATTTGAACAATCTTGGTAGAGGTCCATTTGATTAAGCCTCATAACAAATATCAAAGACCTGGGCCTTCTGGTTTCAGACGAAGATTTTTGAAGGTTATCCCTGTATACAGTGTATATGTGAAATCAGTGGGCCTGGTGCGGGAGCATTTTAGGGCCCAGGACTATATTTTGAACAATCTTGGTAGAGGTCTACTAGATGAAGCCAAATATCAAAGACCTAGGCCTTCTTGTTTCAGACAAAATTTTTTTTAAAGGTTTTCCCTATATACACCTATATGAAACCAGCGGGCCCCCGCGCGGGGGCATTTTTTGCCCCAGGACTATATTTTGAACAATCTTGGTAGAGGTCCCCTAGATGAAGCTTCATACCAAATATCAAAGACCTGGGCCTTCTGTTTTCATATAAGAAGATTTTTAAAGGTTTTCCCTATATAAGTCTATGTAAAACTGGTGGGCCCTGGTGCAGGGGCATTTTTGGCCCAAGGGCTATAATTTGAACAATCTTGGTAAATATCAACTAGATGAAGCTTCATACCAAATACCAAAGACCTGGGCCTTCTGGTTTCAGACAAGACAACCTTTTAGAGGTTTTCTATATATAAGTCTATGTAAAACTGGTGTGACCCAGCACGGGGGCATTTATGGCCCCAGGGCTATATTTTGAACAATCTTGGTAGAGGTCCACCAGATGAAGCTTCATACCAAATATCAAAGACCTGGGCCTTCTGGTTTCAGACAGTCAAGAAGATTTTTAAAGGTTTTCCCTACATAAGTCTATGCAAAACTGGTGGGCCCTGGCGCAGGGGCATTTATGGCCCTAGGGCTATAATTTGAACAATATTGGTAGAGGTCCACTAGTGGAAGCTTCATACCAAATATCAAAGACTTTCAGACAAGAAGATTTTTAAAGGTTTTCCCTATATACACCTATGTGAGACCTATATGAAAACACCTGTAAAGTTTCAAAAGGATTGACCTAGAACTGTAAGAGGAGTTGCGATCACAAGGTAGCTACTCCCTATACATTTTAACATTAGTCACCAAATCATTGGAGCAGCTGGTAATATCACTACTTTAGCAGGTTCCATGGTAAAGACCAACTGACGGGATAATCACAGTACCTGAAGCCATTATATAAAAAATTATATTAAATAACCTGTCCATAAATGTTTATAAAGTAAAACATACAATAAATTTGCAATAACCCATTTTCATCAATTTAGTTTGCTGGCTGTCAATAGCGAATTCGCTATCGACAGCCGGCTGTCAATAGCGAATTCGCTATCGACAGCCGGCTGTCAATAGCGATCGCCTTAAATTAATCACCATTCGCAAACACTCCGAATATCACAGGTAAGCTCTGAGGTCCGCAGAATATTGAGCGCATAACTTGGAGTAAAATATTTTAACTCAGAGTGGTTTACTTCAAACCATTCGGTGGAAAAACACGGATTTAAAAAGTTGTCGGCCCAATGAAAAAGTAAAACAGTTCTTATACCTGAGTCGTGCTAGGGTTGGCTAATCGGAGCTGAAAAGATAATCGATTATCAGTCATGCCATTGCGATCGATAATCGATTAGTAATCGTTAAGGTTTCTGTCATAATTTTAACTGTCTGGCTTTCTGTCTGAGCATGACTCTTACCATATGTTGCACTTTACCATATGTATATTTGAACAGACAGGCCTGAGCAAACAGTGTAGACCCAGATGAGACGCCGCATAATGCAGGGTCTCATCAGGGTCTGCACTGTTTGCCACTCATTCAGCTATTTTAGGCATAACTTTGGGTAGTAAATTGTACCTATCAAGTAATCGATTAAAAGCAAATCAGAAATGATAATCATTTTTGTGGGATTTATCGATCGATTAACCAATTATACGATTAATCGTGTCAACCTTAAGCCGTACTGTATCTATCAATCTTCCAATACTGTCATGCCCGCGCGGGTGTTTCCGACAGGTGTACATTACGTACACTCTGTGTTTTCAGGATGAATGCCTACACAGTAACCATGAAGTCATATAGGATACGTTCAGAACGGAACCAAACGGACAGCGGAAGAACACTTTTTGTCGATCAAAGAAACACGACTAATTAACACAATAATTATGCCTGAAATCAAAGTTTCCTCCCTAGGCATTTAAAACACGCCTACGGAACGATAGAATGCGTAACCATTGGTTAAGAACGTGAAGCAATTAGAGCGACATCCGGTTAGGAATTAGATCGCTAAAAAATGTAAAGAAACTGTGCAGTTTCTGTGTTTCATAAGTTATATAATTTTTACGAGGAAGTTATTTAAAAAACGGGGAATTACATTCAGGAGCCCATTGATATCGGCATCTTTGGAGTAAATACCAAATCCCGTACTTCACACATTTTGGCTAAATTTAGTTTCTCCTGCTGAAGGTGAACTCAAGCCTTAGAAAACGAGTAGTTTTTCGAGGTGTTTGTTGCCTTTTATTTATTACTGCGCTTTGCTACAAGTTCAGCGTATTAACATGCGCACACAATAAACATATATGGTTATATGTGTTGTGGGTATTTTGCTTGTCAATGCAGCACTAGCGAGAAATCACCACGGAAAAGGTCGAAAATGGTTGGTTACGCATTAGATCTATAGAAATGATAACAAAACTTGCAACTATAAAGCGGATCTGTTTTCATCTCCACGGCCCCAGAATCACCCGCACCTTGTTCTACGGAACCATTTTTAGCCAACCTGATAAGCAGTGCGCTATTGATTCGATAATGACATAGTATTTTATGGAAACATTTTCAGTCTCCAGAATCATAGTACCGAATGATTTTCACTGACTTTTACGCTGCGTTTGTTTTATCAATGGTCCGGTAATTGACTGAAATGAAATAAAACATGTTTTGGAGTTTTAATTTCTGCGAAGAACTCCTCATCTGCCAAAATTTGCTGGTTAAGCATTAGATCGTCTGGTTGAGCATTCGATAACCAGAGGGAAAATCAAACCAGTTGCTGCCTAAGTAAATGCCAGCAGCTTACTACAATAAAAGGTGGTCTACATATGATTTCTAAATTGTGTTAAAATAACCAGAGAAAGAAAGCTGTGATGAAAAATACTCTTTTGGACAAGACCATTAAATGTCTGGGTATCATGCTTATCTGACCGAATGACGCGCCGATTCATAAATAAGAGGTCATTACTTGCTTTTGTAGAAAACAAAATGGCCAGCTTACGCTTTGTAATGGCGGTTAAATCTATATCCGGATGGGACGGCCATTAAATGAACCGTCTCATCCGAGAATGAAAGCTGTTCGCCATCCTGTAAATGAATTTGACTTAATCTCCTATTAACAAGAATTGCCCAAAATAAAAAAAATGGAGAGAACCCGTTTAAGAAACTCAGGCGTGAAAGGCTAAGGGTAAGATCGTTAACACTGCAGATACGAAAGCCTATTTGGCTTATGTAGGAGAAAATAAAATACCGTAAAGGCGTAGTAACGCGACATAAAAGACGTAATAACGCAAAAAGGCGTAGAAACGCAAAACAAAAGACGCAGTAAGGCCAATCAGAAGGCGAAGCTACGCAAAAAAGGCGTAGTAACGCAAAAACAAGGCGTAGTAACGCGAAAAAGTGCATACTAGTGCAAAAAAAAAAGACGTAGTAACGCAAAAGAAAGGCGCAGTGATGCGAATCAAAGGCGTTTTTTACGCGAATCAAAAGGCGTTGTAATGCAAAAAGGCATAGAAACGCAAAAGAAAGGCGTATTTGTTTTAGCTCGCCTCTGCAAAGCAAATAGGTAGCCGGAATATCCTACTCCTGGGACTGCGCATGCCCCCAAAATATATGTCTGTATCATGATCGATAACCCAGATCGGAGATCCCGTGAGTTCTATGCTAACTGTCAAAACGATAAGATAAAGATATTGTCTAAAACCAACTTCTTATTAATACAAACAGCGTAAGAATGACACACCATGTATTCTTAATCATGTTAATCAAGACGAACTAGAATCCATTTGTAAAATTTATAAATTTTAAGTAAACAGGAGGACAGGTGCGTTCATTAAATAAATTGAGAGAAGTAAGTAAGTCAGTCAGTCAGTCAGTCAGTAAGTAAGTAAGGACTTTATTTAGTGAGGGTAGCAACATTTAGCACATACTAAAATACATGTAATAGCTAATCTTCCACGAGGCCCTCAGCTAATCTTCCATGATCTAATCTTCCTTCTTAATAAAACATACACGCTATAATATTTTGTTTCATCGGCAGTGTCATTTTTAGATATGAGGAAAAAATATAGATATAATAAATTGATAGAACATACAAGTTATAATATTTTCTTCCATCTGCAGTATCATGTTTAGATATGAGGAACTTTTGAAACCGTTTTGAATATGGAGCAATATTTTCTCACGGATGTATCTAGGCAGTGATTAGGCAGTTTACATTAAGCCAAAAGTCCAGTTTTTTGTTCACTATCGACCGACTGTTGATAATATTGTATTTAGTACTAAAAAGGTTGTAGACATTTGTTTTCTCCACATCATTTTGTTTCTTTGAATAATCATTACGAAAACACGCCTATACAAATACAATGTAACCTTTATCGCCAAAAAAAACGAACATTTTAAGATGAAAAATTGTGATATTTTTCTCATTTCTGCACAAAATATAATGTGATTTAAAAAAAAAACAACAACAAAGGACTGGTGGGTATATTGCCTCCGAGTGTAGGTAGGAGAAATAGTCTTAAACTGTTTCATTAATCTCTTAAATTCCAATGTCCAATCAAATAGTGTAGATCTTCACCAGACGCCGGATTCTGCAGCGTCTGATCAGGGTCTACACTCTTTGCCAAGCCCATCCTATGTTTCCAAGATAACCCTCTTTAGTTTTTCACAACACTCTGACCTCACTGCGACTATTTTCATTCTAATAGTTTTCCCGACAAGTCAGTGATATTCACATGCACTTAAACATAGAACAGCTTTTCTTCTGAGCACCTTTGGGTCGATTGACAAACAATTCCCAGTGGAATTCTTTTCACTGACTGTTACAAGGCGGTTCTTCTTTGGCGGTTTATTTATGTTATTGTTTGTCACTGATTGTATGTATCGCATTTTGGATAGCCAGCTGGTATTGATTCCTGATCATTGCTTTACTTCTACTTTTTATAAGCACCAAGTTTATAATCATGAGTGTCTTATGCTCAGCCTGGCTCTCTAATGCTTGACCATAGAAACACGATATAGATTTAATCGCCATTAAAAAGCGTAAGCTGGCCATTTTGTTTTCTACAAAAGCAAGTAATGACCTCTTATTTATGAATCTGTGCGTCATTCGGTCAGATAAGCATGATACCCAGACATTTAATGGTCTTGTCCAGAAAAGTTATTTTCATCACGGCTTTCTTTCTCTGGTGATTTTAACATAATTTAGAAATCATATGTAGACCGACTTTTATTGTAGTAAGCTGCTGGCATTTACTTAGGCAGCAACTGGTGAGATTTTCTCCTCTCTGGCTATCGAATGCTTAACCAGACGATCTAATGCTTAACCAGCAAATTTTGGCAGATGAGGAGTTCTTCGCAGAAATTAAAACTCCAAAACCTGTTTAATTTCATTTCAGGCAATTACCGGACCATTGATAAAACAAACACAGCGTAAAAGTCAGTGAAAATCATTCGGTACTATGATTCTGGAGACTGAAAATGTTTCCATAAAATACTATGTCATTATCGAATCAATAGCGCACTGCTTATCAGGTTGGCTAAAAATGGTTCCGTAGAACAAGGTGCGGGTGATTCTGGGGCCGTGGAGATGAAAACAGATCCGCTTTATAGTTGCAAGTTTTGTTATCATTTCTATAGATCTAATGCGTAACCAACCATTTTCGACCTTTCCCGTGGTGATTTCTCGCTAGTGCTGCATTGACAAGCAAAATACCCACAACACATATAACCATATATGTTTATTGTGTGTGCATGTTAATACGTTGAACTTGTAGCAAAGCGCAGTAATAAATAAAAGGCAACAAACACCTCGAAAAACCACTCGTTTTCTAAGGCTTGAGTTCACCTTCAGCAGGAGAAACTAAATTTAGCCAAAATGTGTGAAGTACGGGATTTGGTATTTACTCCAAAGATGCCGATATCAATGGGCTCCTGAATGTAATTCCCCGTTTTTTAAATAACTTCCTCGTAAAAATTATATAACTTATGAAACACAGAAACTGCACAGTTTCTTTACATTTTTTAGCGATCTAATTCCTAACCGGATGTCGCTCTAATTGCTTCACGTTCTTAACCAATGGTTACGCATTCTATCGTTCCGTAGGCGTGTAAAAACTCCTGAAAGGCTTCTGGGCCTGACAAATTCAAACCCATAGTTCTGCAGACCCTTCACAAAGAGCTAGCCCGCATACTTCAGTTTATCTACCAAAGATCCCTTTATTCAGGAAAGCTCCCACCCATATGGAAGGAAGCAAATGTAACCCATATTTTTAAGAAAGGTGATAAATCTGACCCATCCAAATTCTTTGAATTACCTGTTTTTGAGGCGGTGTCCTTTGAACATCATGAATAGTGATCACAGTCATTTACTTGTGCCCCTTCTGTTAGGGATGGGTATTGTCAGAACTTTCATATCATGATATATTGCGATACGGTTACTGCGTATCACGATACTTATCACAATATATTATGTAGCAATCTGAAACATACTGGTAATTGTAAAAAAACACTATATATTGGAAAAAGAAGGGAGTTTTCATGGGTATATATCATTTAACCTATGTCTGCTCATGCACTTACAAAACAAAGGTACTACTTACAAGAATTGTCCCAATGCTATGAGGGGAAATAAAGATACTATCTGAAAATGCCATTAAATGTTGTTTTAGATTGATGGCCTCAGTCATTTTATTTGTGACTGTCATCTTTTGCAACCTAAAATGTTGCTAGATGTCGGCTTTTCCTTTTTGATTATAAACAACTTGGTAGTTGGCCATGGTAAAGTTAGTTTTGGTTTCTCTCGATTACGCAATCTTGTAAATGCTGGACGGCTTACACTAAAACGGCGTATACAACAACAACAGCCGCGTGATTCACCGAAATCCTAGCTCGGCCTACACGAAGACCGGCTTATACGTAAAGGGTGGGAATCGATTAAATTACTAAATACAGGCCCAGGAATGATTCTGTTTACGCTGAGCTGTATTTACCGATAAGTTACGAAAGAACATATGAAAAATGGATGAAAACAAAAGAAAATATCGGTATTGGTCGACCGTATTGTGATATTATAGCCCCGCTTGAAAAGTGGGGCTATATTGGATTTGCCCTGTCATTCCGTAATTCTGTAATTCCGTAATTCTGTAATTCCGTAATTCCGTTATTCCGTTATTTTTTCGTCACAGTTTTCCCCGAAACTAAGAGAGCTAGAAAACTAAAACTTTGTATACACGTGGACAATGGGTGCCTCCACGGACCTTACCGAAATTATGACCAAGGGCCAATAACTCTTGGAGTTATCTCCCCTGATAGGTTTTTTTAAATGAAAATGTTTGGTCACAGTTTTCTCAGGAACGAAAGAAGCTAGAAAGCTCAAACTTTGCATAAATGTGGACAATGGGTGGATATAGGGAGCTTACCAAAATAATGGCCAAGGGCCCATAACTGTTGGAGTTATCTCTCCTGATAGGTTTTTTAAATAAATGAAAATATAGGTTTTTTTTAAATGAAAATGTTTGGTCACAGTTTTCTCAGGAACTAAAGAAGCTAGAAACCTCAAACTTTGCATAAATGTGGACAATGGGTGGATATAGGGAGCTAACCAAAATAATGGCCGAGGGCCCATTACTTTTGGAGTTATCTCCCCTGATAGTATAGTTTTTTTTTATAAATGAAAAGGTTTGGTGACAGTTTTCTCAGGAACTAAGAAAGCTAGAATACTGAAACTTTGTATGAACATGAAAAGTGGGTGGATGTATGGCCCTTACCAAAATAATGGCCAAAGGCCCATAACTCTTGGAGTTATCTCCCCTGATAGGATATTTTCTGCAAGTAAAAAAATCATTTCACTTTTCTAACCATCAAACCATGAAAAATATTTTCGATACAGTTTTCTCAGGTACTAAGAAAGCTAGAAAGCTGAAACTTTGTATAAACATGAACATTAGGTGGATGTAAGTAAATAATGGCCAACAACATTACTCTTGGGGTTATCTCCCCAGCAAAGAAAAAAAAAATATTAAAGTTTTCTCTGGAACTAAGAAAGCTCCCCTGATAGGTTAAAAGCTTTTAGAGTCAATGTGTCTTACTCCTCTGATAGCGCTATAGCGGGGCTATAGTCAGATCCTCTGACAGCTCTAGTTTTTTCTGAACTGTATCAGGATATGCTGATAATACCGCACATCACTACCTTCTGTATGTATACATGTGGCTTGAAATTGGTTTCAGAGATTTTCTTGAGGCTTTCCAAACATAACTAGAATGCAGTCCATGGCATACCATTGCAAATCCCCATGCTTTCTCTAGGACTGGCTAATCGGAGCTGAAAAGATAATCGATTATCAGTCCTGTCATTGTGATCGATAATCGATTACCGTATTCGGGCGTGTATTACCCGCAGTTTTTTTCCCTCGAATTACAGGCCCAAGTTCAGGGTGCGGGTAATCCGCCCGAATTATTTTTGGAACATTTTATTTTTACTTTTGGCAGCTGAAAATGGGATGCATCTCATGTTATGCTCCATCTTTTTACGATTCCGGACATAAATAACGTTTGATTGTCCACTCAATTTTACTTACACGTGAGTAATATAACAATCTCTATTACTAGCAAGCCCGATTTTGTGAGTATTATTCCTAAAACTCTGATTTTAAACAAAATAAACAAGCAAGTTCAATGCGAACATCAAAGTTTTCCGGCATCCAAACTGCCGCCCACAAATCACCGCTAGTTTTTTTCTGCACGCGATCGGTAAATGACGTCATCGTACCCCAGCAACCCCACACGTGTCTATTGTTTTATCTTAATGGGGCGTATCTCTCTCATAAAAAATTGTTTGGAAACGGTAAAAAAATTCTCGCTAGCAAAACAGCGCTTTCCGTAAGCTCCGTCTTAATAACCAACAACAGAATACAGATGTGTTAACACAAATTAAAGAGTTCAACTTTTATCGCCAAGCGTCTGCTATTTGGCGCCAAAGCCATAACCATTCACGAGATAGCAGAATAGTCTTAGCAACTCGTCTTAGGAGCAATTAAATAATTTCCACACTGGTTGCGGATTAAATTTAATGATTGGGGAATAAACGCAAAGTAGAGACATAACTTGACCATATTTTCACACCTAATCGACAGCACCGCAGGGTGGCAATTATATTACAGGGATTAACAATAGTGTCATAATTGAACCGTTATAAATCAATAAACATTGTAAATCCAAATCAGACATCTGCGGCGTCTTTCTGAGGTGTCTGATCTGGGACTGCACTGTTTGCCGATGTCCCAAAAAAGAAACGTCTGCGGCGTCTTTCTGAGGTGTCTGATCTGGGACTGCACTGTTTGCCGATGTCACAAAAAAGGGCATATGTGGGTTAATAAATAAATAACAATGGTGAACAGGTAAAGTTTTTTCAACATTTTAATGCAAAATACATGCTTTCTGGTGATACTCGCACGCACGTGCATTTTCCCGCCTTTTGAAGACGATCGCGCGTTCCGTTGTGTGCTACAAAAACTGGCCAAATTCTTACTTTTTCTCACTGACGCATCCACCAAAATTTCAGCAAATGTTCCATGCGGGTAATACAACAGAATAACAGTTTTCCCCCAGATTTTGGCAAAAAAAGGGGGTGCGGGTAGTACGCAAATGCGGGTAATACACACCCGAATACGGTAGTAATCGCTAAGGTTTTTGTCATTATTTTACCTGTCTGGCTTTCTGTCTGAGCATGACACTTACCATATGTTGCACTTTACATTATGTATATTTGAACAGACAGGCCTGAGCAAACAGTGTAGACACAGATGAGACGCCGCATAATGCGGCGTCTCATCAGGGTCTGCACTGTTGCCACTCGTCCAGCTATTTTAGGCATAACTTTGTAGGGATGTAAGGATAGTCAGAAAATGACTATTGCGATAGTATTGACATTGCAGGAAGAACCATTGCGATGCTATTACTATTGCTGACTACTATTGCAATACTATTGCGATACTATTGCCTGAAACAAATTTTCTCGTTTGAGAAGGAAATAAAAACTATTCAATCCTTCAAACTATTTTCTGTATGCTTTATCTGAATACAAGAAATAAACAAGATAATTTACACAAGAGAGACACCTGTTGTAAACTCCTGTTTGCTTTTCTGTCCGCCCTACATGAAGAGGAAACAGCTCCCCAGGAGCATCTTTTCTCCTTTAAGTTTAAATCCTTCTGGAAGAGCGGGAGACTCATTTTAATAGAAGCAGCCAAGTAAAATGCATCAATTCACAGTGAGAATGTGAAATCAATTTCTTAATCAAAATAAATGTAAGCTCTTCACGAAGGCAATGAAATCTTTGCTTGTCTTCAAAAACACTTCAGACATAACAAAGTGGCTAAATACACCTCAACCTCGTTATAACACTGAACTTTGGGTCCAACCAAACCGACCATGTTAGTTAACCGAATCGTGTAATAAACGCCGGATATGCAGTCTATTCTCTAATTACACTGTAAACACAAGCCTCCGGCGCTACCGATAAGCCTATAATGTTCCGGGTGACAAGGTGCGAAAATAAAATCAAGTTATGTCTCTAATTGCATTTATCCCTCAATCATACAATTTAATTCACAATCAAATCGCTCCCAAGACGATTAGCTTCATCTATCGGTAGATGTATGCATATTAATAAAAACAGACTATTCTACTGCCTCGTGCATGGCTACATTTTGGCGCCAAAATAGCAGACGCTTGGCGGGAAAAGTCGAACAGTTTAGTTTGTGTAAACACATCTGTATGCTCTTGTTGGTGACACGGATCGAGCTTCCGGGTATAAATCGGGAATTGTGCAGGGCGCTGTTTTCTATCCACCTCTATCCACAACCGTTTAGCTATTGAGAAAATATGTTTTACCGGTTACGGAAGAAATACGCTTCATTAAAATAAATAGTAGATAGCTGAAAAACTATGTCAGCAATGCATACGATTCAGAATCAGAATTGTTACCGATGACACGTCAAACGAATCCATACACCAGAACCTATGTTTTGGGAAGTTAGATTTGAATCTTAAGACCGAAAATCTGAGGATATGTTTAAATTTAAGTCTCAGTGTTTCGGTACAAAATCGATCGCATGCGTTTGTTAAACGGAACACCTTTCAGATCAGGGCTAAAGAATTTTTATATCCAAATCGGCCCCGGTCGACCGATGACGTCATCAGTAACGTGCCGAACATGCCTTACAATGTCATCCCGACATTCTTGCATCGGCCAACTTATCTAATTTTCCATCATTTTCATTGTGTAATGTTTTTTCCAAACATCATTTGTATTTTCCTTTTGTTGTTTGGTTAAATCTTTTAAAATATTTTAGCAATTCAAATAAAAAGAAAATCGTAGGTAGAGCACGTTTTTATTTTCTTTAATTGTTTTCTAGTGCGGTATTTCCCTTACACGGTGTCCAAGATTCAAAATTAATTCCTCTTCTGTATAAACATGTCTGGATGCCCAAATAATAAACGTTTTTTGCAGGACGACACGTATTTCATTTCCTTTGATGCCTGTTATTGACAAAATACCTAAAACATCAACCAGAACATTTTTTGCATCTTTTGAAGCGGTAGTGACACGTGCGGACTTTCCATGATTCATGTGCTAATTAATGCGGGCGGCACCCTTTGATAATAAATACCACTGTGTAAACACGCATTAATTATCGCTTTTCTTATCACTGGCTTGCAGATTAGCGTAATAAAAATATGCGTGGTCGTCCGTGTCAATTATTTCGAAATCAATTAACATCAAAGTGCTGTTGAAATATGCTTCAGAAAGTTGTAAATTTACCAGTTCAATGAAGGAATATTCAGCGTGACATCGGGTGTTAAGTGAATAATGTGTAACAAAATAGGATGCATAAACACAGTGTACCTGCAGGATACCGCCAAATCAAGACCGCCAAATCACGATTCGGCTGTAATTTTATTGCCTTTATCTGGCGACAAGCAGCCGTTGTCTCCCACTGACACAGGAGATTATTGGATTATAATTAGGACAATGTACAGTTTGACGCTTGATCGGGTTCAAGACGTAGGTGGTTATAAAGAATATAAATTATATTAGAATGAAAACAACTTCGGGAATTATCTGAAAAACTTGTGATATAGAAAACTATCGAAACTATCGATAGTTCAAAACACTATCGGCGATAGTCATCGATGTTTAACTTTACCATCGATGCAGTGCTATCGGCCCAGTGCCTATCGCAATGCATCGATGGTCCGATGCATCGTTACACTCCTATAACTTTGACTAATAAATTGTACCTATCAAGTAATCTATTAAAACCCAATCAGAAATGATAATCATTTTTGTGGAATTTATCGATCGATTAATGGATTGTACGATTAATCGTGGCAGCCTTAGCTTTCTCCAAAGGGGCAAAGTACCAAATTAATTACTACCCTTACAGGGCAAAGCTACACAGGCTGTGGCTTGATGCTTAACTTAATATAGATGAGGAAGACTGGGTTTGGGTACAATGTAGACCATTTATTATGCGCAAGCATTATGATTAGATAATTATAAAATACAATCTTGTGCTAATTAAATTGCAAAATATTGCGCAATAACATTACGCAATGCTATTTCATTTGCTTTGAAGGCAAATGATCTCCACTAAGAATATAAGTCTCTTTAAATATTCTGATCCAGCTTCGAATGAGCTTAGTCCATGTCCATTGAAATCACACTGTCTAGCTATGAACATAGTCTATAATCCAGATTTCAGCGATGAATACATGCACTGTGACACAGATTCTCCACTTTCGTCCACTTTCTCCAGCTTATACAGTTCTTTTCACAGTTCTAGTTATGAATACAGTTTCTATAACTGGACGAAACTTAACCACAGTGAGGATGTCCGTCATAAGGGCTACATGTAAATGGTCCACCTAAACTACTTCACTAATACTACAAATTGAGGAAAAAAAAAAAAAAAAAAAAAAAAAAAATATATATATATATATATATATAAATGAATAATCTGTGTTAATTGTTAAACATCAAGTGACAAAACAGCCTAAGAGGAGTGGTGGGTGGGGAATAAAATTGCCAAAAATCCAAAATGGCGGATTTGCAATGCTGCTTTGCTGCTTGCTGCCTGCGCTATGGAGCTGAGCCCGCCAAGACAAGGAGTCGAGGGTGATAGGGTGATATGATTGGCCCAAGTTGATCATGTGACAAGCTTGGGCGGAGCTAGGTGAATTCCTGAAATCAGGCTATCTATAGAATATGGTTCTAAAAATAGTTGATGCAAACAGTTATCTGATTATGCCCAAGGTGTGTGAAACTTCTTACAATGGAAAGCATAGTGGCATAAAGAGGTCTCCTTGGGGGACACCACTGGGGAAAATTATCATCAGTGGAACCTGATCTGGTCAGGAGGGTCAGAACATTAAGTAACTTGAAAAGAAGGGGGGTTCAAGCAGGTCTCCCTGTGGAACCCAAGCGGAGGTAAGTTGGTCTAATTAATAAAGGATTAAAACAAGTTAATCCACTCATTAATTACTACCCTTACAGGGCAAAGCTACACAGGCTGTGGCTTGATGCTTAACTTAATATAGATGAGGAAGACTGGGTTTGGGTACAATGTAGACCATTTATTATGCGCAAGCATTATGATTAGATAATTATAAAATACAATCTTGTGCTAATTAAATTGCAAAATATTGCGCAATAACATTACGCAATGCTATTTCATTTGCTTTGAAGGCAAATGATCTCCAAAGACCCAAACCCAGGTAGGGTGTAGAGTTGATAGGGAGCAAAGGTGCATGTGTAAACAAAATAAAACATACATGTAATAAACATAGTAAATATAAGCAAAACATGTATAACTCAGGTGTATGAGCAGGTGAATGGCATAAGTGCAATGTAAGTCAGCTCGTCCCCTTCAGGCCTTGTTGGTGGAGCGTGGAAAGGAGTCCCCCATAACCTTGGCAAGTTGGACTCGATGTTCAAAAGAAGGGTCAATATATCGCTGGTAAGCATCGCTGGACCAATCCCCCTGCAGTTTGATCCACTCAGCCGGTATTCCACATTGCAAGGCAAAGCTTGCACCCCCCCGCCTAAATGAGTGTCCCGAATATAGGGACGGATTAAAACCCAGTTTACGAAGACAAAGGCGAAGGTGGGTAATGAATGTTGTGTAAGTGATTGGCTGGGTGCCTTGCGGGGTAGGGTAACTAAATAAGGGTACAGGACTATCCAACTTGGGGAGAAGGCCAGTACATAACATCAAGGCAGATGAGGGACAAAAGGGGGAGCTAGCTATGTGTGGTAGAGGAATGAGCAAAGTCCTCTGTCTGTATTGGATAGTTTTGGACCAGCGTACTAAAAGGACTGCTCCGTGCGGGCCAAACTGGATATCCGACACACAAAGGTGCTTGTCCGGATTAAATCCGGTATGAGAAGGAATTAGTAAATTTGACTTCCGAAAGAAAGAAAAGAAGGCAACCAGACAAGCTGCCCAGAAACACACATCAAAGGGTCTGTTTAGGTTCAGAACTGCCAGAATGCCTTGCAAGATAGAATTTGTAATTGGCAATTTTTGATTGATCCCATCACCCTTGTGCCTACGAAGTCCTTTCAAAATGGAAGAAAGGTAAAAATTATTTTCCAGGGGGTTACTATGCCCTTCATCTAAATGCATAATACGTACCACGTTCAAATATTGTCGAACCGAAGAAAAGTTTAGTTTTGATCCTAAGAATGCAATGTATCTACCTAAATTGCAAGGCGATATAGGCACAGGTGCAATATGAAGGCTTGAACAGAATTGGAGGTACAATGCCTGCTGACTCTGGTAGGTGCGCCTGGTTGACTCTGCAAAGGTTAGTGACCGCAAGGCCGCCACATCTTGATCTAGAGAAGCCATCACACTCTCTCTAACCCTGGTATCTACCAAAGAGAAAGGAGAAGCTGGCATGAGACATGTGACAGCCCAAAGGGGATGGATAAACATAAGGAGAAATTCTAGAAAGCCGACCCGGTTCATGAGCTCTCGAGATGTCGTCGGCGACCGTGTTAACCAAACCTGGGATATGTTTGGCTGTGACGTGGAAGTTAAACTTGGCAGATAACCAAAACAGGGTTCTGAGGCATGACATGATAAAGGGATTGGTCGAAGTGCCGCGGTTAATGGTGGCCACTGAAGTTACATTGTCCGTCTGGATGTAAATGCGCTTGTTAGTCCAAGCGGGTGCCCATCTACATATTGCCAGAAAAACTGCTAATATCTCTTTTTGATTAATGTGGAAGTCAGCTACCTCTGGCCAGTCCAGCCGCCAGTGGGTATAGAACCAATCACCATCATATATGGCCCCAGCTCCCAAGTTACAGCTATCAGTAAAAACTGAGGTAAGAGGTTGTTTATCCAAAAGCATAGAACGCCCATTGAAAGATATCATGAAACGATGCCACCAAAGAATATCTGCTTTTATGCTGCTGCTAAGCTTAATTTTATGATTGCCTTTCTTTAGCAAGTTTATAGTGTTGATAATGCGACGCGAAAAAACTCTGCCACCATAAATCACACTTGCGCAAAAGTTTAGCTTCCCAGCAAGGGACTGCAATTGCTTCTTAGATGCTCGCTTGCGTTGCAAAAAGAGAGACAACTCATGCTTGACCTGCATGAGCTTCTCATCAGGTAGCCTGAGGCACATGGCGATGGAATCAATTTCTATGCCAAGAAAAGTGATCCTTGTGGTGGGATCCACCACTTTTTTCCAATTGATATGAAATCCTAATTTTCTGAGTAATGAAATGAGAATATTCATTGCATTCAAACAGTCCTGAAAGGTATCAGCTTTAATAAAAAAATCGTCGAGGTACACGACAGTTGCTGTTAATCCACGTCTGATAAGCATACGCCTCACCGCCTGAGTAATTCTATGAAAAATACCTGGTGCTAGCTTACTACCGAAGCAAAGACGAGTGTCCCTTAGGTACACGGTCCTCTGACCAAATTGCCACCTCAGTCCCGTGACTTGTTTGCTTTTATCGGACAATTTGACATGTCTATAAGCAGCTTGCAGGTCAACTTTTGCCATGTAGCATCCCTGCGTGACCAAGCTGGCTGCATCATCTACTCGTGAAAATCTTTGATGCCAGTCGCTGGTGCAGTAGTCATTCACAGACTGTCCTGTAGGTAATGAGCAATCATGAATGAGCCTCACCCCCCCGTCCGGCTTAGGTATCACACCTATAGGACTGATAATGCGAGGGGGCTCTGAGACCACTTCATAATGTCCCATCTGGATTTCCTTAAGGACCTGTGCAGTTGCTTGGTCATACAGGGGGCTACCTGGCTGAGCGGACTTATGGTTAGCACATTCCACGGGCACTGGAGCAGCGTCTTCGTCAATGATATCAAACCCATTTTTGATTCCATGAAGTAAGAAGTCCCTATCAAAATCATCTTTAAGCTCTTCTTCCCAGGCTGAGAGGCGTAAGCCATCAGACGGATTAACTGATACCTTATCTAGTTTTTTGTTTGAGTATGGGTAACCGCAGAGTGCCGTTGATGGCATCCAGGGTGTGAACACTGGTGTACAAACTTGCAACCCTCCCCATAATGACACCCACTTTTAGTGTTGAAAAGCTTACAAATGACCTTTCCATCCAGTGTGTGGGGCGAGCCGGGAGACTGGGGCTTGGACGCCTGAAGATTACTCCCCCTATAAGTGAAATTATTGGGCCTTGGAACCCGGGGTTGCAAATAAACTGAGTGAAGATGGGGAACATCTGTGCCCCACCGGAAGTCATGGGCACATTGGAGTTTCCTATACTCCCTGTCATACAACAATACCGACACCAGATTGTATCGCTGGACAAGTTGACATACTTTGGTGGTGTATGACAGGTAGTCTAGGATAGCATCCCCACTGAGCTTAGACTCCCCGTGCAGCTTATAAAGAATGGCTAAGTTTGCCACAGTCCATTGGGCTAGAGATACGTTTTCAAGTCTGGGTTTCTTCGGGCCGGACTTTAGTACAACTTGGTGTGACCCTGCCCCGCCCACTACTATCTCTTCTTCCACGCCCCCACCAACAAAATCGACAATGTCGTAATGGGAAGGAGCCGACTTACCATTCGCTGCTGACGACAAGTAAATCTGGGGATCTTTCCAGGACTGAGTCTCGGGGGCTTTTGGTGCATTCGGACCGCTTGACAAGGCCGATATATTCACTACATTAGAGTTACTGTCACTAAGAAGCGCTTGTCTCGCCGGTAAATCATTAGCAAGCCCATTCTGCGCCTGTATCTGTCCGCGTGCGAGCTGGTTCAAGAGTCCTTGCACATAAGAATCGGGTGTTGTCATCGACGAATGGGCGCCGCCATCTTGTCCACCATGTGATCCGCTGGTCGACGCTGATTGGTCCATTGAATTTCGCGCCGCTTCCAGTGGTGGCGCGCGCATCTCTTCGGCCGCGCTTGTTTGGGCGACCTCTGTTGAGGGTCGCACAACTGTCTGTTGTGGAATATGTGTGCCGTTTAATGTCCGAACGCACGCTAAGATTAATTTCTTTTGACCCCTCGGGATTTTCACCTTAGAAAGGTCCTCATCGTTCAAAAGTTTGAGGGCTTCAAGAGATGTAAAGCCCTCTTCAAATAACTTTTCAACGGCCCCCGCACTAATCATGTTTTCGTTCGCCCAATTGGCGACCACTTCCTCTGGTGTCATTGTTGTTATAGTGATGATGTTTTCCTCCGTATTTATTACGTCCGTGGATGCCGATTCAGGCAACATAATCCCTTTCACTACTTGGAAGTAGCTTTAGACTTCCGACATCGAATTTCGCTGCCGAAAACGCAGCTTTTTTATCATGATTCTGATGATGCTAAAAAGCGTCCTTCACTCCCTCACGAATTTAACCGTTTCTGTTCCTGTTTACGATCTTTAAACACGATCTCATTAATGTTTGTGCTATTGGTCTTTTTCCTAATTCCAATCTATTGATCGTTCAGTCACACATTATCCAAGTTAATAGTTCATTCACGCATTATCCCAGTACAAAGGAATAAAATTGCCAAAAATCCAAAATGGCGGATTTGCAATGCTGCTTTGCTGCTTGCTGCCTGCGCTATGGAGCTGAGCCCGCCAAGACAAGGAGTCGAGGGTGATAGGGTGATATGATTGGCCCAAGTTGATCATGTGACAAGCTTGGGCGGAGCTAGGTGAATTCCTGGAATCAGGCTATCTATAGAATATGGTTCTAAAAATAGTTGATGCAAACAGTTATCTGATTATGCCCAAGGTGTGTGAAACTTCTTACAATGGAAAGCATAGTGGCATAAAGAGGTCTCCTTGGGGGACACCACTGGGGAAAATTATCATCAGTGGAACCTGATCTGGTCAGGAGGGTCAGAACATTAAGTAACTTGAAAAGAAGGGGGGTTCAAGCAGGTCTCCCTGTGGAACCCAAGCGGAGGTAAGTTGGTCTAATTAATAAAGGATTAAAACAAGTTAATCCACTCATAACAAAATGTATTTCCAGTCCCCGCCCATTGGAGCTTTTAGAAACAGATTGGGCTGCATGGTGCTTCCATGCAGAGTTCATCACGTGAACAAGTCTGTGAAATGAAGACCCCCTTAAACTCCACTTTATTTTGAGAAAACTGGGGTTTACATGGGTATTCAATATTTTTCTTATTTCTGCTCCAATACATAGGTTGTGGGTACTCGTTAGAACCGCCTCAATGAGGCGGGTTCTAACGAGCACACACAACCTATGTTTTGAGCATTTATTAGAAAAATATCAAGGGTTTTCGTCAGAAAAGTAGCCATTTTGGAGATGTGCAAAATGCACTATGCGGTATGGGTGTGTTATCGTAATGTGAAACCAACCAAACATCAGTACTGGGAAACTATTTGGAAGGTCAAAGCCTGCAAAAAGTGTAAAGCAACACAATATGACATTGTGGGGAATGGGTACACCTAGCAGATTTTTCTGCCATTTTTCAAAGGGAGATAACTTTTGAGATTATCTCTTCACTTTCCTAGAAGCCTCGGTGGTGCAGTGGTTACGCTACTCGCCTTGTAAACCAGGGATCGCAGGATCGATCCCGGGCTTCTCCAGACTTTCGGATGAGTCTTTAAACTGAGGTCCCGTCTCAGTATGACCTTAGCTGTTGGTGGGACGTAAAACTAAAACTCACTCACTCACTCTTCACTTTCCTATAAACTGTGTCAAAACGGAAAAGGGGTGTACACTCAAAGAAAAGCTCCTCATGAGCAAATTCTTTCCTTTTAAAAGTTGACCCCTATTGACAAGAACTCTTAAGAGCTTCATTGAGATTCTTGGTACAAACTTGCATCCAGGAACGGCAACTTTTATGCAAGCACCCATGTTTGACCTTCATTTCATGGTTCAGTGACTTTGCGTGCGTCCCCACAGGCGCAGCATAGCCTTCCGCGGAATTCTTATGATTATTTCACACCATAGCACCCCAATTATCAAGGCTGGAAGTCAACCACTTTAAATCAACCACAAATACATGTACATGTACAATAAGATTTCAATGGCTCGAAAACTGATACTTTACCAGGACTGTTTCGAAAAATGTTTCCAACATCTATATTTTGGATACTGTAAATGTCTAAATTGATCGTTTTTTTGTACTCATTCGAATCACCTTGATGAGTATATACGACATACCTTTATTAGTTAAAAGAAAAATGGAAAGACACCCCTTATATGCTTCCAGGCCTGGCAGTACTACCGAGGACCGTCGTTTTAACGACGGTAATTGTTCCCTAATATTTTGTCGTTATAAGGAATTTGTCGTTATTAAGAATCCCAGTTAGGTGTATGATAGATAATAAAGTGCATTTTCCCTTTCATTTCTCCAGGAAACCAATGTTGTAGAGATTTGTTAGAATTGCCTCTTTGAGGTGATTCTAACAAATATCTAAAACATTTGTTACTTGGAGTATTCAGGGTTCTCACTAGGATTTTGAAAATTTGAGTAAAATGCTGTCCTCCAGAAAAGGTTGGGAGTTTTACCATACTTTTCTATTGAGACTTTCCAAAAAGATGGAGACAGAAATGAAAAAGTTGGAGTAAATTACTCCAAAGGAGTTAACGAGAACTCGGGTGTTAGATTACAAGAATATTTCATGACTGGAGTTTCCAACCCTACATTAGCCCCGAGGCTAAGCGTTGAGCTAAGGATTCTTTTCGTCGAAATTGTCGTTATAACGAGTTTTGTAGTTATAACGAAAGTTGGTATAAAGTGGGTTGACTGTACTGTGTATCTGTCAGTGGCTCAGACTACTTCTATCTCAAACAATTTTTCATGTTCCACAAGGTGTTTGAGCCATTGAAGTTTCACTCCATGTTTCTTAACCCTTTTTGTACCAAATGGACTCTTCCTCCTTACAGTAGGGCATCAGAGTGGCCAGCGTAGGTAGATTTAAAAACAAAATTCTCGTGCGTCGATTCGATGGGACTACTTCCGATTTTGATGCTCCCATTCGACTGACTATTTTCACATCAAATTACGTGATTGTCGTTTAATTATTAGCTTTGACAAAGATACAAGCGATAAATATAAATATTGCTGTATTCAATATAAAGACTAAAACAAGAATTAGCATTTTTGTGTGGGCAGACCAAGGGTTTGAAAATGGCGAATTTTCAACCATGTCGGTACCATCGGAAAAACCAAAAATAAACTATTATAATATTCCTCGCGATTATTCTCACCTATATCATCAATTCCGGCATATATTAATCTGTTCACCTTGAAATTTGTGCCAAAATCGGCGAGGGAGCATTTTTTTGTGCCATTTTTTTCTACCCACTTCCGGTCGAAACGTGTGTACAAAACCATTTTTTCTTTCCAAAATGGCAGGTTTGGCTAAAAGATTTAAGTGAAACTCACAGAATTCCCCTGTATTCGATAACATCGAATGAAAAGCGAGTTGAATACAAGTCTTGTGGTATCATACTCATCTTCTTCACTGAACAATCCACCTTTCAACCATGTTTGTTTATAATTTATATAAAAAATATGTCAATACACTGAATGTACAGTAGTAGTATTTACACAAGCATGACACAGCTGTGTAGACAGTTTGGTGTGACGAAATCATATTAAATTACGTCATATTAAATGACGTCAGTAAATCTGTTCGACTAAATCAAAGTCCGCATACTACTGATTTTTTTTTTCAACTGACAGATTGGTCTCTCTCTCTTCGTCGTCATTTCTTTCGGTTCATGATGCATTCCTTACGCGTATCTTTAAACTTTCATTTTGATTCTCTCCATCTCTCTCTCTCTCTCTCTCTCTCTCTCTCTCTTTCTCTCTCTCTCTCTCTCTCTCTCTCTCTCTCTCTCTCTCCTCATCCTAGCACAACAAAGTGGGCCAACGTCGGGCCCGGTCAGACACGTCGTATCGCTGTCGGCCCGACGTTAGTTCGACATGCTCTGCTGGCTGGGTCTCTCTCTCTCTCTCTCTCTCTCTCTCTCTCTCTCTCTCTCTCTCTCTCTCTCTCTCTCTCTAGTATGGTTAGATTACCAAAATAATTCAACGTATCAGACTGCACAGCACATTAAACAATGCCCCCACCCCTCCCCGTAATCCTGAATCATGCGAGAAAATAATGACTTGATAAGATATGGAAACGCGCATGCGTAACCTCCGTAACCCAACGCAGAATTGGCTCTCAGTTGAACACGGTTTTTGTTAATGTAACACGCTCGAGACAACTCTCACTCAGTCCGTAAGACGGACTGATATGTCCTTGACAAATGTGCGAAAAATTATCTAAATCTGGAGGGGAGCATTTTTTTGTGCCATTTTTTCCCGACATGTGTATCGCAGTAACGGGACGTCAATAAATTGAGGGGTCATGGTTTCGCGGCGTCTGCTTAGTCGGTTTAAGCATTCAAGTTATTTACCCTTTTCTGTAGACCTCAGAAAAGATGATTCTCTTTAAATGTCTCTAGTTTTTTTCCAATCTACATCTCGTAACAACATGTAATGGCCTATAAATTACCGGAAGTTCTTGTGATTTTCTTCCTTATTTTTTCTGACAAAATATAGTCCCAACCGGCGGAAGCAGATTGCGAATAGAATCATAGCAACGGCCTTAGATGCCGCCCTACTGTTATATATAGCAGGAGTCCATTTCTAAATTTAAGGGTGAAAGTTTGTGGTATCTTCAAAATTGATTTGGAAAATGGCTGAACATCCTGCAAATAGTGTAGGCCCTGATGAGACGCCGCAGAATGCGGCGTCTCATCTGGGCCTGCACTGTTTGCCAAGGTACCCCTTTTGGGGTTTCCAGTACTAAATGGGTTAAAGTCTCACTTATACAGTTTTCTTTTTGTAGGAAAGTCTTCGTTGGTGGTCTTAGCTGGGATACAACTAAAGGTAAGTTTAGGAGTATACCTGAACCTGTTTTTTTACCATAAAAATCCTAAAAGTTTGGACACCTTGAGGACTTGGTGTAATCCTAAAATTTTCACAAATTTATTTTACAATTCAGGAAGGAGTCCAAAAGGTGCAGACAGAATGGCAAACTGTATACCCTGATCAGACTTCAGGAGCAGTCTAATCTGGGCCTGCACTGTTTGCTCAGGCCTGTCTGTCCCAATACTTTGGATCATTAAGATACACCTGAACCTGTTATTAACCCATTTTCTTTGGAAAACAATAAAAAATAGCATCTCTCGCAAAGCTTCACAATTTATCATTTTTCCTCAACTTGTTTAATAAATTCAATAATACATGAACACTCATATAAGATCAGAAGCCTCCGTGGTGTAGTGGTTATGCTACTCGCCTTGTAAACCAGGGGTCGCAGCATCAATCCCAGGCTTCTCCAGACTTTCGGATGAGTCTTTGAACCGAGGTCCCGTCTCCGTATGACCATAGCTGTTGGTGAGACGTAAAACTCAAATACTGACTCACTCATACAAGATCTTTTATTAGACCAGTTCAAGTTTTGACCACTTACAAGCTCATTAAGCAAACAGTGTTTTGAACAACTGGGTTCTATTGAGAGGTGTCACATACTTAAGCATTGTATGCTTGTGCACTCTTCTATTGCTATATGTTGGACAAGTCCATTTGTCGTATCAGGGGTGTCAGGTCTATTTTTTCGTTTTTATTATACCCGCTTTTTCGAAGAAAAATCGGGTATATTGTTTTCGTACCACAGTTCAGTCCGGCATCTGTCTGTCCGTCCATCACGTTTCTTGTAAATGGATCTCCTCTTCAACCACTGAAGATACAGTTTTGAAACTTTGCATGTGGATAGTACATGGCATGTAGATGGCAGTGGGCTACTGTTTTGTGACCTTGACCTCAACATGACCCCAAGGTCAAAGGTAAAAAAAGTATGATTTGCCATATCTTCTAAATTATTGGAGTTACACTTCTGAAACTTTCTTATTGGATGCTCCAATATAGAATATGTCGGGCTACTTTTGGTGTGACCAATAGTTATCCCCACGTTTTTTGAAGAAAAGTGGGGATATTGTTATCGCGTCCGTCCGTCTGTCTGTCCGGCTATCTCCTCCTATACCGTTCATTGGAATTCAACCAAATTTGGTGTGTGAGTTACTTACATGAATGGCTTCTGCAAGAGCACATTAATTTTTGGACCAGCCCCCAGGGGTCCCTGGAAGAGGTCAAAATGTGGGGATTTGCGATGGCGCACCATCGACTGCGCGATCTAGTTTACTTTTGGTGTGACCTTGACCCCAAGGTCAAAGGTCAAAAAGTATGTCTTTGCCATATCTTCTAAATTATTGGAGTTACACTTCTAAAACTTGGTTATTTGATGGCTGTTGGAATATAGAATGAATTGGGATACCTTTGGTAGACCTCAACATAATCCCAAGGTCAAAGGTCAAAAAGGATGACTTTGCCATATTTTCTAAACTATAAAGGTTACACTTCTGAAACTTTGCTTATCCAGGGCTTTATCCAGGTATTTTGGGAAAAGACCCCTGGGCAAAATTGGGAAAAAATTTAGGCTATTTGGAATTGGGAATGGGGCCAAATTTCGGCCCTGCTGAACAGGCAGAAAATGCCGTGTTATCAGTTAGAATGTTATTTGCAACTTTTTTTAACTGACATTTAGTTTTGGCTAGCTAATACAGTCATTAGTGTTATTCATAGACAAATAGGGTATTTGCGATGGTATACCATCGACTGCTGCTCTAGTTCTATTTTTGATGGAAAATTCTGTTAGCAAACACTGCAGGCCCTGATCAGATGCCGTGCTCTGCGGTGTCTGATCTGGGCCTGCACTGTTTGCCAAGTTAGTTTTAAGGTTAAACATCACCGTCAGCACTGTAAATGTCATTTTGGAGACGTTGCTTCCAATTTTGTGGGACTTTTACCCGAAATTGAGATGAAATGACATCTCAAGCCCTGCTGCCCAATGATACCAATAGGGTTTATAAGCATGGACGGGCTGACTCGCACCACTTTGCCTGGGCAGGCTTAGATCCTCTAAGCGGTTTACCAGTACTCGTGTGCGGGTCGGTTTCAGCTCTGCATGAAAGCATCATGCAGCCCATCTATTTCTTCAAGCCCGAATGGGCGGGGTCGGCACTGTTTGCCAATGTACACCTTTAGGGGTTTCTCGCATGCAATGGGTTGATATGATTTAATACGATTTCGTTTCAGACTCCCTGTTGGCATACTTCAGCCAATATGGAGAAGTCATAGACTGTGTGGTAATGAAAAATCAACTGACGGGGAAGTCCCGAGGGTTTGGCTTTGTCACATACCGTGACGTCAGCTGTGTGGAAACTGTGCTGTCAGTACCTAATCACATACTAGATGGACGACAGGTAACAGAATATCTTACAATAGTTACAATGATATAGTCAACCTTTGTTATCTCAAACTCCAAGGGATTTGGAATTTTGGTTTGAGATAACAGTAGTTTGAGATAAAAGGAAAATTTAAACAGAAAAGGCCTAATATCTGAGAATCTGTTCAGATCCCCACCCCAAAACCATATACATGTATATTCGTGTTCCTTATGATAAGATGATATGATAGCGCGGGGTCATGCCCCATCCCTCCACTTCAAAAAAGGACATATATTTCAGAAACCAGTCAGATCCCCACCTCTTAGCCGTATTAATATTGTCTTGTTCCTTATGTTAAGACACTCTCAGTGACGCCAACCTGGAGGTCCCCCAGGGTGGGCTGGGGCTATGCCCCACTCCCTTCACTTCATCAAAGGCTTAATATCTCAGAACCTTCCAGATCTCAACTCCTAAACCATATATATTCTTGTTTCTTGTGATAAGACACATTCAGTGTCACCAAGAGCACATTAGAGGAGAGCATCTAGCTTCTGCTATAAGTATGCTATTTATCATGTGGGTGCCAGCCTAATCTGATTGGTTGAACAAATTCAGTGTTTTACTGAGGTTTCAGTGTTCATTGAGAAATACTGTTTAAAATAAGTGTCAGTAATGATTCCCTGCTGTTTGTTTTATTGCTTTTGCTGAGAAATACTTTAACCACTCTGCTACATACAGAAAGTGTTTTATGCAGATGAAAGCAGTACAGGCTCTGACAAGCATGAAAAGTGCATAGCCTCAATACCTTATATCGAAGAAAATGTTCCAACGCCTAAATCATATATATTCTTGTTCCTTATGATTAGATTCATTCAGTGACACCAACCTTTGGGTCCCTCCTCCCTTCTCCACTCTCTGGGCAGGCCATGCACCCCCCTCAACTTCATAAAAGTCCTGATATCTTAGAAACTGTTCAGATCCCATTCTTAAACCATACATATTCCCTCACTTATAAAAAAAGTGGTTTGGGAATGCTTCCATCCATCTGTCCGCCCATACGTCAGTCCATCATGCTATGATAGCATTGCTATCTCCTTTACCACTGGCGAGAATACAACCAAATTTGGTACACAGGATGAGGGTGTGCGAGAGCAGCATTATATATGGCCCTGCCTAAAGCAAGGGGATTTGCGATGGCGTGCCATCGGCTGCACGCTTTAGTTTTTCATTTAGTTCACATTCTGCAGAAGAGCAAAATAGTAAGACAATGTTACTCAGGAAAAGTCATTAACCTATTTAGTACCGGAAACCCCAAAACAGGGCAAACAGAGTAGGTCCAGATCAGACGCTGCAGAACTCAGCGTCTGATCAGGGCCTCCACTGTTTGCTAAAAGTTCAGTCATTTTCCAAACAAATTTTGAAGAAAACACAACCTGACACCCCCAAATTTTGAAATGGACTCCTGCTGTATATAAGGAGGAAGATTCCATGTGGTTCAAAAAGGGTTAATGAAGAAAACACACAGCTTCAGTAAACAAGGGATAACAAGGATAATTTAGATAATTTTTTTTCCCTAATCATTCAAAGAATGATGGGAAAGGCATATAGTGTTACCCCTGTCTGTCCATCCATCCGCATCTGTGTCCAAGATGGGGTTTGAAATAAATCATTAAATAATAATAATAATCGACCCTAGTTATAGAGGGTAACACATTTAGTACTGGTACTAATCTTCCATGTGGCCCTCTTTTCCTGGGTATGAACCAGTACTTAGCAATGTGGATAAAGTTTCTTGCTCAAGGAAACAACACTTGGCGCTTGCGAGGATCGAACCGACTACCTCTTGATCTCAAATCCGATGCTTTACCACTGAACCACAGCGCTCCACTGTGCAAATATGCAATTAAGTTTTCTTAAAATTTGTATGCCACCACATTTGTGCATCCGTGTCCTTCAGACCTGCCCATTGGAGCTTGAAGAAATAGATTGGGCCATACGGAGCTGAAACCAGTTTCACATTGAGTACTGGTAAACTGCTTAGGGGTCTATGCCTGCCCAGGCAAAGTGGTGCGAGTCAGAAAATCCCAACATATAAGACACTTTTGGTTTGTTCGGTTGGCAGGGATTGAGATGTCATTTCATCTCAATTTCGGGTAAAAGTCCCATTAAACATTGTTGTGGGTACTTGTTAGAATTGCCTCATTGAGGCAATTCTAACAAGTACCCACAGCATCATTCTTCAGACAACAAATAAGGAATTTTATCCCTTAATTACACAAATCCACGGCCCCCGCCCATTGGGGCTTGAAGAAATAAATGGGCTGCATGATGCTCCCACGCAGAGCTGAATCCGACCACACACGAGTACTGGTAAACCACTTAGAGGATCTAAGCCTGCCCAGGTAAAGCTTTGCGAGTTGGACGGTTCATGCTTATAAACCCTATTGGTTTCATTGTGCGACAGGGCTTGAGATGTCATTTCATCTCAATGTCGGGTAAAAGTCCCACAAAATTGGAAGCAACATCTCCATAATGACCTTTATAGTGTGGACGGGAACGTTAAACATCAAATCAAACAAACGAAAGTATGGATGGCCCGACACACAGATCTTTGCCTTCACAGGCTTAGATCCTCTTAAGCGGTTTACCAGTACTTGTGAGCGGTCAGGTTCAGCTCTGAGTGGATGCAGCCCATCTATTTCTTCTGGGCCGGGGGAGACAAATCCAATGAATGTATAAGAAACTGAAATAGATGGCCACCATGGAATCGGGATGCAATGATGTCATCAGTGAGTGCTCTGCACTGGCCTGTCATATACAGGGAATGTGGGTGTCTGCCATTTAATGTGAATTCCGAGGGAAATTCTGGTTTTCCATATTTAAAACTAGAAAAAGTGTCCACAGGAAACGGATGCCCCCGCCAAATGCCATTCATAAAAAATATTACAAATGTACTTCAAATCAATCATAAAATATATGCATCAAGGGCAGATAATCCAAAAACCAAAAATACAAGAGTTGTCTTCCTTGTTCATGACACATAGTCTCAGTGTGATGAATGCACCTGTGAAGTTTCATGAATATATTCCATACGGTTTCGGAGTTATGGCCCGGACACGACATACCATTTGACTATATATATGGATGTAAGTCAAGCAGAGTTCTCAATAGGATTTTGAAAACAGGAGTTTAAGAATCCATCCATGGAAAAAGTTGGATTGAAATCTGAAAAGTTGGAGTCAAATTTTGAAAAGTTGGAGTTTAACCCTAAAAATGTGTGTCAATTATGGCTAAATGCATACGGCTGTAGAGTGTGACTCCAAAAGACTTTGGGGCTTGAACCCTTGTTCTGCTGTACATGACAAACCCTTTTCTTGTAGTGGAGATCCAGATCAGATGGCTTCCAGGATTTACACTGTCACTCAGATTGTGAATTTGAATGGGTAAATTACATTAGGCTTTGAAAGTCAGGAGTGGGCTGGGTAAATTAATTTATTCATCAGGATATGGGTTTTAATTGAGTGTGAGCAGTTAACAGTAGTACAGGCTCTGATCAGGCTTCACCAACAGGACAAGTCCGTTGAGGCCATGCACTTCATCCTAGTTCATAAAATGGCATATGAAACTTTTGGATTCTTTGATATGTTACACGACCATGTCCTGGAAATTTTGATTTTTGACCCCCGCGGGCCTGGGCCCACCCCTAGGAGCGTGATCAAAATTCCGAAAGCGACATGCACTACCCAGACCAAAGATCTGTTAGTTCCCAAAGTTTCAAGTTTCTATCTATCACCGTCTAGGAGTTATCCGGTAAGACGGATGGACGTATGAGGAAGACCATTACAATTGCTCCACGTGGTGACAAAAAAAAAAACACCAACAGTGCAGGCTCAGATCAGATGCCACAGGTGTCTGTTCCGGACTCCACTATTAGCAGGCAGTTCAACACTTGATAATTAATTTCTTTCATTCAAATAGGCCTAATCAAGGTAACTTGATAATGCGACAAACTCGAGTCATAAATTTCTTTAATCGTAATGAAGACGATTTATACACTAGATTATCGCAGCCTTAAATTATGCCTCCGACTTTTTTTGGACGGGTTTTTAAAAAAAATCCGTCTCTTAAAATAGCGATGTCCGGGCGGGCGGGCGTCCTGCGGGCGGGCGGGCGTCGTCCCAGGTTTACCTTTTGGTTAACCTTTTTTCAAAGTGATATTTTTCATCTATTCTGCAGCAGATTGTTTTAAAATCAGGACTGATGCATAAGTGGAGGTACCGCTTTCATGTATTGTCCATAAATGGCGCAAAAGACTAAAATTTTGGCGGAAATTTTCATTTTTCAAACTTGCGTTTTTCAGGTTTACCTTTTGGTTAACCTTTTTTCAAATGCCAGTGTAGTGGATAGAGTGCTGGACTACGGATCCTATTGTTGACTATGAATCTGAGGGGCGTGAGTTCAAACCCCGGTGGAGACATTTTTTTTTTTTTTTTTTTTTCTGTTCTTTTTTTTTTTCTTTCTTTTTTCATTCTTTTTTTTCTTTATTTTTCTTTTTTTTCATTCTTTTTTCATTCTTTTTTTTTCTTTATTTTTCTTTTCTTCTCCATAAACACACATAGAAGCCTCCGTGGTGTAGTGGTTACGCTACTCGACTTGTAAACCAGGGATCGCAGGATCGATCCCGGGCTTCTCCAGACTTTCGGATGAGTCTTTAAACTGAGGTCCCGTCTCCATATGACCATAGCTGTTGGTGGGACGTAAAACTCAAGCACTCACTCACTCTCCATAAACACATATGAACAATTATTATCTTCCTCCCCTGATAGTTGCTAGTAATAATACATACATGCATGCACAGGCATGGAATTTTCTTTTTTTTTTTTTTTTTCGTTCTTTTTTTAGCTCACCTGAGCACGAAGTGCTCAAGGTGAGTTGATGTCCGTCGTCCGTCAACAATTTCTTTAAACGACATCTCCTCCTGGGATAATGGCCCGATTTCAAAATTATTTTACAGAAATGTTCATTAGGTGACCCTTTTTCAAAATTGCTAAAATCAGTGGCCACTAGAGCTAAAAATAGAGCTAAAAATAGAAAAAACTTTATTTTTTTTTCTTCTTAAAACACATAAACAAATCCCCCCCCCCCCCACACACACACACAAAAAGTTGTTACTGGGTTAGGATATTGCATTTGTTCTGTACATACATGCATACTTAGTTTTATATACATACCCTACCCATCCCACCCTACCCTAGCATACCCTACCCTACCCCACAACCCCAGCCACCCCCATCCCAAAACAACCCCAATCCACCCCCAACCCAACCCCATCCCACCACTCCCCACCTTACCCGACCTCACCCCATCCCACCCACCCAAGCCCAACTCACCCCACCCCACAATCCCACCACACCCCATCACACCCCACCCCACCACAAATTCCACCCCATCCCACCCGACTCCTAACCCATTCCACCCCACCCTACCCCACACCAGCACACCCCACCCTACCCCACCCATGCCACCACCATCCTAACCATACTGAAAAAAAAACCCCCGTCCATAATGCCATTAGGCATTTTTCTTGTTTAACAATCAAATTACCAATAATCCAACTGTGTATTCAAGTATCCGGAAACAAAACAGTCAATTAATGTTAATCAGCCACGAGATTGCTGCATCTCGCAAACCGCAAGACTGACCAGCCAATCTTCTAGCCGAGAGAGTAATACAGACGACTGTCCTCGCCAGGTAATGCTTGAACAAGCCTGGCGGCGACGATTAACGGTAAACTTTTGATCCGAAAGCCATAGCTAAATTTGGAGATCAATTGGACACCCGCTGTTATCTTTTGATGTGACTGAGGTCATTTTTACACTGGATTACAGACGCGTCAGGCGAAAAAAATTGGCGTAATTAAGAATCCTCGACAGGAAATTTTACGCGTACAAAAGCAAAAACAGGCGTAAAAATACGCCGGATTCGGCGTTTCCGAGAACTCTGGTCAAGGGCAGATAATTCAAAAACTAAACAAGCAGGAGTTGTCTTCCTTGTTCATGACACATCGTCCAAGTATGATGAATGCACCTGTGAAGTTTCATGATTATATTCCATACGGTTTAGGTGTTATGGCCCGGACACGGTTTACTATATGGTACTAAGTCAAGGGCAGATAATTCAAAAACCAAAAATGCAAGAATTGTCTTCCTTGTTCATGACACATCGTCTCAATGTGATGAATGCACCCGTGACGTTTCATGAATATATTCCATACGGTTTAGGATTAATGGCCCAGACACGGTTTACTATATGGTACTAAGTCAAGGGCAGATAATTCAAAAACCAAAAATGCATGAGTTGTCTTCCTTATTCATGACACATCGTCTAAGTGTGATGAATGCACCTGTGAAGTTTCATGAATATATTCCATACGGTTTAGGAGTTATGGCCCGGACACGACAGACCATTTGACTATATATGGATGTAAGTCAAGGGCAGATAATTCAAAAACTTAACAAGCAGGAGTTGTCTTCCTTGTTCATTACACATTGTCCAAGTATGATGGATGCACCTGTGAAGATTCGTGATTATATCCCATACGGTTTAGGAGTTATGGCATGGACACGGTTTACTATATGGTACTAAGTCAAGGGCAGATAATTCAAAAACCAAAAATGCAAGAGTTGTCTTGTTCATTACACATCGTCTCAGTGTGATGAATGCACCTGTGAAGTTTCATGAATATATTCCATACGGTTTAGGAGTTATGGCCCGAACACGATGTCGGGATGGATGAACAGACGCACGTTAAGTTGAATTGGGCAGAATCCTAACCCCACTAGGTACCTCTAGTCTGCCCGGACGAACAGACGAACGGACAGGAGTAAAACTTAATGCTCTTCCGCTATTCTTCGAATAGGCGGGGGCATAAATATGTGAGCATGGGATAGAACAAGGCAAATCACGACGTTTTTGGTTTAAAATTGTAAAACATACATTTGCTGGTAAATTTCAGCTACAAAACAAGTTGGGTTTCTTGCAAATTACATGTGTTGTCAGCTAATTACTTTTTATGAATCATGGGGCTCTGTGGCAGAGTGGATAAGAGCGCTGACTCTTAATTATTTGGTCTCCTACCCCTCTGGGTTCGAGCCTGGCTCGATTTACATGTGAGATGCCAAGTTCTGCAACGGAAGGTCAGGTGGTTTTTCTCTGGGTACTCCGGTTTTCCCTCACCTGATTAATGATCAGCTCGATATGAGTGAAATAATCCTGAAAGGGCCGTAAAACCAAAACCAAAAAAAAAACTTTTTACAAATCACGCAGTAATATCTATTCTGTGCAGGACAGTGTTGTGTGATACTAGACACATTAGTATACCAAGACTATAACTTGCGAAGACAATGATTTGAATGAACACTCCCTCATACCTCCAGATAAGGCGCTTTTTTCTTCATTTTTTCTTATATCTGCATGAAAACAAATGTTGTGGTTACTCATTAGAAGCACCTCGATGAGGTGCTTCTAATGAGTACCCACAACATATGTTTTCATGCTGCAGTAAGAAAAATCGTATGTGGTTACCCCCTCGTAGCTTGGGTGATGGACAGCAAAAATCCTCAGGGACTTCAACTCTGGAATTTATGTATATTCCATCCTTGCCCACAATGCCATTGCAATTCCACTCTAAATAAGAATAAGAAGTTGATATGAATTAGTTATAATATGAGACCATCTTCTGAAAACCATAATGGCTTTCCGTCAGTGGATTTGCCATTTCTTCCGATGGCTAATTTTTTGTCTTTGACAATCTTTGACTGGGCGCATTTATGTTTCTAGGTGGATCCCAAAGCTTGTAATCCTAAAGGACTCCAACAGAGGCAGGGAGAACAGGGACCCCCTGGTCAAGCTGGACCAGGGCCTCAGCGGCAGAATAGAGTAAGTAGTTCAGACTGTCATAATTATGAAACTTTTTCAGAGAAAATAGCTCTTTACCATTTTGTTTATTTGATTTGAGGTTTAATGTCCCCGTCAACACTGTATAGGTAATTTTGGAGACATTGCTTCCAATTTTGTGGGACTTTTACCTGATATTGAGATGAAATTTCATCTCAAGCCTGTCGCCCAATGAAACCAATAGGGTTTATAAGCATGGACGGTCCGACTCGCACCACTTTGCCTGGGCAGGCTTAGATCATCTAAGCGGTTTACCAGTACTCTTGTTCGGTTGGTTTCAGCTCTGCGTGGAAGCATCATGCAGCCCAACTATTTCTTCAAGCCCCGATGGGCGGGGACAAGCTCTTTACCAGATTATGTGGCTGCCATAGGTAGTTTGGTGTTTTGCTGCCATAGGCAGTTATATGTTTTGCTTCCATAGGCAGTTTAGTGTCTATTCAAAAATGAAGGAATTGCTCTTAAGGTGCAAAAATTCTTTCCTTCAAGTTTGGCATATTTTCTGAATGTGGCATCTGATCAGGATCTACACTGCATACAGTACAGAAATTTAAAGGTCAAACATAACAGTCTTAAGTCCTCGCTCAGGACAAGATTTCCCGCCTACACTTGGAGATAATTGCCCCTCCAGTGCTGTGCTGGCAGTGCTTTAATTAAGCATTGTGAGTTTTGGGGATCCATTTTTAAGCCCAGTTTGTGCATGACATTACGAAAACATGCCTATACAAATACAATGTCAATTTTTTGTCAAAAAATGGAAATTTTAAGATGAAAAATTGTGATATTTTTCTTATTTCTGCTCAAAACATAGATTGCAGGGACTGGATAGAGCCCCCTCGTTGAGGCGGTTCTATCGAGTATCAACATTCTATGTTTATGAGCAGAAACAAGACAAAATAATCTTTACCCCTGTAAACCCCAGTTTTACTATATAAAAGTGGAGTTTGTGGGGGTCAATATCGCATTGGCATGTTTTCATGATGACATGCAGCCATCAACATTTGTATTAACCCAAGCATATGCCCTAATTTTCAAGTCCAACTTTTAAGGTTATATTCTAGTCCTGAAATATTTATTGAAAAACTTGCCATGTATTTCTTAACCCAATGTATACTAGTGGACTCTTCCATTTCTATATGTAGGACAATATGTTTTATAAAATGGTTATCTTTTAGAAGCAAGGAATACACCACAGAACAGGAAAATATGAATTGTACATGTTTTCTGGGCCAGACTAGCTAGTTTCGGCCTCTTAGGCCTCATCAGTGACCCTCAGATATTTTCAAAATTCCACAATGGAATCAATGATCCCAAAGTCCATGTGTTATATAAGGGGTATCAGACCTATTTTTTCGTTGTTTTTTTTTTCTATTTTTTACTGAAAATTCTGTTAGCAAATAGTGCAGTCCCTGATCAGACACTATTCTGCGGCATCTGTTCTGGGCCTTCACTGTTTGCCAAGGTACCCCTTTAGGGGTTTCCCGCCTGCAATGGGTTAACCCGTCATTGAATTCAGTGATGCAGAATGTTAATTGGGAAATTCTCAAATCAAAACTATAGACAGGGGATGTAATGGTTTTGAATGTCATAGTGATGATTCTAGTCAATTAATACAAAGAAAATGAGCCAGGGCATGACAAAATCTACAAGAAGGCTTGAGCGACCAGCAAAGACTCAGGTCAGCCTGCGCATTTGCAAAGTCTGATCAGAGTCTTTGCTGATCGCAACTACCTATCATAGGCTAATATCTATGCAAAGAGACATAAGCAAAAGCTCTTGTCATAGTTGATGGGTGCGCAGGATGATTTGAGTCACTGCTGGTCATGCCTGTCTTATTGTAGGATTTGTCATGCACAGGCTCAAATAATACAGTGAAATTCTGCTATTAAGACCCTAAAATGAAGACTAATTCTTCTTTAAAAAACTTATTCAGAAGGGAGCAGTCATTCTTTTTTCGTGTTTTCCACAAAAAATATCATCTGGCCAGGGACACCTTTGGGACAGTTCAAAAGTGGTCTTAAAGACCACTTTTGCACAGTCCCAAAGGTGGTCCAAATAGAGGAATTTTCCTGTATTTAGTTGAAAGTACCATAGTGAAATCCTCTTGAAAGGGCAATAAGAAAGTTCCACAAAGGAAAAAGAAACCAAATAAAAATTCATACCATTGTTGCAGGGTCCTCAACGTGGCCAAGATGCCTTTAAAGACAAGAAGATATTTATTGGAGGTCTACCAAACAGTGTGGATGAAAATTACCTGAAGTCATTCTTCTCAAAGTATGGCAGGGTAAGTCTGTGTTTTTGAATCAAAAATACCATGTATAAACAATAGAAATAAACCAACCCCCCCCCCCCAAAAAAAAAAAAATAATAATAATAATTATAATAAATCTCCAAACATGTGTGTGTATATGTTTGACTTTTATGTCACACCAACAGCTATGGTCATACGGAGACAACCTCCAAACATGTAACCATGTAACTTTTCAATTCTTACAAGTACTCACAACATACTGTAATGATCCTAAGTATTGGGACAGATAGGCCTAAGCAAACAGTGCAGACCCAGATCAGACTGCTCCTGAACATTCTGATCAGGGTCAACACTGTTTGCCATTGCATCTGCACCTTTGTGGACTCCTTGCTAGATCATGAAACAAATTTGTTAAAATTTGTGAAGAATTACAGCAAGATCTCAAAGTGTCTGAATTTTTAGCTTGGCAGTTTTCGAAGAAAACGACAAGGTATTGTCATAGCTCTGGCGTCAACTGCGTCGTTGTTATGCAAAAACTTGGACAGTTTGTAATATCTCTGTCATTTCTGAACATATTTACTTGAAACTCGGACTAGTTGTTCATTTTGAAAAGGGGAACTCATACCAATAGTAGAGGTTACCCTCAAAATATTTTTGGCACAGTTATGCCCCTTTTTCGACTTAATTTTTGCAACTGAGCATTGGCACTTGCATGCGGTGCTCTTGTAAGAATTTTTACGGTAGGTTTCCTATCCCATAATGATGCTGGTTACTCCTCATATGCAGTAGCGTAAAATTCCAAGATTTACATTACAGACAGCAGCAGTGATGAAATTCATATATCTTAATGAAGCAGCTGTTACCATGATGTCAACTGGGGTCAACTCTTAAAAGGAAAGATAGAGGGTATCCACTTATTTTTCTTATTTCTGCACAAAAACATACGTTGTTGTACTCACAAGAAGCACCTCGCTGAGGCACTTCTAATGAATACCCACAACATACACTTTTGGGCAGAAATAAGAAAAATATCTACTTTTTGGATGGAAAAAGCGCTTATCTGGAGCTGTGGCTCCTTGTGAGGGAATTTTCTTCTTTAAGGGGAATGGAAACACCTTCAGGGAAGGCAACTCCTGCAAAAGTATTTTTGTCTCCCATGTCAATAGGGGTCGATTCTTGAAGGAAAGAGCAAATTCTTTCCTTTAAGAGTAGACAAGAGTAGACCCCTTTTTCAGTGGGACAGAGCTTATAGAAAGGTGAACAGGAAGTCCCGAAAGTTGTCTCCCTTTTAAAAATGGCGGAAAAATCTACCAGGTGTTCCTATTCCCCTTGAGAGGAGATCCTTTGGCAAGTAAGGCTAATTATACAGCGAAGCATACCAGAAGACACAGAAAAGTGCAATGCAGAAAGGAAACTAAAAGAAAGGTAGTTATTAGAATTTGTCTCCCGAAAATTCTACACTGACTGTACCCGTAATGATTAATTATTCAGTATGTGACTCAGTGAATGTTAATTTCCTTTGTAGGTGATTGATCTCTCCATCATGTATGATCAGATAGAAAACAGATCCAGAGGTATGTCTTTTAGTGTCAGTTTGCATGTTCATAATTGAATTATTTGCTTGTCCTTTCAGAAGTATAAATTTAGGAAATATTGCTGTAATTGTTTAATAATTGGGACCAGTTGTTTGAAGCTTTGTTAGTTTCACTTTCGTCCTGCTGACACACATCACTACCTACCTTATTTACTCTACGTATTCTGACACTATACTTGCTATTTAATACCCGATGTTTAGCCTAAAAATAGCTGAATGAAACTTTTGTTATTCTGCAAAGAAATTTCCTGGATTGTGATTGGACAGTGTAACGGCAATTATTTTCCATATGCCCCTTGAGCAAAAATATATACCTCTCTCGTGCTTGCTTTCGCTGAATTGCGATGTCCGCAATCTTGGATTTACTGCAGTTGATAAAAAATATAAGCAAAATAATTTTATACACAACAATAAAATAGAAAATGTTTATTGTTTTTCAATCGTTCGGTACCTTATTTCATTGTTTTCTGTTATAAAACTCTCATTTTAACATTATGTAAACATTTTCCCACTGAGCACCATGAACAACGTAGTGCCTGCAAAAGGGTGAGTTTGATGACGTCACATATAAACATCTACTTATCATGACGTTGGCTACAAAAGAATACATTGGAACGATGTTCAAAATGTCATGAAATACCTTTGCAGTATAACAAATTCGTTATTTTGATTCTTGACGGGGAACATGGGCTCATATTCCCCGCCTGAAAGAGATACTTGCCCGAGCCGTCTTGACGGGGAACATGGGCTCATATTCCCCGCCTGAAAGTGATATTTGCCCTCGCCTAATGGCTCGGGCAAATATCGCTTTCAGGCGGGGAATATGACCCTTTGTTCCCCGTCAAGAATCAAAATAACTTATATTGTGGCTTTTCATCTGGGTCTACAATGCTTGCTTAGCCCTGTTTGTCAGAATACATAAGGTAAATATGGTATCAACCAATCAAATTACTTGATATAATGTAGTCATTCAAATATGCAAACTGAATGACAGTGTAAATCTTTGGGAGATTGCATTCAGTATCAAAAAGCATTAAAGGCATTTATTCTTGTAACAGTAGGACACACTGTGTGTACATATTGTTTGATTGCCCCTTGTGATATTCTGTCTATAGCAGATCGAAGGCGGCCCTTAACATGGTGATTAGTAGCTCTTGTTGAATCCCCTGACTGAGGCACTTTAAAATGTGAAAATCAATAATGTACACTTTTGTCAAGGGTTAGTAAACTATTGATTTTCCCAAGGAAGCCCCTTATCTATTGAAGACAGAGGACTTCCCTTCAGTCAGCACAGAGGGCTACATAATTTTATGAAATGAAATGATAGTCCTCAATAATGAAGAATAAATGCCTTTAACTGATGCCTCGGTTAGCTTTGAACAGCTGGGCCCAGGTTGTCTGCGCAAACAATGCAGACCCAGAATGCATTGCTCCTGGAACATGGGTCTGTACTGGTTGCAATGCCAACAGAGTTCCTTTGAAAACTAAATCATAAGGTTTAGATTAAAAAAAAACAACAATGAATATTAACATGTCCCAGTATTTAGCTTGGTGAAACAATATTGATTGGTATCTTTAATGGATATTTTTGTTTGATGTTTAGCATATTTCATAGGTAGAAATTTAATAGTTTGATTCACTTTGTTAATACATCTATTATGATTGATAATATTTAAGGAACATTTTTAAATTAGACAAGCAGAGAATACATTTTTACAGACAGGGCAGAAGCAGGTTTTGAAATTTATTGTCTGTAGAAAACAGGATTGTAACCAACAATCTTGCTGACTAATTTAACCCATTTTGTATTGGAAACCCCAAAACGGGTGCCCTAGCAAACAGTGCAGGCCCAGATCACATGCCGCAGAACGTGGTGTCTGATCAGGACCTCCACTGTTCCCTAAAAGTTTAACCATTTTCCAAATAAGTTTTGATAAAAACACAACCTGACTATATATGAGGGAAGATTCCATTTGGTACAAAAAGGGTAAAGCAAATTATGAGCCATACACAGACTAAATCTGTCTATTCATCTTTGCCGTTTTAAATGTTTCATCTGTATATGAAAATTTATTTTTGCCCTGTTAAATACAGTCACCCCACCTTTGCAAACAATGTAAGGAGAGTACCATAGCAAACAGGGAGACCCAGATCAGACTGCTTGTGTCTGATCAGGATCTGCACTGATTGCCATTCAATCTGCTCCTTTTGGACTCCATGCTGGATTGTGAAACAAATTTGTTAAAATGTTCGGAGAATAACGGCAAGTTCTCAAGGTATCCGAACTTTCTAGGATTTTTACGGTAAACTCTTTGAACCACTATTTTGTATAAAGTATGGTTTACAAGGGTATTCAGTACACATGTATGTTAACCCATTGTATCTAGTGGATTCTTGCATTGCTGTATGTAGGACAAGCCCATTTGTAGTTTAAGGGGTATCAGACCTATTTTTTTGTTGTATTCTATTTTTGACCGAAAGTTCTGTTAGCAAATAATGCAGGCCCTGATCAGATGCTGCGATCTGCGGCGTCTGATCTGGGCCTGCACTGTTTGCCAAGGTACCCCTTTCAGGGTTTCCCACATACAATATGTTAATGTGATGTCCTGGAGAGGAAAGACAGTAGATCGAACTGAATCTTCCCTCTGTGCAGGTTGACTCCTCATACAGCACACAGTCAGCATAGCCCCAGATAAGGGGAGGGCTTTGGGGGCAGGGGTATCTACATATTTCTTATTTCTGCAGGGAAACAATGTTGTTGCTACTGATTATAAGCACCTTTGCCTAATCAGAGGTAGGGCTGGCTAATCGGAGCTGAAAAGATAATCGATTATCAGTCCTGCTATTGCGATCGATAATCGATTAGTAATCGTTAAGGTTTCTGTCATAATTTTACCTGTCTGGCTTTCTGTCTGAGCATGACTCTTACCATATTTTGCACTTTACCATATGTATATCTGAACAGACAGGCCTGAGCAAACAGTGTAGACCCAGATGAGACGCCGCATAATGTGGCGTCTCATCAGGGTCTGCACTGTTTGCTACTCATTAGCTATTTTAGGCATAACTTTGGGTAGTGAATTGTACCTATCAAGTAATCGATTAAAAGCAAATCAGAAATGATAATCATTTTTGTGGGATTTATCGATTGATTAACCGATTATTCGATTAATCGTGTCAGCCTTAATCAGAGGTGCTTCTAATGAGTCAGCAGAGATGATTCTAATGAGTACCCTCAATATGTTTTGTGCAGAAATAAGGATTCTGATTCTGAAGAAAAATATCATGTGTGGCACGTCTAATGGGTACCGAAACATGTTTTGTACAGAAATAAGAAAAAATAGTACTTTACGGATGAGAAAAATGCTTTCACTATCAGAAAGTCATGTAAAAATGTGTTCCTTGCTAAAAACTAAGATATCTCTAAAACAGTTGGTAATAGTATTTGTATTATACACATGGATCAGTAAGTTTCATCTTTTCTATTCCATTACCAATATTTCAACCATAATTGCTTCAGTTGCCCAAAAGAAAAGAAAGTTCAAAATTTCGTAATTTATCCTTGTGAAACCTTTACATTGGATAAAAGTATCTCTCTGAAACTTGTGATTTAAATGAAGCAGTGATGAATGCAATGACTTTTCTTGAAGATAATCCAAGATTATTGGTATGTGATACAAAATCTTGCTATTTTCTATAATATGCTTTTTGCTGATTATACAATAGCCCATAAACATTCTAATAATAGAAACCAAAAAATAGTTAAATTCCTCTGCTTGTTCAAACTGGTGTTGAAATATTCACTATTTGAATTATCATAATGGCTGAATTGCAGCAAGGGTTTTTTCATTGATTAATATACAAAAAAGGAATTACCGGCCCCGATAGCTCAGTTGGTAGAGTGTCCGCTCTGGGGAACGGGAGGTCTCGGGTTCGATCCCGGGCCGCGACATACCAAAGTCGTTAAAAATGGTACTAGCTGCTCCTCGCTTGGCACTCAGATTTACGGGGTAGAGCTAGGACTGGTCGATCCAGTGTCAGGATAATGTGACTGGGTGTGGTATCATGTAATGTGTCTGGGACATGATACTTCAGTGAGGCAGCACTATAAACGTGAGCATTGAGTTCCCTGTCGCAACCAGACACCGTCGTGATATGACTGAAAAATTGTTGAAAGCGACGTTAAACCCGAATTCACACACACACAAAAAAAGGAATTCAGGTTTCTAGAGATGCATGATAATTAGTATTAATCGAAAGCTTTGGTTGGTTGTCTGAAATATTATAAAATTGTTTGAGTAACTGCTTAGAAGATGTAAACCTGTCCAGGAAAATCGGTTTGAGTCAGGTTTTTTTTTTAAAACCCTAGCAGCTCCTTTGGGTAGTACGAGGACTGAGATGTCATTTCATCTCATTGTTGTGTAGAAGTCCCACAAAATCGGAAGCAACATTTTCAAATTGACCTAAACAGTGTTGATGGGGACATAAAACCTCAACACAAACAAATGAACACTAATAGAACCAGATGAAGAGCAGTTTGATTAAGAAAATTTAGCAGACAAAAATGCAGGCTTTTCAGTTGGGAAAGATTAGGTACTTAGAAATGCATATAAGAAAATGAACTTTATACCTGACTGCAGAATAATTTTGGGTGTTTGAATAATAAGAATATTTGAACTCTAAAAAGGTATATTATTATGAGTAAGGTAGCAAGTCTAAATTCCATCTCTTCAGAAAGAATACTTTAAACATACACAACCTAACTAAAGTGGAGAGACCGGCCCCGATAGCTCAGTTGGTAGAGTGTCCGCTCCGGGGAACGGGAGGTCTCGTGTTCGATCCCGGGCCGCGACATACCAAAGTCGTTAAAAATGGTACTAGCTGCTCCTCGCTTGGCACTCAGATTTACGGGGTAGAGCTAGGACTGGTCGATCCAGTGTCAGGATAATGTGACTGGGTGTTGTATCATGTAATGTGTCTGGGACATGATACTTCAGTGAGGCAGCACTATAAACGTGAACATTGAGCTCCCTGTCACAACCAGACACTGTCGTGATATGACTGAAAAATTGTTGAAAGCGACGTTAAACCCGAATTCACACACACACACGAAAGTGGAGTGGAGCCCCTACCAATCGGGGAATGGAGAAATAGATTGGGATTCATAGTGCTACCACGCAGAGCTTAAACTGACTAAACTTCAAATCTGGTAAACTGCTTAGAAGATCTAAAAAGTCTGCCCAGGAAAATGGTGTGAATCTTACCGTTCCTCATACCCTAGCGGTTTCTTTGAGTAGTAGGTTTTGAGATGTAATTTCATTTCAGTGTTGGGAAGAAGTCCCACAAGTTGTAAGCAATGTCTCCAAATGACTTAAATAGTGTTGACAGAGATGTAAAACCTCAGCACAAAACTTCAGAGGGATGACATGTGATTATACTTAGGATAGATAAATGAATGCACAATGTTTTGTATCGTGATTTTAATTTTAAGCAAGCCTCATTTAAATATAGGGTTTACTTTCCTGTATGTTTAAAGTGTTCCTTGCTTGAAAAGATTTTTGCATTATGTTTAAGGATCATTGTCATTCATTCACTCTCTGGCTTTCATCAGTGACTTACAATTGCACAAATAAAGCTGTGTTGTATGTATATTATCTTTGCATTTTATGTTATAATGGTAATTTCATAATGGAACTAGACAAATTGTCTGACACTTTAGGTCAGCTAGAAATTTTAGAGGCACACGTCATTTTCAGCATGTGATTTTTTATCTGTATTTAGTTTGATATGTTTAGAATAAGGTTTTTAAACACTATTTTAACCTATAGCCGTAATCACAAGTATTGTATTCTGGTTATATTATCTTTTCTGTAAAGTTTTGGAGCCTCATTTAACATTGTTTGATTTTGGTATGTTACAGTTAAAAACATTTGTTAGTTTAAGACTTAGATGAATTTGTTTTATACTAAAAATTCTTTGAATATAGTTCATTTACCTGCAGAGTATTTTGCTTTCGCTATAAAAAAAGAAATAATGTATTTTGTATTGAAACAAAAGATTGCATGATGAACTGTTTAAGTATTTTGTCTGTGAGGATTACCAGGGTTCATTGGGCATATAATCAGTGCAATAGTATAAGAATCTTATATGGGTGTGAGGGGTGGATGGAAAATCCATCCCGAGGGTCACTGTCCAGGCAGTGATCCTGAGGGACGGAATTTTCTATCCACCCCTCACACCCATATAGGATTCTTCTTGCATACCTTCCATTTTTTTAGTGTGAATTTTTAATGTTGCAGTCACTTCGGTTACCGTTGTCCGCCATATTGTGATGACACTACAAGAATGTTTAGTGACGTCACGTAACATGCTGTGACATCAACCTTAACGACAGCCCATATGAGGTCGTATTCAACCGGTCCATTTATCAAACATGTGAGAATATTCGATTTTGTTAGAACAGAATTTCTGTCCCAAGCTAAAACTATTGATTTCCTTATCTGGTGTGCAAGAAAAGTCTTTCCATCTGTGACTGAAGAACAAGTTGAAGTCACCTTAAGTTGATACTGGAATGATCTTGTTGGAATTTCAAAATTCAGGAACCTTATTTCTTAGTTTTTATGGGAATCCTGATTGTAATATTACAATTTCTGACAAAGAGATCCTTCCTTCAGAATAATCAAATGAACTAATTGGAAGTTATATGAAAAATAGTACTACAAATGTTGGACAAGTCCTGCTGCATATGTATTTGTGATTGTATTTGATAACAGTTCACTATGCATGAAACCAAAAGACCAGGGCTCAAAGCAGTTGTTCAAAGCATTGTTAGCTTAACAAGCTTGTTATTGGCCAAATTGTTAACTATTCTAGCAAGTGCAATACTTAGAATTTTGGTATTTTTTTTTTTTTGAAAAAAATGTGAGTAGCTTTTGGATTTGAAAAAGCAGATCACTTTTTTTCAGTAACAATATCAGTATATTTGTGGTAGAGAATGATTGAAATTTCATGATTTGTTAACTGACAACATCATTGTTTTGAACAATGGCCCCTGGTGCATGGCAAAACTTAAAAGAAGTCTTGTGTGACTGGCAAATTCTAAGATTCAGACCAGAAGAGACTACATGGACTGACTTGATGCACAGGCTGATTTAAGTATTCAGTGCTCGCCTTCTAGTATGTCTTGTCATGCTTTGCCTTAGGTATCTTACTTATCATGACTGCAATTTCATCAGTAGAAACAAATAGCTGTATGATTCCTGAAGTTTGTTTTCGAAACCGTCATATTTGATGGTAAAAACAACAGTATGCAAGTAGAGGATCTTATATGGGTGGTCATGTTATTGAAATTTATGATTTGACCATGAGTGTAAGATTCTGTAATGATTTTAAATTGGATTTTTTTCAAAGACGTTCAAAATCATTTCAATAGAAAACATAGGGTTGTCGGAGATGACATGATGACCTTACATGCCAGTAACCATGTGCGGTGGTCATACCATTTTAATAACATGACAGCATTGTCATTATATGATGGAATTGGTTATGACAAGTGAAATATGGTAGCAGGAATAAAATCAGTACCTTTTAAAGCAACAACAGTTTGCTGCAAAAGTCAAATTTTAATAGATGAATAAAGAAGGAATTATAAGCATTATGAATTAAGTCACCTCTAATTAAGAGTGAGAACTAGATACTTGCAGGAACAATGACTAGATCACAGTTTATTTATCACAGATCCTGCAGAAGCTTACACTAATGGTTTAGCTTGAAAAAAAAATGAGTCACTAGAGGCAGGTTGGGCTGTTGCTCGAAGTGAATGGATACATCTTTAATGGAGATTGCCCTTGCTGTTTGCTTAGCCATTTCATAGTGTCCTAGCTGCAAAGGAAATACTTAGCCAGCAGTGGAAGCAAAGTATTTTCTTTTAGAGTAGCCTCTGGATTTTAAAAAAAAATGCTAGGGGAGCAAAATAATCCACAGCAGAATTTTTCACATACAAATGGCAAATTCTTCCATTCGTATCCTTTCACCGTAAACAGGGTACTAACTCACTTGACATGGGAATTTCTTGATTTTTAAAGGGTGCACCTTACAGTTTTTACAAAGGGGCAATATCTGGGAATTCTGTCAGTGAGTGAGAGCTCTACTGATTTTAATATTTGTACCTGAATAAGGTATTTCAAAATGAGATTTTCTTTTCTTTTGTTTTTTTTTTGGTCAAAAGTAAATGCTTTATGGTCTGTAGTAATGAAAAAAGATGCTCAATCATCATAATCAATGACTGAGGAAAGTGAATATTTGTATAGTTTGGTGCATTCCACAATAGTAATGCTTAGTTGACACTTTAAAAAAGTTGTTTCTTGATGTCTCAGTAAGCAACATGAGGCTCAGTTTTGAATTGAAATCAAAAATGATGGATTGAAATTACAATTGATCAAAGTGCAGTCTTTATAGATAACCCTTTTATAAACATATTTCTTGGCAATTTAGGGAGCATAAAGAATAATGAGCAGAGCTGGAAAGTTCCACTTGTCCACTGGCCATGACGAGTAAATTTTTTTGGAGGATGAGTAAAATTTTTGTCATGTCCCTATGAAATTTGCCAAAAACTACATGCCCTTTATAGTCATGCAGGACGAGTGGGATTTTGAAGAAATTTCCAGCCCTGATCAGGCTTATAATGGCCATGTAAAATCGATTTAAGACCCCCAGTGGAATTCTTTCCACTGACCTTCCAAGGCGGTTCTTCTGTGGCGGTTTATTTATGTTGTTGTTTGTTACTTATTGTGTGTATCACATGTGTCTTTTTATTTTGGATGGCCATTTGGCCATTTTGTGGGAAAGTAACTGTCCTTATGGCCTTCCTATGTTTAGGTTTCCATTATGGTCAGGTCGCTTCATGTTTGTGTTTCTTTCCCTTTGGTGTCTTTGATGGGTGGAGTAAATTAATTGTATCGATTCCTAATCTTTGTTTTACTTCTAATGTGAACTTTGTTGTCACTGTTAATAAGCTTTAGTATTTCCAAATAGTTTCTGAAATGCTACCTGGATTTAATTTTGTCAGTATGTGTGTAAAATAGAAGTGGAGGCAATGATCAGGAATCGATACAATCAACCCACAGCTCCCATCAGAGTAGAAGTTTTGCTTATGGTACCGATAACCCTGATTAAGGAGTTTAGCCGTTAATAATTTATTACGAGTGTTGAAGTCAGTTACATGACTACACACTCTAGCAAATCGAATTAATTGCGAAATATAAACGCCATAGGATGGCACACGAGGAACATCACCATCCAAAAAAGGAAAATTTACAATCTCAAAATCAAAGTCATCGCATTTATCATAAATTTTGCACGAAACAAACCCATCTACAATAGATAGATGTAAATCCAAAAACGGGGCCTCGGTATCAGAAGAATTTGCTTTATTAAATGAAGTTCTGGGGGGTAAACTGACTGATCAAACCATCGAAATAGGTATTATCAATATTTAATAAATCATCTAAATATCTAGAAGTGGAGCTAAAAGCTTCAATAATTTCAGATTGGTTATCAATGGAAAGCGACAACATGAAGTCTCTTTCATAACAATACAAGAACAGATCAGCCACATGAGGTGAAGACCGGTTTGACTGAATATGAAACTTTAGAAATTGTACATCATAATTATGTAAGACTGTACTTTGATTTTAATTGGTTGATAATGGAATGGCCTATATAGTAATATTATTTTATTGATCATTAAATGCTTGAAAATGACCTTTTTGATTTCAAAACAAGTAATTGTTCTTTTTGATAATCATAAGTATAACTGAAAAAATCCATTTGTTGAAATTTGTCTAGTTTCATTTCATGAAGTTCATTTTAATCAACACTCTCACAATCATAAGACACCTTTTCAATTTCATGAATTCATGTTTCCTATTTTCTCAAATATATATTTATACAGTTTTCGTTAGTTTTATTGAATAACTAGATGTCAGATCTTATGGTTTGGTATTCATTAAATGTACAAATTACATATCTACATAAGATGTATTTACATAGGGTATAAGATGTAGTCAACCATATTAAGATTGAACATGTAAATACTTGCATGCTTCACATTATTTTTATGAAAAGGCATAATCAAATCTGAATAGCACATATGTTTGACCTCTAGTTATTCTCATGTTATAATGTGTTCTTTCCAATATACTATAGGATTTGGTTTTTTGACACTGGAAACAGATGAAGCAGTTGACCAGCTCTGCAGGGACAGATTTGTCAACATCAATGGCAGAAAGGTTATTTTATTTTTAGTTCTTTGACTTTTTGTCTGAGAACTTATTCTATGATGAGTTTCAGATAACTGGATTGGGCAGCTTTAGCTGCTCATGTGTCTTTTAAGAAGTTTATGTATCTCTATAGATTTAGACTTATAATACTGGGATATTTAACACTGCTAGTTATTCTATTCCTACCTATAAAACCTACAAAAAGAGTTTACTATGCGACCATGTACTGTCACTTGGGTTATTTATATCGATAGTTGGAACTGGTCTACAATGTCCTCAAAGTTACTAATATCTGTTATATTAAATACACATTTAATCTTATCTGTCACTTCGGTTAATTATATTAATAGTTGGGACTGGCCTGCAATGTCCAGAAATTTAGTCTCACTTAATATTTGTTACTTTACAGACAGGAAATACTTTGTCTATTCCTTACCTAGGGCTTGCATAGCTGTGGTGAAGATTTTATTATATGAGCCAGCACATGGTAAAACCTTCAGTGGTATTGTGTGATCAGTCTACACATCTCTGCAGTCTGATCAGTCTTTCCTGATAGCGTGAACCTTTCAGGGCTGGCAAACTAGCTAAAGAGGAAGCATGAAGACTGAGTGGCATCAAGGATGGTCACACAGTTCTTCTTGCAGGTTTTGTCATGCTCCTGTTCATCAGTTTGTATTTGTCTGTGAAAGTTTGCATAATAGTTAAGAGACAAACCACTTAATGGAAGCTTACACCAGTGTACTTATGATCTTATGAAAATTGTTCTTACAAAGAGAATATTTGATTGCAAACCATTATGGGGGACAGGAGTTGTTATAGAAGCAAGTAAATATATACACAGAAGATATTGAAGCAAGTTTTCTTCTTGATAACAGACACAAACCTACAGGTTTCATTCTTACATGAAAAAAAATGTGGCTATCACTGTTAGCTTAGACTGATGGACTACCATTTTTAGGAAGGCAAGTTTTTCTCAGGTTTTTGGCATAGATCATTTTTTAGCTCACCGTCACGTAGTGACGAGGTGAGCTTTTGGGATTACTTTTTGTCCTTCGTCCGTCGTGCGTGCGTGCGTCCGTCCGTGCATCCGTGCGTGCGTAAACAATTTCTTTAAACGACATCTCCTACTAAACCACTGATCAGATTTTGACAAAACTTCACAGGAATGATCCTTAGGTGGTCCCCTTTCAAAGTTGTTCAAATGGTTCCGGTCCGTTGCACATCTAGGTCACAGGAGCCAAAAATAGAATTTATTCACCAAAAACTTAAAAAATCTTCTTCTCTGAAACCACAAGGCCTAGGTCTTGATATTTGGTATGAAGCTTCATCTAGTGGACCCCTACCAAGATTGTTCAAATTATAGTGCCGGGGCCCTTTGGTTTTACATAGGCTGATATAGGGAAAATCTTTAAAAAATCTTCTTCTCTGAAACCACAAGGCCCAGGACTTTGATATTTGGTATGAAGCTTCATCTAGTAGACCCCTACCAAGATTGTTCAAATTATAGTGCTAGGACAAAAAATGCCCCCGCCACGGGGCCCTTTGGTTTTACATTGGCTTATATAGGGAAAATCTTTAAAAATCTTCTTCTCTGAAACCACAAGGCCCAGGTCTTTGATATTTGGTATGATGCTTCATCTAGTGGACCCCTACTAAGATTGTTCAAATTATAGTGCTGGGGCCAAAAATGCCCCCGCCCCGGGGCCCTTTGGTTTTACATAGGCTTATATAGGGAAAATCTTTAAAAATCTTCTTCTCTGAAACCACAAGGCCCAGGACTTTGATATTTGGTATGAAGCTTCATCAAGTGGACCCCTACCAAGATTGTTCAAATTATAGTGCTGGGGCAAAAAATGCCCCTGTCCCGTGGCCCTTTGGTTTTACATGGGCTTATATAGGCAAAATCTTTAAAAATCTTCTTCTCTGAAATCGCAAGGCCCAGGACTTTGATATTAGGTATTAAGCTTCATCTAGTGGACCCCTACCAAGATTGTTCAATTTATAGTGCTGGGGCAAAAAATGCCCCCGTCCCGGGGCCCTTTGGTTTTACATAGGCTTATATATAGGGATAATGTTTAAAAATCTTCTTCTCTGAAACCACAAGGCCCAGGACTTTGATATTTGGTATGAAGCTTCATCTAATGGTCCTCTACCAAGATTGTTCAAATTATAGCCCACGGGCCAAAAATGCCCCCACTCTGGGGCCCTATGGTTTTACATAGACTAATATAGGGAAAATCTTTAAAAATCTTCTTCTCTGAAACAACAAGGCCTGGGTCTTCGATATTTGGTATGAAGCTGCATCTAGTGGACCTCTATCAAGATTATTCAAATTATAGCCCTTATACCAAAAATGTCCCCTCTCCGGGGCCCTTTGGTTTTACATAGACTTATATAGGGAAATCTTTAAAAATCTTCTCTGAAACTGCAAGGCCAAGGCCTTTGATATTTAGTATGGAGCTTTATCTAGTGGACCTCTACCAAGATTGTTCAAATTATAGCCCTGGGGCCACAAATGCCCCCCCCCCCCCCTCAGCATTAAATAGGGATTCTCTTAACTTCTACACTTAACACAGATTTTAGTGTAAGTACTTGAGTGAGCCTAAAAGTTACCTTTCTGAGACACTTTTCCAGTGATTCTTTTAGCTCACCAGAGCCGCAGGCTCCGGGGGAGCTTATAGTATAGGCATTGGTCCATCGTCCATTGTCGTCGTCAACATTTTCAAACAATATCAGCAATCTCCTCTGAAACTACTTGGCCAATTCAAACAAAATTACATGTGGAGCCTCTGTGGGAAGGGGGAACGAAAGTTTGTGAGGACTGGGTCACATGACCAAATTATAGCCCTTATACCAAAAATGTCCCCGCTCCGGGGCCCTTTGGTTTTACATAGACTTATATAGGGAAATCTTTAAAAATCTTCTCTGAAACTGCAAGGCCAAGGCCTTTGATATTTAGTATGGAGCTTTATCTAGTGGACCTCTACCAAGATTATTCAAATTATAGCCCCCCCCCCCCCCCCCCCCCCCCCCCCCCCCCCCCCCCCGGACCCTTTGCTTTTACATAGATTTATATAGCCCCGGGGCCATTTGGTTTTGCATAGCCCTATGTTGGGAATATCTTTTAAAAAAATCTTTTTCTCTGAAACCGCAAGGCCCAGGTCTTTGATATTTGATGTGTAGCTTCATCTAGTGGACCTTTGCAAAGATTGTTCAAATTATAGCCTTTGTTGATGTTTGGTATGAAGCTTCACCTTTAAGACCTCCCTCAACATTATGCACATTATAACCCTGGGGCCAATAATGGCCCTCTCTGGGGCCCACTTGTTACACTATGGATCAGGTGAGCGATCCAGGGCCATCATGGCGCTCTTGTCTTTAAAACCTCATTGTCAAAGGGGATTGGAAACAACAGGTAGATGTATTCCCTTAAACAGTTTATGGATGTGTTACTTAAGAGCTGGTAATAATTCCTAGATGCCTATCTATAGCTGATAGATATTGCAACATGCTTTTAATCTGAGTGTGGTTCAATGACGGTCCACTTTAAAGATAATGAAGGTGTTAAAATTGTAAGAGATGGAATTAAATCCAGACACATGTGTTTATTAAAACATCTCAGTTGTTTGATAATTAAAACTCCACATGTATTGAATTTAAATCAGCTAGGTTTGAACTGATACATGTACAGTGAATATGTTCCTAGCTCATAGTAAAGATGCAGTTCAGGTAGTAGTTAGCTAAATTTAAGTGATATAGTATAAGTTAAGATATTGATGAGAGGCGACAAAGTGCAGTGCTTCATTTACACAAGTTTTCCACCAGGGTCATAGGATGCATTAAATAGGGATTCTCTTAACTTCTACATTTAACTTTACTTAACAAACAAGCCTTGATACCTGAAAACAAAATGGAACACCGTCCCTCTGCTCACTTGCTGAAAAAAAAAACAGTTTGCAAGGTGGATTGTATACTGCACAACACAGATTTTAGTGTAAGTACTTGAGTGAGCCTAAAAGTTACCTTTCTGAGACACTTTTCCAGTGATTTTTTTAGCTCACCAGAGCCGCAGGCTCATGGGGAGCTTATAATATAGGCATTGGTCCATCGTCCATTGTCGTCGTCAACATTTTCAAACAATATCAGCAATCTCCTCTGAAACTACTTGGCCAATTCAAACCAAATTACATGTGGAGCCTCTGTGGGAAGGTGGAATGAAAGTTTGTGAGGACTGGGTCACATGACCAATATGGCCGCCATGCCCATATATGGTAAAAACTTTTAAAAATCTTCTTCTCAAGAACCGAATGGTCGATGTTCTTGAAACTTTAATTGACCTTGACCTATTTTTGCATCGAGGTCAACTATGGTTACTAAGACATGTAGGGAAAAAGGGCAAAACAGTGGATTTTCTGATTGCATGGTAAACTGTGGCATCAGAAATGATATTTGCAATCAGCTGAATGGAAGTTTTTCAACTCCAAAGGTCAAGGTCATTATCTGTCTTTAGTTCTGGATTATTTTAAACTTCTTCTCTACTCAAACTGCTAGGTTGATTGAAACCAAATTACATGTGGAGCTTCTATGGGAAAGGGTATTGAAAGTTTGTTCGTAAGGACTGGGTCACTTGACCAGTATGGCTGCCATGCCCATATATGGTAAATACCTTACAAAATCTTCTTCTCAGGATTCAAATGGCTGGTGACCTTGAAACTTGGTATGCGGCATAGGGGTTTTCGGACCCTACCAATTTTGTTCCGATGATGACCTTTGGTTGACCTTGACCTGTTTTTACGTCACGGTCAAATTTGGTCACATAGACAATTGTATGGTAAAAAAGCAAGACAGTGGATTTTACTGATTGCATGGTGGCCTTTTGTTGTTACATGACCAAGATGGGCACCATGTCTGTATATGGTATAAACCACATGACCTCTGGTGGTCCATGGGCCTCTTGTTAGGTGTTAGTTCGAGTCGTATACTCATATTTTTCTATTGGGACTCACACTTTATTTCATAGTGAGTCCCAGGACTCTAAAAAATTACAAAATAATACAGGAATGTTTTGTAGTGAACTCCTATTTCCTATAGTAGGACTCACTTGAATTAACCCCAGTGAGCCCCTGGGCTCATGGGTATAAAGTTGCAAATAAATCACCGTTTCAAATGCCAACATTTGAAGCAGGCTGGTATTTTTAAGTTGTCAGAGGAATCTGCTAATTTCTCAGCACTGACATTGAAACTGGTAATAACATTTTATCAGCAGTGGAAGTTGGAAACTGAAGTTTATTCGCTCATCTGAGCTAATTGCATGGTGACTCATTGGTGAGTTTATTGTATGGCAAAGGTCTGTTGTCTGCCATGTGTCTTGTCTTTTGTCTGCCAACATTTTCTCACGTTTCTGAAACCACTGGTCTGATTGAAGTCAAGTCCCTGTGATTGGGGGAGCGGAAGTTTGATCGTGGGATCATGGTCACATGATCAAGATGGCAACCGTGCCCTAAAAACCCTTCAAAAATCTCCTCCTGAACCAGTAAGCTGATTCTCATGAAACTTGTAATGTAGTATTGGGGACTCAAGCCTATCATACTTTTTCTTTCAAATGATGACCCCTGAATGTCCTTGACCTATTTTACAACAAGATAAAATTTGGACACATAGGCTTTTGTACTGGAAAAAAGTTAAAACCATCTATTTTTCAGAAACTAATACAAACTGTCATCTGAAAATTGTTAGATGCTGTGAGCAAAATAAGTAAATGAACTAGCATTTGTATTCAAGGTCAAGGTCATTCCTTGACCTTGGCTCAAGGTCATTCAAATATGAAAATGAAAAAGTTGTTTTTCTAAATAAAAAAAACACTGGGCCATTTGTAACCAAATTTTATTTGAAAGCTTTTAGGAACAAGGATATGAAAATTCATTGATATGAGTTTGGTCAGATGATCAGTATGGCCACCATGCTCATGAAAGGTAAAACCCTTAAAAAATCTTCTTCTTTGGAACCAGTGAGCCGATTATCATGAAACCTAGTATGTAGCATTGTATTCTTGAGCCATTTATAATTTGTTCAGATGATGATCCCAGGATGACCATGACCTATTTCAGGCCTTGATCAACTTCAGTCCCTTAGACTTTTCCATGGGAAAATGTCAAAATTGTGTATTTTTTAGGAAACTTTAGCAGCCTGTGATCTGAAAATTTGTAGATGCAGTTAGCTCAATGAGTAAATGAAAAAATGATCATTCAAGTCAATCTTTACCTTTGCCCAAGGTCGTTCAGATATGAATTGTTTTGCTCAGAAACCACTGGGCCAAATTTTATATGAAAGTTTTTAGGAACAAGGAAATGAAAATAAATTTATGTGGGTTTGGTCACATTACCTGTCCATATATGGTAAAAATCAGGTTCAAATTTGGTTGGATATGTTTTTGGGAAAAAGTGGATATTGATGATTTTTTAGCTCACCGTCACGTAGTGACGAGGTGAGCTTTTGGGATCACTTTTTGTCCGTCGTGCGTGCGTCCGTCCGTGCGTCCGTCCGTCCGTGCGTGCGTCCGTAAACAATTCTTTAAACGACATCTCCTCCTAAACCACTGATCGGATTTTGACCAAACTTCACAGGAATGATCCTTAGGTGGTCCCCTTTCAAAGTTGTTCAAATGGTTCCGGTCCGTTGCACATCTAGGCCATAGGAGCCAAAAACAGATTTTTTTCACCAAAAACTTAAAAAATCTTCTTCTCTGAAACCACAAGGCCCAGGTCTTTGATATTTGGTATGAAGCTTCATCTGTTGGACCCCTACCAACATTGTTCAAATTATAGTGCTGGGGCGAAAAATGCCCCCGCTCCGGGGCCCTTTGGTTTTACATGGGCTTATATAGGGAAAATCTTTAAAAATCTTCTTCTCTGAAACCGTAAGGCCCAGGTCTTTGATATTTGGTATGAAGCTTCATCTAGTGGACCCCTACCAAGATTGTTCAAATTATAGTGCTGGAGCCAAAAATGCCCCCGCTCCAGGGCCCTTTGGTTTTACATGGGCTCATATAGGTAAAATCTTTAAAAATCTTCTTCTCTGAAACCGTACGGCCCAGGTCTTTGATATTTTGTATGAAGCTTCATCTAGTAGACCCCTACCAAGATTGTTCAAGTTTTAGTGCTGGGACAAAAAATGCCCCCGCCACGGGGCCCTTTGGTTTTACATTGGCTTATATAGGGAAGAGCTTTAAAAATCTTCTTCTCTGAAACCGTAAGGCCCAGGTCTTTGATATTTGGTATGAAGCTTCATCTAGGGGACCCCTACCAAGATTGTTCAAATTATAGTGCTGGGGTCAAATATGCCCCCGCTCCGGGGCCCTTTGGTTTTACATGGGCTTATATAGGGAAAACTTTTAAAAATTTTCTTCTCTGAAACCGTAAGGCCCATGTCTTTGATATTTGGTATGAAGCTTCATCCCAGACGGCCATGGTCCTTATTCCCCCCCCCCCCCACCACTCTGGGGCCCTTTGGTTTTAAATGGGCTTATATAGGGAAAATCTTTAAAAATCTTCTTCTCTGAAACCACAAGGCCCAGGTCTTTGCTATTTGGTATGAAGCTTCATCTAGTGGACTCCTACCAAGATTGTTCAAATTATAGTGCTTCGGCTAAAAATGCCCCTGCCCCGGGGCCCTTTGGTTTTACATGGGCTTATATAGGGAAAATCTTTTTAAAATCTTCTTCTCTGAAACCACAAGGCCCAGGTCTTTGATATTTGGTATGAAGCTTCATCTAGTGGACCCCTACTAAGATTGTTCAAATTATAGTGCTGGGACCAAAAATGCCCCTGCCCCGTGGCCCTTTGGTTTTACATGGGCTTATATAGGGAAAATCTTTAAAAATCTTCTTCTCTGAAACTGTAAGGCCCAGGTCTTTGCTATTTGGTATGAAGCTTCATCTAGTGGACCCCTACCAAGATTGTTCAGATTATAGTGCTGGGGCCAAAAATGCCCCCACCCCGGGGCCCTTTGGTTTTACATAGGCTTATATCGGGAAGTCTTTAAAAATCTTCTTCTCTGAAACTGCAAGGCCCAGGTCTTTGATATTTGGTATGAGGCTTCATCTTGTGGACCTCTACCAAGATTGTTCAAATTATAGCCCTGGGACCAAAAATGCCCCGCTCCGGGGCCATTTGGTTTTACATAGGCTTATTTAGTGCTGGGGCCAAAAATGCCCCCGCCCAGGGGCCCTTTGGTTTTACATAGGCATATATAGGGAAAATCTTTAAAAAAATTCTTCTTCTCTGAAACTGCAAGGCCAAGGTCTTTCATATTAGGTGTGTAGCATCATCTAGTAGACCTTTGCCAAGATTGTTCAAATTATAGCCTTTGTTGATATTTGATATGAAGCTTCACCTTTTTAGACCTCCCTCAACATTATGCACATTATAACCCTGGGGTCAATAATGGCCCTCCCCAGGGCCCACTTGTTCCTCTATGCATCAGGTGAGCGATCCAGTGCCATCATGGCCCTCTTGTTAGCTCACCGTCACGTAGTGACGAGGTGAGCTTTTGGGATCACTTTTTGTCCGTCGTCCGTCCGTCTGTGCGTCCGTGTGTCCGTGCGTGCGTCCGTAAACAATTTCTTTAAACGACATCTCCTCCTAAACCACTGATCAGATTTTGACCAAACTTCACAGGAATAATCCTTAGGTGGTCCCCTTTCAAAGTTGTTCAAATGGTTCCAGTCCGTTGCACATCTAGGTTTTTGGGGCCAAAAATAGATTTTTTTTCACCAAAAACTTAAAAAATCTTCTCCTCTGAAACCACAAGGCCCAGGTCTTTGATATTTGGTCTGAAGCTTCATCTAGTGGACCCCTACCAAGATTGTTCAAATTATAGTGCTGGGGCCAAAAATGCCCCCGCTCCGGGGCCCTTTGGATTTACATAGGCGTATATAGGGAAAATCTTTAAAAATCTTCTTCTCTGAAACCGTAAGGCCCAGGTCTTTGATATTTGGTCTGAAACTTCATCTAGTGGACCCCTACCAAGATTGTTCAAATTATAGTGCTGGGGCCAAAAATGCCCCCGCTCGGGGGCCCTGTGGTTTTACATGGGCTTATATAGGGAAAATCTTTAAAAATCTTCTTCTCTGAAACCGTAAGGCCCAGGTCTTTGATATTTGGTATGAAGCTTCATCTAGTGGACCCCTACCAAGATTGTTCAAATTATAGTGCTGGGGCCAAAAATGCCCCCGCCCTGGGGCCCTTTGGTTTTACATGGGCTTATATAGGGAAAATCTTTAAAAATCTTCTTCTCTGAAACCGTAAGGCCCAGGTCTTTGATATTTGGTATGAAGCTTCATCTAGTGGACCCCTACCAATTTTTGTTCAAATTATAGTGCTGGGGCCAAAAATGCCCCCGCTCCGGGGCCCTTTGGTTTTACATGGGCTTATATAGGGAAAATCTTTAAAAATCTTCTTCTCTGAAACCGCAAGGCCCAGGTCTTTGATATTTGGTATGAAGCTTCATCTAGTGGACCCCTACCAAGATTGTTCAAATTATAGTGCTGGGGCCAAAAATGCCCCCGCTCCAGGGCCCTTTGGTTTTACATGGGCTTATATAGTGAAGAGCTTTAAAAATCTTCTTCTCTGAAACCGTAAGGCCCAGGTCTTTGATATTTGGTATGGAGCTTCATCTAGGGGACCTACCAAGATTGTTCAAATTATAGTGCTGGGGTCAAATATGCCCCCGCTCAGGGGCCCTTTGGTTTTACATGGGCTTATATAGGGAAAATCTTTAAAAAATTTTCTTCTCTGAAACCGTAAGGCCCATGTCTTTGATATTTGGTATGAAGCTTCATCCCACAAGGCCATGGTCCTTCTCCCCCCCCCCCTCCCCCCCCCCCTCCCCCCACTCCGGGGCCCTTTGGTTTTAAATGGGCTTATATAGGGAAAATCTTTAAAAATCTTCTTCTCTGAAACCGCAAGGCCCAGGTCTTTGCTATTTGGTATGAAGCTTCATCTAGTGGACTCCTACCAAGATTGTTCAAATTATAGTGCTTGGGCTAAAAATGCCACCGCCCCGGGGCCCTATGGTTTTACATGGGCTTATATGGGGAAAATCTTTAAAAATCTTCTTCTCGGAAACCCCAAGGGCCAGGTCTTTGCTATTTGGTATGAAGCTTCATCTAGTGGACCCCTACCAAGATTGTTCAAATTATAGTGCTAGGGCCAAAACTGCCCCCGACCTGGGGCCCTTTGGTTTTACATAGACTTATATAGAGATATTCCTTAAAAATCTTCTTCTGAAACAGCAAGGCCATGGTCTTTGATATTTGGTGTGAAGCTTCCTCTAGTGGACCTCTATCAAGATGGTTTAAATTATAGCCCTGAGGCCAAAAACGCCTCCGCCCCAGAGCCATTTGGTATTTCATAGGCTTATGTAGGGAATATCTTTAATAAAAATCTTCTTCTCTGAAACCGTTAGGCCCAGGTCTTTGATATTTGGTATGTAGCATATCTAGTGGACCTTTGCCAAGATTGTTAAAATTATAGCCTTTGTTGATATTTGGTATGAAGCTTCACCTTTTTAGACGTCTCTGAACATTATGCACATTATAGCCCTGGGGTTAATAATGGCCCTCCCCGGGTCCCACTTGTTACTCTATGGATCAGGTGAGCGATCCAGGGCCATCATGGCCCTCTTGTGTTTTATATTAGGATCACTTTTTGTCTGTCATTCGTCCGTAAACAATTTCTTCAAATGACATCTCCTCCTAAACCACTGATTGGATTTTGATCAAACTTCACAGGAATGATCCTTAGGTGGTCCCCTTTTAAAGTTGTTCAAATGGTTCCAGTCTGTTGCACATATAGGTCACAGGAGCCAAAAATAGATTTTTTTCACCGAAAACTTAAAAAATCTTCTTCTCTGAAACCACAAGGCCCAGGTCTTTGATATTTGGTATGAAGCTTCATCTAGTGGACCCCTACCAAGATTGTTCAAATTATAGTGCTGGGGCCAAAAATGCCACCGCCCCGGGGCCCTTTGGTTTTACATGGGCTTATATAGGGAAAATCTTTAAAAATCTTCTTCTCTGAAACCGCAAGGCCCAAGTCTTTGATATTTGGTATGAAGCTTCATCTAGTGAACCCATACCAAGATTGTTGAAATTATAGTGCTGGGGCCAAAAATGCCTCCGCCCCGGGGCCCTTTGGTTTTACACAGGCTTATATGGGGAAAATCTTTAAAAATCTTCTTCTCTGAAACCGCACGGCCCAGGTCTTTGTAATTTGGTATGAAGCTTCATCTAGTGGACCCCTACCAAGATTGTTCAAATTATAGTGCTGGGGCCAAAAATGCCCCTGCCCCGGGCCCTTTGGTTTTACATAGTCTTATATAGGGAAAATCTTTAAAAATCTTCTTCTCTGAAACCATAAGGCCTAGGTCTTTGATATTTGGTATGATGCTTCAGCTAGTGGACTTCTACCAAGATTGTTCAAATTATAGCCCTGAGACCAAAAATGCCCCCGCCTGGTGGCCCTTTGGTTTTGCATAGACTTATATAGGGAAAACCTTTAAGAATCTTCTTCTATGAAACCACAAGGCTTAGGTCTTTGATATTTGGTGTGAAATTTCATCTAGTGGACCTCTATCAAGATTGTTCAAATTATAGCTCTGTGGCCAAAAATGCTGCCACCCCGAGACCCTTTGGTTTTACATAGACTTATATAGGGAAATCTTTGAAAATCTTCTTCTCTGAAACTGCAAGGCCATGTCTTTGAGATATGGTATGGAGCTTCATCTAGTGGACCTTTATCAAGATTGTTTAAATTATAGCCCTGAGGCCAAAAATGCCCCCGCCCCGGGGCCATTTGGTTTTACATAGGCTTATGTAGGGAATATCTTTAAAAAAATCTTCTTCTCTAAAACCGCAAGGCTCAGGTCTTTGATATTTTGTGTGTAGCATCAGCTAGTGGACCTTTGCCAAGATTGTTCAAATTATTGACTTTGTTGATATTTGGTATGAAACTTCACCTTTTTAGACCTCCCTCAACATTTGGGTCAATAATGGCCCTCCCCGGGGCCCACTTGTTACTCTATGGATCAGGTGAGCGATCCAGGGCCATCATGGCCCTCTTTTTTTTTATATTAGTGTTCCATGTGAACTTCAAAATATGCAGTCAAATAAATGAGTTAATGGAGTTGATGATTATCAAATGTCAAGGTCATATCCACTCACATAATGTACTTATTATACATATTGAGTTTACAGATGATATTTATAAGCTGCGAGCTTACTCTCAAATCCTGTAGAATACTGTTGTAATTGTTGATAAATGTTGGTTTGTACAGAGAAAGTAATAAAACTGTTTTAATCAAATGTCAAGGCCACTATTTGACCTTGGACCAAGGTCACTCAGATATCAAAATTAAAACTTAATATTCATTGCAAACTGTCTTGCAAATTGGAGAAAATCTTCTTCCCAGAACCAAATGGCTCCACATACAGGCAGTACTCAGGTGAGCAGTTCAGGACCATTGGTCTCTGATTTGCAAGGTTTTACAGAAAAGATTACTGTGCAGTCTTAGAGGCATTTCTTATCAGTAATGTATTAGGGACCAAAGTTTAGTACTAGAGACTTGCGGATCCACAATGTGGAAGTTCGAGTGGAGTCCAGTCACATTCTTTAAAGGAAGTTTATACAGTATAATCTCAGAGATTTAAATGCCAATTTTTCAAAGCTACCAGATTTTTCGAAAGTGACTCAGTCAAGATCCTTTTTCACTAATATTTTATGTAAAAATATTACCTATTTTTTTTTAATTTTGAATATTTTCACATAAAATTGTCTGACCCCATCCTACTAAAATCAATCTCAAAATTCGAAGTCAAAGTATGTCCAGCACAATCATGCTTGAAGAGCCCATTTTCTTAGAGCAGTAAATATTAACCCTTATCTTGCTGAATATTCATTTAAGCCACACCCATTTCTGTCTATCACACAATCAAATTAATTACTTGATGTAATTTATTGCTACAAATTCATAAACTGAATGCCAAACAGTGTAGATCCTGATCACATGGCTTCCTCAGAAGCCATCTGATCTGGATCTACACTGTTTGCAAAGATAGGGGTTGTCATGAACAGCAAGATAAGGGTTAATTGTTCACATTCAATTGGTTTTTATATTCTTGTGTATACACATAATTGACATCTTGTTAATCTTGAGCTTACTCAAGTGATATTCCTGAATTGATATAACGGTAATTGGTAACAGGCTAGAATATAATCCTGTTTGATGTTTTAAGCAACTTTAATCTGGTACCTTCAGTAAAAAAAATAGAGCCTGTAGTTGCAGCAGTTTCAGTGTTTTTGGAAACTGAAAGTAGACAATTTTCAGAGAACTACAAAGACTGTTGAAAAATGAAAGTATTTTCCGCAATAATTCTTCACTATCTCCGACGTTTCGGCTTATTACAGCCTTTATCACGGAATTTTTCTTTCAAGCTATCACATATTTTTCCTATTCATCTTTTTCAGATGAATAGGAAAAATATGTGATAGCTTGACAGGAAAATTCCGTGATAAAGGCTGTAATAAGCCGAAACGTCGGAGATAGTGAAGAATTATTGCGAAAAATAAATGTAATAAAACTGTGCGTCAAAGATGTTGAAAAATGAAAGTAGGAAATAAGTGTCAGCACAGACTTCAACACTGTTTATTGCATTCTGATCTAGATCTTTGCTGGCTACTTCTGTGAGCCATTTCCGTCCCACCTTCTTATTGGTACAATAGTTTGTCTGTTTTACATTATACAATTGTTGCAGGATATAAAATAAGAATAAAATGTATCAGTTCATGTGGTTTTGTTTGCTTTTTCAAGGGTGAGCGAAGGGATACTTTGCTCATCATTTTAATGCTTATATAAGAAGTTTGTGACCATTGCTTCGGCATTGCATAATACTTCCAATAATTCCTAAACCTTGTGATTTCAAAAATTTGAACTCCCGATAATTAAAAGAAAATCTGGTTTTGCTGCATGTGTAAATAAAAAATTCTTCAATGACAGTGGCTTCTTAGGCTATTTTCAGCCAGAATAGATTTAGAGGATGTCTCATTAGCTGAGCTGACTGTTGTTGATTGGTCAAAAAATGCTAGATAATTGTTGGACAGTCTGATTTGGCCTTGTTGTACAGTGTAATATGCTTGTTTCTAAAATATTCATAACAAGTAATGGGAATCTGTTGTGAAAAGAAAGATGTTAGAAAAATGTGTACAAGAGACACAATATTTCTGAAGAAAAAGAAACTGTAGTCTTGTGTTCTATTGAGCCTTCTCATGATTATTAAGGTATCTGCTATTGTGCTGTTTTTAGTTTGCTAGCCATAGTTTGAGCGGTCTAATTTGAAATGGAATGTTGAGGAGAGTACAGCTTTCTTCAGGTGGATGAGGCCATTGGGCCATTTATCTATTTTGTGTATTGGGCCATTTATCTCGGCATCCAACTGATATTAGGCTCAGCTGTTGTTTCAGCACTTCTGTTTCTCAGCTTTAGTTCCGGTTTCATTTCTTTCTCTTTTCTGTATGGTAGTATCTCTTGTATCCCTTTTCTCCTTTTCCATAGGCAACTGAGTTGGTGGCCCAATCAGATGCATGTCTGACTGGTGATCTGGAAGTCAGGGGTTTGATGTCTACCTGATCGGTTCCATTCTTTTTATTGTTAATTGCTTAAGTATGAGCCTGCCCAGGAAAAGTGGTTAGGTAAACAATAGGTACTACATGACCTAATTAGTGCTGAATGGGCTGTTAAACTGCAAACCAAATGAAAACTACATCCATCGATGATGTCACAGGATGATGTCACAAAATGATACAATAATGATGTTTGAGACTTTGTCATGTTGGCACTTGATGCTAACAGGGATAGGATAAATTGGTCATGAGAAAGCATCAGCTGTTTTAACCCATGTGTATGTCATATCAGATTAGTATTACTGTGTTTGTCAGACTTTGTGTTTAAATGGGATAGGGTATGACTTACTTTTGATTTTTAGTGTGACAGCTACTGGTTATGTTCTTTTCATGTCCTTATGTGTTGGAATAAATGTTAGTTAATTGGTTACTTCAGTTACATTAGTGTTAATACCCGTACCATACAGGGCATACAGAGTGGAATCTTAAATGCCATTAACATGCCATAATTACATGAAAAATGGTCACAGATATAGATGTGCCATTTACTAAATACCAGGATTTCAGTAGAAAAGAAAAGTAAAAAAACATAAATATATAGAACACACACTCTTTGAATTGAAAATTGACTAGACAGTTTGATGTAGAAAAGTGTATTTGGCATTAATGTTTAGAGCATTGCATGGATAGTGATTACATCTCCTGAGCATATGGTATGTCTCTTACGTCTTGTAAGGTCTGAAATAAACATACAATGTTTCATACATAGCTGATGCATGCCAGTGGTTATTTCTTAAATAGTTTTGTCTTTGTGTATTTCTTTGATCCATTTGCTGCATGGGGTTTTTATTGCCTTCAGTGTCACTTGTTATTGATTTTTGGACGGGTTTTTCAAAAATCTGTCCTTTAAAATAGCACTTAAATGGCAAGTGGGTGGTAGTCAAGTGGGCTTCTTGCATCATATGTCCGGTATACGCTTTGGTTTACATTTTTTTGAAAAACCCGTCCATAGTGCTGTTAGGCGTTTTTCTTGTTTTCTTTGCTTGAATATTACATCATGTAATTAATATGGGTAAATTCTTAGTCATTATATAATCATATTTGATGTTCTTGCTGTTTATGCCTGAAACCCATATAACTTTAGAAAATAGTATAGACATGATATGTGTAGGAATAGTTCAATCCTATATCTTCAGTTTCCTACATATAAATAATTAGAAAAAGGGGGGCTTGTTGTGTTCAGTGCTTAATGGAGCCACATGAAACTTTGAGTTAAGTTTGAGTGTCTGGAAGTTTCCATATCATTCAGTGTTAAAAAAGATATTTGTAGTTTTAAGCTAGTACTTGGCAAAGACAGTGGCTTGGTGACAGCAAATGAGTGGCACTCACTACATTGAATAAGTGTTTTTTTTTTCCAGAAAATAAGAAGATATAGAGCCTACTTGATATTTAACCAACTAATTTGTGAAGAAATGGTTTGGAGCATTTGATTAAAATGACCGGGTAATTGCTTTAAAAAGCAAACACATTCCAGAATTAACTATGTGCTCCTGACTTTGTGTCTGCCTTAAATACTATAGCAGGGTTTTCCCCAACACAAAATATTGCGTCTGAGACTGCAAAAAAATATCACTTGCATCCACGGTACTCACAAAAAATGTAACAAAGAGAAAAAAATAAAAACAGCCTTTTATTTTTATTAGAATGTCGTATGTTTTGCCGATCAGATTTCTTAAATTTCCATGTATTTTCCACATTCTGTTTTTAGAATGTTGGGTAAAATCAAACCCTAGGTAACTGAGACAACTGGCTGACAACACGGGTACCTGTGACTGTTAAATTATGATAAGTAATCATTGGTAATTAAGGGCAGTTACGAGGGTTGGCTGAAAAGTTCTGAGCCTGACCAAGATCCAATGGTTTGTCCATGCTGAAAGTGCCTTATTTTTCAACATAGTCTCCCTTTCTGTCCACACACTTCCTCCAGCGATGCTGGAGTCCTTGGATCCCAGTGGTATAGAAGGTCTCATCTTGGTCCCTGAAAAACTCCTCCACAGCAGCTATCACCTCCTCGTCTGACCGATAAGGCTGCCCAGCCAAGTGCTTTTTCATGTTTCATGTTTGGAAACAGGAAATAATCTGATGGAGCTAGATCAGGTGAATACGGAGGGTGATCGACAAGACACAGTCATGCACAGCAGCCATTGCCACAACCGATTTATGAGCAGGCGCATAGTCCTGATGGAACAAGACCCCTTTTGTCAATTTTCCGGGTCGTTTAGCCTTAATTGCTTTTCACAATTGTTTTAGCAGATCTGTATAATACTCCCCATTAATCGTTCTGCCCTTTGAAGGTAATCTATGAATATTATACCTTTGGCATCCCAGAACACTGATGCCATCACCTTCCCTGCAGAGGAGACGACCTTTGCCTTCTCTGGAGGGGGTGAGCCAGGGTGCTTCCATTGCATGGATTGTCTTTTGGTCTCTGGCTCAAAGTGATGAACCCAACACTCATCCTGAGTGACAAAACGGTCAAGAAAACCATCTTGGTCTGCTTCAAAAATAGCCAAGTTTGCTTGTGACAGGTTCAGTCTTGTCAACTTTTGGTTAGGCGTCAAAAGCCGTGGCACCCATCTGACGGAAACCTTAGACATTCCTAATTCACTGTGTAGAATGTTCTCTACTCGTTCACGGGAGATGCCAACAGTGTTAGCTAACTGATTCACAGTTAAACGCCTGTCATCCATCACGGCCCTGAGCACTTGGCTAATGCTTTCCTCAGTTGTTGCCGTTGTGGGTCATCCACACCGGTCATCATCTTCAAGGCTGTCCTTGTCCATCTTAAAATTTGCTGCCCACCTTTTCACGGTTGCATACGAAGGAGCATCATCCCCTAATGTAGCAACCGTATCGGCAAGAATGTCCTTAGGAGCTAACCCCTTTTTATGGAGGTACTTGATGACACCATGATGCCAGATTTTGTCCATTTTCTCAAAAATGTACTAGTATCAATTTTCAAAGTCTAGAATTTCTACATTATTGCAGGTAAACTTGAACTCATTTGAGTCAAATCAAGTAATAAAGGTTTGAATTTAATGAATACAAAATTTCATGGCTGTTCAATGCCTGCTTCTTGGTCAGGCTCAGAACTTTTCAGTCTACCCTCATATATGGATCAGTGCGGTCAAAGTTATCATTCACAGGAAGTTTGCTTTGAACAAATGTGTCTTCATAAATGTTGGTGAATTATTTCCAAAGCCTGTGTAGGGGAGTTGCCTTTTGAACTGTTTTGTTGGCAATTCTTCATGTGGTTGTAATGCTGAGTAATAGTTTGAAAGATTGATCATTAGCTTAGCTTTGCAGTAAAAGAGGATACAGTCGTTCGAATTATTTTTAACATGCATAAGTCAGCGAAAAAAGTTTTTATAATGTAAATAAATATGTAGCTTTAAGGTCACAAATGTTAAAATTTGAGTGTACCCGCACTATAATGTAATATATATGAGTTAAATGCTTAAGCAAAACAAGACCAAACAAAACTGGGAATCTTAGCCCTTGTCCTGCTAGTCCCGGATATGCCTTATCTTTGAAACAATGTAGATCCAGATCAGATGGCTTCTTCAGAAGCCATCTGATTGGGATCTACATTGTTTGCCATTCAGATTGTGAATTTATTGCAATAATTTGTATCAAGTAATCTGATTGGCTGGTAATCGGTAGTGGGTGTGGCAGATTAAAATATTCAGCAGGACAAGGGTTTAGGCATTTGTGAACTGCAAATGTGCAGATTAGCCTGTGCAACAGTGCAGTCTGACCAGTACCTTTGTGCTTGCTGCTGAACTGCTACAGTATCTCAAGTCTTCATTATGATAACAAACCTACCGTATTCGACCTATTTACCGCACATGCTCCTATAAGCGCACACCCAAGCTTTTTCTGGGAAAAATACACAAGCGCACACTTTACAGTAACCTCCCAACAAATTCATATTGAGTTTTGCTGCATCTTTGACCCAGACAATCATATGTATATGTGGTGAATTCCTATACTGAAATTCAACTCTATAAAAAAATCATATCGGAAGCCTTTTTTTTCGTATTGAGTGTGCGCTTATTAGGTAGATTTTTCATAACAATATTTTCATACAATTTTGAAAAACTAAGCACATGGTGCGGTAAATAGGTCAAATACGGTATGCAACATAGTGAATTTTTTCTCATCTCCAAAATGGCTACTTTTCTGATGAAAATCACTTTTTCTTATTTATACTGCAAACATAGGTTGTAGGTGCTGGTTAGAACGGCCTCATTGAGGCGGTTCTAACAAGTACCCACAACCTATGTCTTTGAGCAGAATGGCCCCCGCCCATAGGGGCTTGAAGAAATATATGGGCTGCATGATGCTTCCACGCAGAGCTGAATCCGGCCCGCACACTAGTACTGGTAAACCACTTAGAGGATCTAAGCCTGTCCAGGAACCGCGGTGCGAGGCGGACCGTCCATGCTTATAAACCCTATTGGTTTCATTGGGCGACAGGGCTTGAGATGTCATTTCATCTCGGTGTTGGGTAAAAGTCCCACAAAATTGGAAGCAAAGTCTCCAAAATGACCTTTACAGTGTTGACGGGGACGTTAAACCTCAAATCAATCAATCAATCTTTGAGCAGAAATAAGAAAAATAATTTGTACCCCCTTAAACCCCAGTTTTCTCTATATTAAACTGAGGTTTATAGGGGTGTTCATTACAAGGACCTGATAATTTGATGCTTTATCTAAAATTTCAAGACTGTTGCTAGTCTGTGAAGCTTAACAGGCCAGTATATGTCTTGAACCTGGTCAAAATGCCTAAAGACAGGCCCCGGGAGCAAATTCTTTCCTTTAAGAGTAGCCCCATCTCGTGGGGGGAAAGGCGTTTTACATGGAATTTTCCTTGTTGCGCGTAATAGTATTTTGGATCTGGCTGGCTTGTGTAAAGGCTCACTTCTACATCTACTGTGCTTCTGGTGAAATGTCTTGGCTTTACATCCTAGACTATAGGGTTATTGGACTGATATTTTTAGGTTATTGACTCTTTTCCTGTGAAAAATTCGGCTGGAGATCGTATGGCGAAGTCAATTATCTCTTTATTGTATGCTCAAAAGTTATTACCTACTTATTAAAAACCTGTCCGGTCTGGCATAGAAATCTGAAAGTAAAATCAGATTATGAAATGATTTTAAATGGGGAAAAAAATGCAAGTCGTTAAGCATGCATATTCCTACTTTTTGAAAAACCATGCCCAATGATGCCAAAGTGAAAATGAGGTAGACTTTGCTGGATTTAAAATCAGTAAACAAGTGAACAACGTTGACATTGTTAAGCACAGGGCGCCATTTTCTCCATTTGTTCATTTTATTTCTTTTAAAATACTTCTGACTTCCTAATTAGCCCCCGCCCATCGGGGCTTGAAGAAATAGATGGGCTGCATGTTGCTTCCACCCACTGAAACTGACCCGCACACGAGTACTGGTAAACAGCTTAGAGGATTTAAGCCTGCCCAGGCAATGTGGTGCGAGTCGGCCTGTCCATGCTTATAAACCCTATTAGTTTCATTGGGTGGCAGGGCTTGAGATGTCATTTCATCTCAATGTCGGGTAAAAGTCCCACAAAATTGGAAGCAATGTCTCCAAAATGACCTTTGCAGTGTTGAGGGGGACGTTAAACTTCAAATCGAGCAAAAAATCTGACTTCCTAATAATTTTTAGAAGGTGATGACCTTTCAGGTCTCACCTTCTTATGGCAACACTCAGAGAATTCCCTTGATACCGCATCACTCCTCTGTTTCAAGAAAAATAGGTCCTCATAAATCAGTGAAGAGATGCGCCTGTATCATTTGATATGTGAAAATAATATGCAGATTGAAAAAAACTGTGGATGCAAAATACACAAATAATTGACTTCAGAGTTAAATGTCATAAAATTGATTTAGATTTGAAATTGGTCTCGTTTCGCAGCTGACCTGGCCTAGTTATTAAGAGCGAGTTCGGTTGACTTTCTAAAGTTAACTATAGTTACAAAAAAAAACACGCGGGTTATGGGTCGTGCCACTCTACAAGAGTTAACTTGAGTTCAATCAAGCTTGCTTTGGGAGTTGGGAGTTCTGTCTAGCAAGAACAAAAACACGACGGCAGGGGGATAATCATAGGTTAATTAAGAAATGAATATAAACTTATTAGAAGGTGATGACCTTTCAGGTCTCACCTTCTTATGTCAATCGACACTGGAACCACCCCCCCCCCCCCCCCCCCCCCTCGATGACGAATAACTCCTATGCTTCAAGAAAAATAAGTCTCCATATATTTATCAATAGACGCGCATGTATCATTTGATAAGTAAAAATGATATGCTGATTGTCAAACTGAGGAAGCCAATCACACAAACAACTAACTTCAGAGTAAATGCCATAAAATTAACCCTATGGTTCAAATTGGTCCCAATTCGCAGCTTTGTCATGACTTAGTTTGCTTTGAGCGAGTTCAGTTGGTTTGTTTGATTTTGTTTGCTTTGAGGTTTAACGTCCCCGTCAACACTGTAAAGGTCATTTTGGAGACATTGCTTCCAATTTTGTGGTACTTTTACTCGACATTGAGATGAAATGACATCTCATGCCCTGTCGCCCAATGAAACCAATAGGGTTTATTAGCAGTTGGCCAACTAAAGTTAACTAAAGAAAAGTAGAGGAGACAGTAGGCTTACCCAAAGTTATCCCCCCCCACACACACGCCCCACTTCACAATCCCACAATTAGAAGCGACAGGAAGCATCAAGTGTCATTCGATGCGTCACCAGTAACGATTCAGATTCAGAACTCTACTGACGTCAAGAAAATGTCATCGTTTGCCCTCGAGTAAATCGAAAGTATAAAAATGTTTTCAAGTTGGACGTGATTTTTCCAACACGTGGCCAGAATTTCATAAAGTTGGAAATACTCGATTTTCGGATTGGATTTAACTTACAAATTACCACCTTCCACCGTATTCGTTGTTACTAGGCAAGGCTTCCATCTCTCATACCAAACTAACTCTCGCAGTCGCAATATTCCTACATGGCGCGTTTTGGAGCAAGTCAACTCTTGTTCACTCTAGTACGTCAACTGAACTCGCTCTAATCTAGGTCGCGGATTAATAATTCAATGAATGAGTTGACGGTATGAATGGAATACTACGACTTGCTATACTACAGATAGAGAGAAGTTTTGTCTGTTTGTTTGTTTGTTTGTTTGTTTGATTTGAGGTTTAATGTCCCCGTCAACACTGTCCACCGTATTCGTTGTTACTAGGCAAGGCTTCCATCTCTCATACCAAACTAACTCTCGCAGTCGCAATATTCCTACATGGCGCGTTTTGGAGCAAGTCAACTCTTGTTCACTCTAGTACGTCAACTGAACTCGCTCTAATCTAGGTCGCGGATTAATAATTCAATGAATGAGTTGACGGTATGAATGGAATACTACGACTTGCTATACTACAGATAGAGAGAAGTTTTGTCTGTTTGTTTGTTTGTTTGTTTGTTTGTTTGTTTGATTTGAGGTTTAATGTCCCCGTCAACACTGTAAAGGCCCTTTGGAGACGTTGCTTCCAATTTTGTGGGACTTTTACCCGACATTGAGATGAAATGACATCTCAAGCCCTCTCGCCCAATGAAACCAATAGGGTTTATTAGCATGGAGGGTCTGCCTCGCACCGCGGTTCCTGGACAGGCTTAGATCCTCTTAGCGGTTTACCAGTACTAGTGTGCGGGCCGGATTCAGCTCTGCGTGGAAGCATCATGCAGCCTATATTTCTTCAAGCCCCCATGGGCGGGGCGGATACAGCGAAGTTACCTTCATTGTTGCATTTGTTTGATTTTAGGTTTAACGTCCCCGTCAACACTGTAAAAGTCATTTCGGAGACGTTGCTTCCAATTTTGTGGGACTTTTACCCGACATTGAGATGAAATGACATCTCCAGGCCTTTCGCCCAATGAAACCAATAGGGTTTATAAGCATGGACGGTCCGACTCGTTCACATCGCTTTGCCTGGGCAGGCCTAGATCCTCTAAGGGGTTTACAAGTACTCGTGTGCGGGTCGGATTCAGCTCTGTGTGGAAGCATCATGCAGCCCATATATTTCTTCAAGCCTCGACGGGAGGGGGCCGATTCACTGTTGCATGGATATATTTCTGTGAACCATCAGGAAAATATAACTTTAGAACTTAAACTCCTTAATCTTAACGTTTATATTACGGAATAATACATATTTATTCTTGTTTTTTTTTTTTTTTTTTTTTTTTTGAGCCGAGGTCAGAAAATATCAGATTTTGTTTCCTCTTTTTCTGTATCTGAATTTTTCCCTTTTTAGCTCACCAGAGCCGAAGGCTCCGGGGGAGCTTATAGGATAGGCAGTTGTCCGTCGTCGTCTGCGTGGTCTGCGTCTGTGTCTGCGTCTGCGTCAACACTTTCAAACGACATCTCTTATGAAGCCACTGGGCCGATTGGGCCCAACTTTTATCTGTAGCATTCTTGGGCTGGGGGATTGAAAGTTTGTGTTTTTTATGAAAATCGGCTTATTAGTTTGGTTGCTATGGCAACTTAGAGTTTCCATAGACTTATAATGGGGAAAATTGAAAAATTGCATTTACTGCCAAGCCTCTGCAGATATTTTGACAAAACTTTCATAGAAATGTCCCTTAGGCAATCTACTATCTGCCATATGATTTTAGGCCTACTGCTCATTTTTATTGGTTGCCATGGAAACCAAAATGCAAAAAAAATAGAAAAAAATACTTAAAAAATCATCTTCTCAGAAATCATATGCTCTAGGAGGCAGAGACTTTATGAAAATATTCACCATATTTGCCTTTACAGGTTTTATGTTTTATATGAAATTTGGCCTTTTAGTTTGGTTGCTATGGCAACTTAGAGTTTCCATTGACTTATAATGAGGAAAACTGAAAAATGGCATTCATTGCCAAGTCGTTGCAGATATTTTGACAAAACTTACATAGAAATGTTCCTTGAGCTAACTTCTCTTAGCCATATGCTTTTATGTCCACCTTGGGGTCCCTTAGGTTGTGCCGGGCCCATGCCCGCCCCCTCCACTTCATAAAATGCCTTATATCTCAGAAACCTTAAAGGTCCCCACCCCTAAACCATATATATTTTTGTTCCTTATGATAAGACGCATTAAGTGACACCAAGCTGGGGGTCCCCCGGGATGTGCCGGGGACATGCCCCGACCACTTCACTTCATAAAAGGCCATTTATCTCAGAAACCATTCAGATCCCAACTCCTAAAGCATATATATTCTTGTTCCTTATGATAAGACGCATTAAGTGACACCAACCTGTAGGTCCCAAGGGATGTGCCGGGGACATGCCCCACCGCCTCCACTTCATAAAATGCCATTTATCTCAGAAACCATTGAGATCCCCACCCCTAAACCACATATATTCTTGTTCCTTATGATAAGACGCAGTAAGTGACACCAACCTGTGGGTCCCCCGGGATGTGCCGGGGACATGCGCCACCCCCTCCACTTCATAAAATGCCATTTATCTCAGAAACCATTGAGATCCCTACCCCTAAACCATATATATTTTCATTCCTTATGATAAGTTGCATTCAGTGACACCAACTTGGGGGCCCCAGGGATGTGCCGGGACCATGCCCAACCCCCTCCACTTCATAAAAGGCCAAATATTCCAGAAACCTTACAGATTCCCACCCCTAAACCATATATATTCTTGTTCCTTATGATAAGACACATTCAGTGACACCAACCTTGGTGTCACCCGGGGTGCACCCGGGCCATGCTCCACCCCTCGACTTCACAAAAGACCATATAGCTGAGAAACTGTTCTGAGCCCCACCACTAAACCAAATATATTCTTGTTCCTTATGATAAGATGCAATCAGTGAAACCAGCATGCAGATCCCCCGGGGTGCCATACCCCACCCCTTTACTTAATTAAAATCCATATATCTCAGAAACCGTTCAGATCCCCACCCCTTAACTATTATATTCTTGTTCCTTATGATAAGACTCTTCTTCATAATAGGCTATATATCTCAGAAACCATTCAAATCCCCATCCTATAATCACATATATTCTTGTTCATTGTTATTAGACACATTCAGTCACCCGGCTTGCGGGGTCTGCAGGGGACATTTCTTTCTCTGCCACTTCATAAAAGGGTCTCATATCTCAGAAACCATTCAGATCCCCACCGTTTAACCATATATACTCTTGGTCCTTATGATAAGACATATTCAGTGACAACAATCTTGGGCTTTCCTGGGATCTGCCATGCCTGAATCCCTCCATTGCTTAAAAGGCCTTACATCTCAGAACCATAAATATCCCCACTGCTAAACCATACATATATATGTCTCTGTTCCTTTTGATAAGATGCATTTAGTGACACCAACCAGGGCTCCATTGGATCCATGTTCCACCCTCTCTACTTTATAAAACACCTAATATATCAGATACAGTCCACATGGGTGCTCATTTGGGTATGGGGTTTGTTTGGGAGACTTTATAATTGATAGATTAAAATCATATCATGTAATAATACATGGCTGCCATTGGGCAGTGTCCACCTGAGCTCTGGTTTATTAAATTTGGCACTTTGGTTTGTTTAGAAGCCTCCGTGCTGTAATGGGTTACCCTACTCGCCTTGTAAACCAGGGATCACAAAATAGATCCCAGGCTTCTCCAGACTTTTGGATGAGTCTGTATGACCTTAGTTGTTGGTGGGACCTAAAACTCAAACACTCACTCTTTGGTTTGTTTGCTATGGCAAGTTAAGAGTTTCCATTAAGAATTTCCAGTAGGGAAATTGAAAAATGACATTAATGCTTTTGAAGATATTTTGTCACACTTTCATAGAAATGTTCCTTTTGGCCTATTTGTTGCCACAGGTGGGAAATTGTTAATTGTCATCTGTTGTCCTGCAACAACACATTCAACCGACATCAGATTCTGATTGGGTCCAAATTTTATCTGTAGCATCCTTGGGCACAGGGCTTCCATGGTTAATTAAAATACATTGCTGCCAGTGGGTAGTGGCCCCCGAGATCTGGTGAGCATTGTGGCCCATGGGCCTCTTGTTTACGGAGGTGTATTTGATTTGTTTGATTTCACGTTTAACGTCCCCGTCAAGACTGTATAACGGCCCCGCCCACCGGGGCTTGAGGAAACAGATTGGGCTGCATGATGCTTCCACACAGAGCTGAAATCGACCGAACATGAGTACTGGTAGACGGCTGAAAGGTTCCAATTTGTAGCCCGCCCAGGAAAAGTGGTGCGAGTTGGACCACCCATGCATATAAACTCTATTGGTTGCATTGTGCGGCAGTGGCTGAGTTGACATTTCATCTCAATGTCGGGTAAAAGTCCGACAAAATTGGAAGCGACGTCTCCAAAATGACCTATAAAGTGTTGACGAGGTGTTAAACCTCAAATCAAACCAATAAACAAAACTGTATAGACGTGCTTCGAATTTCGTTGGACTCCCACCTAACATTGTGATGAAATGGCATTTAAAGCCTTGACACACTATGAGTGAGACCAATGGACTTTCCGACTTCAATGTTTTCATTGCTCTTAAAGGAACTCATATTTGATTTTTATTTGCCTTCACTGCAGCTGGTGTTGTGCCGTGTGGCGGCCGTAAAACGTCTCCCCGTACATCAACCATAGTGCAGTTTATATTTTACTTTTGGTCCTTTGAGATCAACGTGAATATTCTGAGAAATCAGAAAAAAATTATTGGTTTAGACTCATATTCTGGACAGGTGTTTAAATATTTGGACCCCATTTTGATTTATATCAGTCTTTGAATCGACTGCCTGTTCGAAATTCGCAAAATTGCAGTATGTTTCCTCTGGCTTTCTTTGCCGGATCATTACAGGGTCACTGACGAGGCTTTATTAGCCGAAACTACGTAGTATGACCCGTCTTCTTTCTTATGAATGTTTTCATTGCTCTTAAAGGAACTCATTTTTGATTTTTATTCAAATTATAGTCCTGGGGCCAAAAATGCCCCCGCCCCGGGGCCCTTTGGTTTTACACTGACTTATATAGGGAAATCCTTTGAAAACCTTCTTGTCAGAAACCAGGAGGCTGAGGTGTTTGATATTTGATATGAAGCTGCGTCTAGTGGACCTCTATCAAGATGGTTAGAATTATAGCCATGTGACCAAAAATGCCCCCGCCCAAAAAAGCCCACTGGTTTTACATAGACATCTCGCGGGAAAATCTTTAAAAAATCTTCTTGTCTGAATCTATTATCCACAGATCTCAGATATTTGTATCTAGCTTCGTCTTGTGAACCTATATCAAGATTTTTCAAATTATAGTCCTTGGGCAAAACTGCCCCCCCCCCCTCTCCCCCCCCCCCCCCCCCCCCCACACACACACACACACACGGGGTGCCCTTTGGTCTTACATTGGGATATATAGGGAAAATCTTAAAAAAAAATTCTCTGAAAACGCAAGGCCCAGGTCTTTGATATTTGGTGTGAAGATTCATCTAGCACACCTCTACCAAGATTGTTCAAATTATAGCCCTTGTCAAAAATGGCCCTGCCCTGGGGCCCACTGGTTTTATTTTGACATATATGAAAAGCCTTTGAAAAGCTTCTTGTCTGAAACCCGGAGGCCCAGGTCTTTGATATTTGGTATGATGCTTCATCTGGTTGTCCTCTACTATGCTGTGTAAATTATAGCCCTGGGACCAAAGGTTGCCCCGCCTCAGGCCCCACCGGTTTTACATAGCCATATATGGAAAACATTTAAAATGTTCTTCGAAAATAAACCAAGGCCCAGGTCTTTGATAGTTTGATAGAAGTTTCTTGCGCATGACCTCTACCAAGATTATTCAAATCAAAGCCCTGGAGTCAAAAATGGCCCCGCCTCAGGGCCCACTGGTTTCACATAGACTTACGTACGGAAAACCTTTAAATACCTTCTCGTCTGAAACCAGAAGGTCCAAGTCTTTGATATTTGGTATGAAACTTCCTGTAGTTGACCTCTACCAAGATTGTTCAAACTATAACCCCAGCGGGTCAAAACGCGACCTGTCTGGAGCCCACTGGTTTTATATAGGGTTAAGGCTGAGCCGGTTCATCTCCTTCTGCTGCACTAAAACCTGACCCTAAATGTCCACAAGGTGCCTAGACAGTGACATACAAGTCAGCTCTGTATTGTCAAAGGGAACCACTGACACATAACCATCCTCCCTTTGTCACCATGTGACAGAATAAGTAAAACTAATTCTGCATTTCCCTCTGTTGCACTAGGACCTGACTCTCAATGTCCACAATATGTCCAGATAGTGACACACAAGTTAGCTCTGTATTGTCAAAGTGAACCAATGACTGTCATTTATGACAATTCTTGCCCCCACTGCCCCAACCCCCGCTAATTGTCACAACGAGGCATTGTAAGTTAGACCATTATGATAACTCACCCTTGTGACATAGAGCAATTTTTCCCATCTCAAAAACAGCTAGTTTTCTGATGAAAAGCCTTGATATTTTTTATATAAATGTTCAAAACACAGATTGAGGGTACTCGTTTTAACCGCCTCAGTAAGACGGTTCTAACGAGTACTCACAACCTATGTCTTGGAGCAGAAATAAGAAAAACAATGTATAACCTCGAAAACCCCAGTTTTCTCCTTATAAAGGGGGTCATTTTGCGGACTTGTTCACGTGATGCTGAGCAAATTCATCTCCATGCACTAGGACATGACCCTCAATGTTCGGTAAATGTCCAGATAGTAACATATAAGTCAGCTCTTTAGAAGGGAACTTTGGAAAGAATAATTTTGGAAGGAATGTTCCATGGGTGACCCTCTGACAAAGTTGCTCAAAATAGTTTCGCTCCACTGAACATAAAAGCCACCAAACGAAACAATAAGACTTCTCATTACGATAACACACCCATGCGAAATAGTGCAATTTTAACATCCCAAAAATGGCTACTTTTCTGGTGAAAATCTGTGATATTTTTCTTAACAATGATCAAAACATAGGTTGTGGATGCTCGTTAGAAGCGCCCTAATGAGGCGGTTCTAACGAGTAACCACAACCTATGTCTTTGAGCAGAAATACGAAAAATAATGTATACCCCCACTCCGTAACTCCAGTTTGCTCTATATGAAGTGGGGTTTAGAGGGGTCTTCATTTCACGGACTTGTTCACGTGATGTACTACTAAATAGGTAGACTGATTTTGAAATAATTTCACAGGAATGTTCCTTTGGTCACTCTCAACCAAAATAGCTCAAACCATCCACTCCACCTTATATTACCTACTACTTTATCTGTACAATAAGGATTAGGTGAGCGTTCCAGTGCCATTATGACCCTCTTGTTTAATCCAGGTTTCACTGGGTCGACAGACGACTTTCAAACACTTGACAAAACATAGCAACCAACAAACTTTTAAACTTGTGATCGAAGCCTCAGATAAAACCAGCCAGTGTCCCGGAATATTGGTGTTAGAAAGCCATTTGCTAGCACGTATAGAGTGTTGAGTAAATTATATTGTTTGCTAGAGTCTATGTAAGTACGGTAATTGTCTCCAGAATTATTGTCATTGACACAGGAAGGGATTCACAACATGTAGCGTTCGATCCTCAATTTTGTTTTTGACATTTCATTTGTCTGCTCCTCGCGTTACTACAATCATACAAAACCATTGACTGTTTTAAAAATTAAAACTAGAATACTGTCGATGGCGCGCCATCGCAAATCCCCACGTTTTCTACAGAGGGGCCAAGTACCGAAAACCCCTCACCCTGGGCCCTAATTTGACTCCATGGTCAAAATATTACCTGTATTATATTCTACTAATCATGCCCTTCAATTTCATATGCCACATGACTATGTTCCAAAAAACTTAAATTTTGACCCTTTGACCCCTCTCCCAGGGCCCCAATCTGACCCCAGGGTCAAAATTTTACTTGTAGTTTATTCTACCCATTATCCCCTTCGCATAGATATGCAACATGACTATGTTCTGAAAAACTTTAATTTTGACCCCCGACCCCCCCAAGTCCGACCCCCAGGGCGTGACCTAGGGGTCACAGCCAAAATCCCGTTCAATATGTTTTACTTTTTTCATAACTAAGTACATGTGCAAAGTTTGGCATCAAAATCTTCAAAATTGACTTTGTAATTGAATTTTATTGATATTTGACCTTTTGACCCCTCCCCAGGGCCCCTGGGGGCGGGGACAAAAAAAATGTGCTCTTGCGCAAGTCATTCATGTAAGCAACTCACATACCAAATTTGGTTGAATTCCGGCTAACGGTTTAGGAGGAGATACCCGGACAGACAGACGGACAGACAGACAGACGGACGGAGGCGATAACAATATCCCCACTTTTTTTTTTTAAAACGTGGGGATAACAAAAAAGGTAATGAAATGAAATGGCCCAGTGTAAAAACTAACAGTTTTCTACCATCACCTTCTATTAGTACTTTCAGTACTTTGATTTTAAAATGCATGGGTAGGTCATATATTTGATAGCATTGCTTATGCTTTATGCACTTTGTCACAGTTTATTTTTGTTTTTTTATGCCCTAGCCATGATGTGGGTAGGAGCATATGAGCCCCGCCAAGCGAATTTGTGTCTTCGAGCATTCCGCCATGACAAATTTTAACTGCGCATGCCCAGCCATTCAGAGGGGCCAAGGATATGGCTTTCTGTCTGAAGGTTCCTCTTGATTCACTGCTTGTATGAGCGAGCAGCGAAGGTTCTGGCGAGACTGCGCAGAACCTTCGCTGCTCGCATAGGCGATAAGTACCAAAATCGCTTGACGGGGCCCATATAGTTTTGTTCTTGTCCATATGTGCATCTGTCTGTACGTTACACTTTGTACCGGCATTGAAACTTGAAAAACTTTTCAGACATGCATTGAACATGTGCATGAAGGAAACAGGATTCTGATCAAGCCTTTTAATGCACAGGCATGTCCCCTTGAACAATTTAAACAGTTTGGCCAAATGTATATCAGGGGAGGTAAGCCCCCGCCCATAGGGGCTTGAAGAAATATATGGGCTGCATGATGCTTCCACGCAGAGCTGAATCCGGCCCGCACACTAGTACTGGTAAACCGCTTAGAGGATCTAAGCCTGTCCAGGAACCGCGGTACGAGGCAGACCGTCCATGCTAATAAACCCTATTGGTTTCATTGGGCGACAGGGCTTGAGATGTCATTTCATCTCAATGTCGGGTACAAGTCCCACAAAATTGGAAGCAATGTCTCCAAAATGACCTTTACAGTGTTGACGGGGACGTTAAACCTCAAATCGAACAAACAAACCAAATATCAGGGGAGGTTAAATAGTTCTGTCTCCGCAACCCCTCCTGCAGTATTTGATGCTGGGCATTGAAACTTGCAACTCCATACAGTTCTAAATGCATTGAACATGTGCATAAAGGAAACCGTATTCTGATTCAGCCCCTGTCCTTTTGAATGGCTTAAACATTCTGGCTATATGTATAGCATTGGAGGTTAAATAGTACTGTTTGTGTCTCCACAACTCCAGCTACAGTATTTGATGCAGGACATTGAAACAGACATGCATTAAACATGTGCATAAAGGAAATAGGATTCTGATCCAGACCCTTATTGTAGAAGTACCCTTGAATGACTTGAGCATTCTGGCCATATGTGTAGCACAGGATGTTAAATAGAACTATTTGTGTCTCAGCAACTCCTGCTACAGTATTTGATGCGGGGCAATGAAATTTGCAACACAGCTCAGACATGCATTGTGCATAAAGTAAACAGGATTCTGATCCAGCCACTAATTGCAGTATTCTTTTGAATTGAGGATTAACGTCCCCATCAAAACTATTTAGGTCACTTTGGAGAAGCTGCGTCCAATTTATGTCCCAAACTGCATGAATTACACATTTTGGCCAAATGTGTTGCATAGGGTTAAAATAGTACTGTTTGTTCTCCGCAACTCCTCCAACAGTATTTGATGCAGGACATTGAAACTTACATCACAGTTCAGACATGCATTGAATATATGCATAAAGGAAACAGGATTCTGATCCAGCCCCTTATTGCAGAATTAGGTCCCCTTGAACGACTTAAACCCCTTGAACGACTTAAACTTTTTGACTATGTTTCTTGGAGAATGTAGCAGTTTCTAGTTTCGTTAGAATAACCTGTGTAAAAACATTACTCATCTAGTGAGGCATACGGTGGGAGCATTCACTACCTTTAGTGATTGTCTATTTGTTTAGCTCACCTGAGCACGAGGTGCTCGTGGTGAGCTATTGTGATCAGTCAATGCCCGTTGTTCGTCATCCGTTGTGCATCGTCCGTCGTGCCATTCAACAGTTTGCTTTAAATGCGAACTCCTCCTAAACTCTTTGGCCAATTTGATTCAAACTTCACAAGAATATTGCCTGGCTGGCTCCCTACTAAAATAGCTAAACAAGATGGCCACCAGACCTAAAACTAGAATAAAATTTAAATGACAGCTACTCTACCCTGGGCCAATTTCATTCAAACTTCACATGTTGGCTTCTTATCAAACTTTTACAGGCCCCAGAACATCCACCACATCACGAAAACCAGCCTATATAATTTTGACCCCCTTGAAGCCCACTTTTATATAGAAAAAACTGGTTTAGAGGGGTATACAGTAATTTCCTTATTTCTGCTCAAAAACATAGATTGTGGGTACACGTTAGAACCGCCTCGCCGAGGCGGTTCTAACGAGTACCCACAATCTATCCTTTGAGCAGAAATGTGAAAAATATCAGTATTTTTATCTGAAAAATTCCAGTTTTTGGTGGTAAAATTTTACCAATATATTTGAATAGGAGGCGTGTTTTCGTAATGAGCACATTCAAGGTCAGGCATCACAAACTATTGTCTAGCCCCTGCCGATCAGGGCTTGGAGAAATACAGTAAAATTCCTATATTAAGACCACCCCCTTTCAGACTGTTCAAAAGTGGTCTTTAAGATCACTTTTGAACACTCCCAAAGGTGGTCACTGACCAGAGGCCATTGTCTGCAGCAAACATGAAGCTTTTAAAAGCAGAATTAGTCTTCCTTTTAGGTGGTCTTAATAGCCGAATTTCAATGTAGATTGGGCTGCATGATGCTGTAAACTGGCCACACATGAATACTGGTAAACTGCTTAGAAATTAGAAAGACAGCCCGCCCAGGGAAATGTGTGCGAGTTGGACTTTCCAATGCATATAAGCCCTATTGGTTTCATTGGTTGGCAGGGCTTGAGATTTCATTTCATTTCGATGTCGTAAAAAGTCCCACAAATGTAGACACAGAGAAATTAAACCTCACTTCAAACAAAAATCAAAAGAAATCAGTGTCACAGAAGAACAGTCTATAGTTTTCAAAAATCACCTCATATTCTTGGTTCTATAAGCTGCAGACCTTTGCATGCTCCAGTCCATTCCATGTAACCTTGTCACAAAACTAGGTCACAGTACCACACATTCCCTGAAATATACACAATATTCTTTTTGAGTTCCACCTCTATTAGCCATAGACGTTTCAAATTCCAGTGCATGCATCATACCACTCCCAAAACATTCCCACTTCCCCTGCTCAAACCTAGATCACTTTGAGCAACTTTTGCTGAAATTGTCACATCATGAAGTCTGTGAGGTTAGTACTTAGCTTCATAAAAGATGCAGACTGGTAAAAACTTCACCAAACATAAATATCGTCTTGTACTAAGCATCTCCTACTATTATTAAAGCACTAGTGGGCTCATCCATCTATCATATGGGCCCCGTCAAGCAATTTTGGTACTTATCGCCTATGCGAGCAGTGAAGGTTCAGGCGAGCCTGCGCATCCGCGCAGTCTCGCCAGAACCTTCGCTGCTCGCTCATACAAGCAGTGAATCAAGAGGAACCTTCAGACAGAAAGCCATATGCCTGGCCCCTCTGAATGGCTGGGCATGCGCAGTTAAAATTTGTCATGACGGAATGCTCGAAGACACAAATTGGCTTGGCGGGGCTCATAAAATGTCTCATCATGAGAAAACCTATCATCAGGGTTGGCAGCCAGGTAAGTCTAAAACTGGCCTACTACCATAAAAATCCTAAAAATTCAGACCCTTGAGAACTTGATGAAATTCTCCAGAAATTTAGAAAAAGAATTCAGGATACAGCAAGAAGTGCAAAAAGACCATTATCAGACTGCTCCTACTGGGCTTGTACTGTTTGCTTCGGCCTGACCCTATCCCAATACTTAAGATCATTGTGGTAGCCTAGAAGTTTTTGATACAAAAACTAGAGACCAAAGCAGCAAAGAAACAAATGTGCTGTATGCACATGCTTGTTGTTTGTTTGCTAATGGCATAAAACAGGTTCTCTCATGATATGGCTCATTTAAGGATGATATAGGAGTCACTTTTGATATCATTGATAAGTTCTTGTATTTTACCTTGTTGTCTTAAAAAATATAGACGTACACATTTCAACTCACACAGTCATCGATCATTGATAAGGCAGATGTAGCATGTACCATTATTATAATCATTAACTTTAAGCTGTAGTATTCATAAGTTAATTGTCATAGTAAAACGCAGTGAGACGTGACTGCACTTTTAATTTTGGACTAGTCTGTGTTTTAGGCTAGTCGCCTTCCGTTGGGATTTTACATTGGACGATATAGTTTTACTGAGATTGGTACTGCATCATATTAACCATTTGGCCACGACTTTTACACAATGTTATTATCAAAAAAACTTATTTATAATTTTAAAATCTCGTGAAAAAAGAAATCCGAAACCTGCTTCCCCTGAAACATGGAATAGTCTTGACACGCTTGAAGGTTGAACTCTCAAAGGTCGTTGATAAGCTATACCTTACATGGTATTTATCCTGATGTTAAGAGCTTAGTTGAAATAACATACAAGATTATAAGTAAGAGTATTTATGCCGTATTTACCCTAAATAGTCAGACACCAAAATGTAATGTAGACAAAAAGCCTGTGTAAAAAAGTAGTTCAAGATCAGACTCTTCAGTGTCCTACACTGTTTACCACCAAGCAAGTCTTTGCAGCCAAATTCATTACATTATAAAGCTCAGTTAAAAAGTGTCTGATTTTTAGCTCGGCTGTTTTCGAAGAAAACGACGAGCCATTGTCAAAGCTCTGGTTTCGTCGTCGTCGTGGTGCAAAAACTTGGACATTTTGTTATATCTCTATCATTACTGAACATATTTACTTGAAACTCGAACTAGTTGTCCATTATGGAAAGGGGAACTCATACCAATAGGTGAGGTAACCCTCAAAATATTTTTGGCAGTTATGCCCCTTTTTCGACTTAGAATTTTTGCAAAAACTTGGACATTTTGTAATATCTCTGTCATTACTGAACATATTTACTTAAAACTCGGACTAGTTGTTCATTATGGAAAGGGGAATTCATACCAATAGGTGAGGTAACCCTCGAAATATTTTTGGCACAGTTATGCCCCTTTTTCGACTTAGAATTTTTGTTTAACTAAAAGAAACTGCAGCTGAGCGTTGGCACCCGCATGCGGTGCTCTTATTAAGGTAATATGACAACTTTATCCCCATGCACTAGACTTTACTCTTGAAGAGAAATATAGAAGCCTCTGTGGGGTAGTGGATATGCTACTCACCTAATAAACCATGGATTGCAGGATTGATACTGGGCTACTCCAGACTTTTGGATGAGTCTTTAAACCGAGGTCCTGTCTCTGTATGACAGCTGTTGGTGGGACGTAAAACTGAAACGCACTTACTTGAAGAGGAATAAATTTGCTTCATAGGAGCAAATTCTTTCCTTCAAGAGTTGCCCCACTTTATATATCAAATGGGCTTTAATTGGAGGAAAGCAAACAAGAAGGAAACAAATTATGGAAGTTGTCTCCCTTTTGCAAATGACAGAAAATGTTGCTTACCAAGAAAGTAAAAAAAAGCAACTCAATAAGGGCACCTGAATTTGCTCAAAGGTATTGCTTTGGTATGTGCCCAATGTGTAGATGCTGCACATTGGACACCTGTTATGTCATATGATAGAAATGTACACAAGTTTAGATGAAATTCAGTAAGTTTGGTATTTTGTTTGCTAATATCTTCTAACTTCAAAAGCAATGTTTATAATTTAAATATCTCTCAGTAAATGCTGACAAAACAAGAATTCATAACCATGCTCAAAAAGAAACTCGCCCATGAATTGCTGAAATGGACTGAATTTCGACACTTCCATTCTTTTAAGTTCAGAGTTCAGTCAAATTTATTAACAGGATTGTAAAACATGTAGATCCATGTGAGATGGCTCATGATTGGCCATCTGATCTGATCTGCATTGTTTCCATAGGTATCTGTCTATAGGGTCAGGAGGGATAAGGGCGATAGAGACATTATCAAGGCCAACAACTCTCCAAAATGGCTTCACTGTCACTGCTAGTACCCCTAGTGGTTTACAGTTAATTCCTTTATAACACTTATGGGATAACTATATTGAAAATTGTCATAAAGGAGGTAAATCGGCAGTTTTATGGTCGAAAATTTTCATTTTAAGGAGACACTGACAGTTTGCCTTAAAATGGAATTAGCGACTGTAAAACCAACAATTTACTTCCCCATATGACAATTTTCAATATATTTATCCCCATTCTAGTGCATTTACTTATTTGTTTTGTTGAGAAATTGCTCTTTATGCACAAATTGACAAGCAAGGTCAGGTGTGTAACACCAAATGCCAGCCAAAGAAAAGTGACTTTACATGAACGTGACATTATCCAATCAGATGACGTGTTACATTCAAAAGTGCATTAGAATAGTTGGAGTCAATATGATAAGACTGATATGTACAGATGTCCATATTGTGAAAATAGAAGAAAAATGTCTTGATGCGTATACATTTTATTAACTACAGGAAACCCCAAAATGGGTACCCGGGCAAACAGTGCAAGCCCAGATCAGACGTTGCTGAACACGGCATCTGATCAGGGCCTCCACTGTTTGCTAAAAGTTCAGTCATTTCCCAAAAAGTTTTTGAAGAAACACAACCTGTAACTCCTAAATTTTTAAATGGACTGCTGCTATATATAAGGAGGAATATTCCATTTGGTACAAAAATGGTTAAACTGATTTTGATCTGATAGAATCTTCCTCCCTGTTATAATAGGTCCTGGAGCTAGTTCATGGTCCATTTGTTCAAAACTAACATCATGTTAGCTAATCGTTACAACTATTTTAATATGGCCAATACGCTTACATTTTTGCTGCAAAAATATGAGTATCAGATATTAACCCTTATCTTGCTGTTCACGACAACCCTTACCTTTGCGAACAGTGTAGATCCAGATCAGATGGCTTCTGAAGAAGCCATCTGATCAGGATCTACACTGTTTGGCATTCAGTTTATGAATTTGTAGCAATAGATAACATCAAGTAATTTGATTGGTTGATAGACAGAAATGGGTGTGGCTTAAAAGAATATTCAGCAAGATAAGGGTTAAACTTGCTAGAATACTTCACATTTTGACCACAAATGAGTCCATCATTATGATTACTTAGCCGTGCAATATAAACAATTTTTTGCTTCTCCAAAATGTCTACTTTTTTTATGAAAAATCTGTGTTATTTTTCTTATTTATACTGCAAACAAAGATTGTGGGTGCTCATTGAGGCAGTTCTTATGCTTACCCATAACCTATGTTTTGGAGCAGAAATAACTGTAAAAATGTATACCCCCTAAACCATGGTTTTCTCCATATAAAATGGGGTTTACGGGGTTTCATTTGACTGACTTGTTCACATGACATTAAGCTAAAGGGGCTTTGAACATCTGGGCTCATTTGTTCAAAACTTACGATGCTGTTAGCTTATGTATTGTTTAAACTTTGATCGGTTTTTAGAGCAAATATAGATGTATTAATATTTTTCTCAGAAAAAGTAGCTGCTCACATTTTTCCAGCAAAACAAAAGCAAACAAAAATTAGTTGTGCCGTAAAATATCCTGAAAAATTGGGACACCTTGAAAATTCTACCGCGATTCTCCTTAACGTTTAGCAAATTTGTTTCAAGATCCAGCAAGGAACCCAAAACGTGTCAACTGGATTGCAAAAAATGTAGACCCTGATCAGACTGCTGTCTGACCTGGGTCTGCAATGTTTGCTTAGGCTTGTCAGTCCCAATACTTAAGCTCATTAGGGTATTAGACCTTGTACTTGCTCAAACTTTTAACAGTTTGACCACTAAGGCACTTGTTAAGCTAACACTGCTCATGGAGTCCATTTTGAAATGTTCAAAAATCGGGTTGAATAATTTATAATTTTGTACATGTAATTAGAAAATTGCTGAATGTTTTGCAAACAGTGAAGGCCCTGTTCAGATACCCAGAACTCACAGTCAACGGTGTCTGATTGGGTCTGCACAATTCATCAATTTCCCATTACTCAAAATGATTCATCATACACAGCTTCGATATAAGACGGAACATTCTGGTTGTATTAGCAGAACCTAGAGTGTTATATAATGGATCACTATATTTAGACATTTTTAGTGCTTAAATAGATAAGACATACTTTAAGTGAAATTACTGATTATATTTAGAATTAAATACACCACAACCTCGTTATGACATTATGCTCCTGAGAAGTTAAACAGGCATGTTTTATCCCCACAAAAATACAATGTATATACATTAAAAATCCAAATAATTTGGACAGCTCAAGGACTTGATTTAATTCTCCTAAAATTTTTACAAATGTGTTTCACAATGCATCAAGGGTTGCAAAAAGTGCAGATAAAATGGCAAACAGTGGAGACCCTGTTCAGACTCTCCTGAAGGAGCAGTCTGATCTGAGTCTCCACTGTTTGCTTTGGAGACCCTGATCAGACTGCTCCAGAAGCCTGATCTAGATCTCCACTGTTTGCTTGGGCCTGTCTGTCCCAATACTTAAGATCATTACGGTAGATTATGACAGGGATTTTCCTACCATTCAGAATCAGGGTCCAGGGGCCGCTGGGTTTGGGAAAAACAGCTCGCTAATATTTATAGTTGTGGATTTAAATCAGCTGTAACTTTGTCAACTTTGGTTCAGTTTTCGTGAAATTTTTTATCAAAATGTGGCACAACATCAGAAATTGGGAAATTTGTTAAAAACTTTGGGAATTTCTGTCTCTAAATTGGGAAAAATAGGGGCCGATTCCCGGCCCCAAAGTTGCACTAGGAAAATCCCTGTATGAGCTATATATTTTGGGACACCTTCTTTAATCCTGGTTAAATACAAAATTGTGTTATAAAGAACAGTGTTATAAAGAGGTTTTGCTATAGATTAGAAGGATTATGAAAATAAGAAAATGCTTGAATTATTGCTTAAGTCTGAACTGGTCTTAAATTATTATTTTGTTTTCCACTATAGGTTGAATGTAAACGGGCTGAGCCTCGTTCTAGACCAGAGGAACCTAAAGAAGTTCATCAGATTCAGCTGCCAGGTTTACCAGCTGTACAACATGTTGAAGTGCCCGCCCCTCCACCCCAGCAGATCCAGGGACCACCTGAGGGCCAGTGGCCCCCTCCAGACAACAACTGGGCCCCAGGAGGCCAGGTTCCAGCATCAGTTGCTGCTCCCCCCACATACCAGAATATACCATTTCAGGGTGGTTACCAAGAACAACAGCCAGGTCTCCAGCCTGCAGGCTGGCCACCACAACAACAGCCACCACCACAAGGAGCAGGTACGCAATAATCTCTTAACCCTTTTTGTACCAAATGGAATCTTCCTCCTTATATACCAGTATAGCAGAAGTTCATTTAATCAAAATTTATTTGGAAAATGACTCACCTTTTAGCAAACAGTGGAGGCCCTGATTAGACGCCACATTCTGTGGCATCTGATCTGGGCCTGCACTGTTTGTCAGGGTACCCGTTTTGGGGTTTCTGGTACTAAATGGGTTTTAATATACAGTAAAATCAAGCAATTCTAACACTATTTTTATATGCCCGTTTAGAAAAAAACAGACATGTTATGGCGTGGCGCTGTCCCTTCATCCATAAACATTTTTTTACGCTCCATAATTTGACTGTCATGTCATTTCATCTCATTGTTTGGTAAAAGTGCCACAAAATCAGAAGCAATGTCTGCAAAATGACATAAATAGTGTTGACAGGGACATATAACCTTAACATAAACAAAATCTATCAATGTGGTTTTACTCCAATGAAGAAAATGGCTGGCAGTCTTAAAAGTAGAAAACACCTTTAACCCTTTTTGTACCAAATGGAATCTCCCTCCTTATATGTGGCAGAAGTCCATTCGAAATTAAGGGATGTCATGTGTTTTCTTCAAAATCTACTTTGAAAATGACTGAACTTTTAGCAAACAGTGGAGGCCCTTATCACACGCCGCGTTCGGCAGTGTCTGATCTGGGCCTGCACTGTTTGCCAACTACCCGTTTTCAGGTTTCTGGTGCTAAATGGGTTTAATGATAACCTCTCCTAAACTCCCAAGCCAGTTTCACTCAAACTTCACAAGAATGTTGCCCAGGTGGCCACTTTAAATGCAAAAGTTACACTTCATGGAATAAATAAGATGACTTTCAGAAGCTATGTGACTTTGTGAAATCAGCTGAGCAATTCAGGGCCATCTTGGCCCTCTTGTATTTTTAGCTCACGTCAGGTTAAGCATCCCCATCCGTTTGTTAACTTTCTTATTTTTGGCATCTTCCAAACTGTGGAAGGAATTCACTCAAAACTGGGGTTAGAGCATCAGGATGACTTGTGGATCAAAACTGGCTAAAGTCATTTTGATTCAAAATCCAAGATGGCCTACACCGCCTTCTTGTACCGAAATACTAGTTGACTTGAATTTTGGTAGGAAATATCAGAGTGAATTGCAGATCAAAAATACAGAAAATCTTGCCGATCTGAGCAAGCTTCCAAAACCATGTAATGAAGAACATCACCAGATTTCGAGCAGTTCCATTAGTCAGTGTTTGATCAAGTGTCTGCCACTTGGTTCTACGAGAGCAGGCTGAAAAGTTCTGAGCCTGACCAAGATCCAATGGTTTGTCCATGCTGAAAGTGCCTTATTTTTCAACATAGTCTCCCTTCCTGTCCACACACTTCCTCCAGCGATGCTGGAGTCCTTGGATCCCAGTGGTATAGAAGGTCTCATCTTGGTCCCTGAAAAACTTCTCCACAGCAGCTATCACCTCCTCGTCTGACCGATATTGCTGCCCAGCCAAGTGCTTTTTCATGTTTGGAAACAGGAAATAATCTGATGGAGCTAGATCAGGTGAATACGGAGGGTGATCGACAAGTGTGAAGCCACAGTCATGCACAGCAGCCATTGCGACAACCGATTTATGAGCAGGCGCATTGTCCTGATGGAACAAGACCCCTTTTGTCAATTTTCCGGGTCGTTTAGCCTTAATTGCTTTTTGCATTTGTTTTAGCAGATCTGTATAATACTCCCCATTAATTATAGCCCCGGCATACGAAGTATGTCAGGGGGTATATAGTTTTCGTCTTTCCATCCGTTCATCCGTTTGTTCGTTCCTTTGTTTGTTCTTTCGTTCGTTAGTTCGTTCGTTCGTACTTCCGTCCGTCCCACCGTTCGTCAACCTTTACGTCAAAGTTTTGCGTTAAACCTTTTTGACAGCTCATATCTCTGTAACCACATGTTAGATTCTCTTCATGTTTGGTAAAGGATATCTCTATAGCATTGCCTTTCATATGGAATATCTAAGCCCCTGGGTCAAGCCTCTGGGTGGGCTGTCTCTCTGTCCGTCTGTCTGTTCATCTACTTTTACATCAAAGTTTTGTGTTAAACCTTTTTCATTGCTGATATCTCTGTAACCACATGTTAGATTCTCTTCATGTTTGGTAAAGTATATCTCTATACCATTACCTTTCATATGGAATATCTAAGCCCCTGGGTCAAGCCCCTGAGTGGGCTGTCTGTCTGTCCGTCTGTCTGTTCATCTACTTTTATGTCAAAGTTTTGTGTTAAACCTTTTTCATTGCTGATATCTCTGTAACCACATGTTATATTCTCTTCATGTTTGGTAAAGGATATCTCTATACTATTACCTTTCATATGGAATATCTAAGCCCCTGGGTCAAGCCCCTGGGTGGGTTGTCTATCTGTCCGTCTGTCTGTTCATCTACTTTTACGTCAAAGTTTTGTGTTAAACCTTTTTCATTGCTGATATCTCTGTAACAACATGTTAGATTCTCTTCATGTTTGGAAAAGGATATCTCTATACCATTACCTTTCATATGGAATATCTAAGCCCCTGGGTCAAGCCCCTGGGTGGGCTGTCTGTCCGTCTGTCTGTTCATCTACTTTTACGTCAAAGTTTTGTGTTAAACCTTTTTCATTGCTGATATCTCTGTAACCGCATGTTAGATTCTCTTCATGTTTGGTAAAGTATATCTCTATACCATTACCTTTCATATGCAATATCTAAGCCCCTGGGTCAAGCCCCTGGGTGGGCCGTCTGTCTGTTCATCTACTTTTACGTCAAAGTTTTGTGTTCAACCTTTTTCATTGCTGATATCTCTGTAACCACATGTTAGATTCTCTTCATGTTTGATAAACGATTTCGTGATGCATGTCCCTGCCTCCCACCCATGGTGACCTTGACCTCAAGGTCACGGACTTAGAAATTTTACATTTGGTTAAAGTTTTATGACAAAGTTTATAGATGCCTGTATGTTCTAAACTCTAAGAAAAATTCAATTGATACTTGCATCAATGTTGCATACCAGTCCAAAGATTTCATTGATGCATACCCCACCCTGCTGCTTCATTAACTTTGATCCCTCACTCCCTTGGTCCATTTAGAAATTTTATGTTTGGTTTAGCTTTTACAAGCACATTTAGATCTTAAAGCTTTTTGACTTCATTCATATTACATACAAGCTCGAAAGATATATCAGAGGGGGGCACTGGCCGGGGGTATACCTGACCCACTGGTCACTTTCTCTAGTTGTTCTGCCCTTTTGAAGGTAATCTATGAATATTATACCCTTCGCATCCCAGAACACTGATGCCATCACCTTCCCTGCAGAGGAGACGACCTTTGCCTTCTTTGGAGGTGGGGAGCCAGGGTGCTTCCATTGCATGGATTGTCTTTTGGTCTCTGGCTCAAAGTGATGAACCCAACACTCATCCTGAGTGACAAAACGGTCAAGAAAACCATCTTGGTCTGCTTCAAAAATAGCCAAGTTAACTTGTGACAGGTTCAGTCTTGTCAACTTTTGGTCAGGCGTCAAAAGCAGTGGCACCCATCTGGCGGAAACCTTCGACATTCCTAATTCACTGTGTAGAATGTTCTCTACTCGTTCACGGGAGATGCCAACAGTGTTAGCTAACTGATTCACAGTTAAACGCCTGTCATCCATCAAGGCCCTGTGCACTTGGCTGATGGTTTCCTCAGTTGTTGCCGTTGTGGGTCGTCCACACCGGTCATCATCTTCAAGGCTGTCCTTGCCCATCTTAAAATTTGCTGCCCACCTTTTCACGGTTGCATATGAAGGAGCATCATCCCCTAATGTAGCAACTATATCGGCATGAATGTCCTTCGGAGCTAACCCCTTTTTATGGAGGTACTTGATGACACCACGATGCCAGATTTTGTCCATTGAAATTTTTCTCAAAAACGTGCTAGTATCAATTTTCAAAGTCTAGAATTTCTACGTTATTGCAGGTACAATTGAACTCGTTTGAGTCAAATCAAGTAATAAAGGTTTGGATTTAATGAATACAAAATTTCATGGCTGTTCGACGCCTGCTTCTTGGTCAGGCTCAGAACTTTTCAGCCTGCCCTCGTACTTAAGTTCAGCTAAGTTCAGTCTCTAATGCATTGCTGTAACAGTTCCCAGTGCATCGAAATTCAGTGGTACAATAATAATGATAATACTGATAATAAAAACAATCTATCTGATTTATTGAGGGTAACACATTTACTACTAGTACTAATCTTCCACGTGACCCTCTTTTCCCGGGTGGAAACCAGTACTAAGCAATGTGGATAAAGTCTCTTGCTCAAGGAAACAACATTTGGCACATGCGGGCATTGAAAAGGGTACCTCTCAATCTCACATCTGATGCGTTACCACTGCACCACAGTGCTCCACAGTGAACAAGCATACAAAATTAACAACCAAACAACTTTTCTTTCTGTTTAATACTTTGAGTGTAAAATTAATTTCTAACTTGTATGCTTGGATAATTTCTAGACACAAACCATGGCAATATCTATTATTTCAGGATCATGGCCCCCAGCAGGACCCCCACCAGGACAACAGGCTCCACCAGGATCATCCCCATTTGTAGGTCAACCTCCAGCAACCCAGATATACACATCACCTCAAGCACAGGCCCCCACTTCAGCTCCAGCATACCAGTGGTCCTCACCACCAGGTCAGGTGCCCCCAGGGAGTGGACAGCCTCCCCAGGCTGTAGCTGTGGGCCAGGCACCACAAGGAGCATATGGTGCGTATGTTCCAGTGAGTGCAGCCCCACAGACACCACCGGCAGTGGCAGGACAGGTCAGACAATATGGAGAATTCCAAACAAGTAAGTTTTGTAACCCATCATGTTAACAGGTCTGTATAATGAAGATCCCTTTAAATATGTTGTAGAAAGGGTTATCCTTTGGAAGCAAGGAATACACCACAGAACTTAAAAATATGGAGTGTGTATGTTTTCTGGGCCAGAATAGCTAGTTTCGGCCATTTAGGCCTCAAAAGTGACCCTCAAATATTTTCAAAATTCCACAATGGAATCAATGATCCCAAAGGACAAGAAAATATAAACTACACTATGAAGTAGGGCAGGGAGACTTTACGGCCGCCACACATTCCCAGACAATAGCTGTAGTGACGTTAAATATGTTGTAGAAAGGGTTATCCTTTGGAAGCAAGGAATACACCACAGAACTGGAAAATATGGAGTGCATATGTTTCCTTGTATTAATAGAATCTTGGGTTTACAGAGGTATACATTATTTATTTTACTTCTTCTCAAAGACATAGGTTGAGGGTACTTGCCAGAACTGCCTAAATGAGGCTGTTCTAACAACCAGCCTCAACCTAATGTTTGGAGAATTTATAAGAAGAATACCACAAGTTTTATCAGAAAAAATAAACATTTTGGAGATAAGAAAGATTGCATTATGCCACACATCTTGTGACACAGATGTGTTAGTGTAGTGCATTTTTATGCCCCCGCATCGTATGATGCCGGGAGCATATAGTTTTTTGGTTTTCTGTGCGTGCCTCCGTGGGTTCATACATACGTGCGTCTGAATGTACGTCCTTCTGTACGAAAAGTGTGTACTTATGTACGTAATCCTGTAAGACTCAGGTTAAGGTTTTTGGTCAGGGTAGAACTTGAGCTCATATTTTTCAAACCATGCAATGGATGTGGTTTATATTTAGTATGATGATAGATATGGGTCCAAAGTTTTATCCAGCAATACCCCCACACCTACCTATGGTCTCAAGGTCAAGGTCACGGACTTAGAAATTTTTAATGTTTAACACTCAGGTTAAGGTTTTTGGTCAGGGTAGAACTTGAGCTCATATTTTTCAAACCATGCAATGGATGTGGTTTATATTTAGTATGATGATAAATATGGGTCCAAAGTTTTATCCAGCAGTACCCCCACACCTACCCATGGTCTCAAGGTCAAGGTCACGGACTTAAAAATTTTTTATGTTTAAAACTCAGGTTAAGGTATTTGTACCACGTTGAACTTTAACTTTTATGATTCATTTGGTTCATATTTGGTTTAATGATCGATGCAGGTCCAAAGATTTATTCAGTAATACCCCCACCCATGCCTATGACTTCAAGGGCAAGGTCGCAGACATAGAAATTTTCAAACTTAAGTATGTTAATAGCTTATATTTTCCAAACTCTATAATGGATTTGCTTCATATTTGGTATGACAATAATTGCAGGTCCAAAGTTTCATTGAGCCATACCCCCCACCTCTTAACTGAAAGTCAAGGTCACAGACATAAAAAAATTTTTATATTATATTTTTTGAGAGCTCATATTTCTTGAACCATGTGATGGATTTGCTACATATTTGGAATGATGATAGATACATGTCAAAAGTTTCATTCAGCCATAACCCCGCCCCTACCGCATGACCTTAAGGTGATGGGGTGTGTGTGTGTGTGTGGGGGGGGGGGGGTGAGGTAGGTCCCTGGGCGGGGGCATTTGGGTTGTATTGACATATTTCTAGTTCTGACCAGGCTTAGTCCCTTACATGATTTACCAGTGCTCTACACATTCTTATGGCAGTGCATTATTGTCAGTTACTGCAAAGTCCTTTGAAGCGATTGACCATTACAGTACATTTTTCATCAGTAACTGGCGACTGCAAAGTTCTTCTAAGCGATTAACTATTACAGTACATAATCATTTTTCACCTGTAACTGGCGACTGCACAGTCCTTCTAAGCAATTAACCATTATAGTAAATTTTTCACCAGTAACTGGCGACTGTAAAGTCCTAAGCGATTAACCATTATAGTGCATTTTTCACCAGTTACGTGTGACTATGTTTGGATACAACAACTATTAGGCCTGTACAGAGGATCCGCATTATAACGACAGTATTTGTTCCATATTATTGTGCCCTAATAATGAATTTGCCTTTATAAAGGATCCCAGTAAGGAGTATGATAGGTTATAAAATGTCTTTTCCTCATCATTACTCCCAAGAAACATATGTTATAGATATTTGCTAGAATCGCCTCAGTGTCATTACTCCAAGAAACAAGTTTCATGGAGTATTAAATTACAAGAATCTTTCATGACTATGGATTCAATTTGGGCATTTCCAACCCGAAGGAAGCCCACGTAGCACGAAATTGAGGCTTAGCCGTGAGCTAATAATTCATTCCATTGAAATAGTCTTTAAACCAGTTTTGCTGTTATAACAAATGTAGGTATAAAGAGGGTTGACTGCATAAACAATGAAATAGGTTAAATTGTTGACCTGTTTTGTTGACTACCTTTGGGACTATCATTTGAACAATCTTAAAGTGGTCTCTTGCTTGGGGCACTGGGAGTAGAAAATACAAAGAAATAAAATCTTAACATTTTTAATGTGTTTTCAAAAGAAGAATTAGTCTTAAGTTAAACTGGTCTTAATAGTGGAGTTCCACTATATGTTTGGATACAAGAATTTTGGGAGCCATCCTTAAACTAGTTTATTTGCCGCCCCCGCCCATAGGGGCTTGAAGAAATATATGGGCTGCATGATGCTTCCACGCAGAGCTGAATCTGGCCCGCACACTAGTACTGGTAAACCGATTAGAGGATCTAAGCCTGTCCAGGAACCGCGGTGCGAGGCGGACCGTCCATGCTAATAAACCGTATTGGTTTCATTGGGCGGCAGGGCTTGAGATGTCATTTCATCTAAATGGCGGGTAAAAGTCCCACAAAATTGGAAGCAACGTCTCCAAAATGACCTTTACAGTGTTGACGGGGACGTTAAACCTCAAATCAAACAAACAAACAAACTAGTTTATTTCAAGAAATTTGGAAAAAAAAAAAGAAAAAAAAAGGTAGTATCCAAGGGTTTATGTTTGTGCCCTAATTTTCAGAATAATACTGAAATGTAATGTTTTCTGATTCAGATGGTCAGCCACAGGTAACTCCAGCACCTGGTACTCAGTTGCCTGCCTCCACTCCACAGACTTTCCCAGGCTACCCTAGTCCATATGGGGCACCAGTCACCCAGGTAGCCAGTACAACCCCAGCAGCTGATCCATACGCACAGCCAGCCGTAGTACCAACACCAGGGGCTGCCATACAGATCCCTGGAGTCCCTGCCTCGGCTCAACCACAGGCAGTTCCAGGTAAGTTAAATAAATGTATTAGCCTGTGTTTTTGTAATGTACAACTTGTTTCCAAGCAGAGGAGGCCTCTCTCATTTTAACCCTTATCTTTCTGTTCACGACAACCCTTATCTTTGCAAACAGTGTAGATCCAGATCAGATTGCTTCTGAAGAAGCCATCTGATCAGGATCTACACTGTTTGGCATTCAGTTTATGAATTTGTAGCAATAAATTACATCAAGTAATTTGATTGGTTGATAGACAGAAATGGGTGTGGCTTAAATGAATATTCAGCAAGATAAGGGTTAACATAAATAAAGTTCTGTTGCCTGGGGTGATAGTCAGATGGACTTAAGCACTAAGGAGCTACTTGTGCTTATTATCCCTTCTCTTGCTGAATATTCAGTTAAGCCACACCCATTTCTGACTTTGAACCAATCAGATAACTTGATGTAATTTATTCCTACAAATTCATAAATTGAATGTCAAACAGTGTAGATCCTGATCAGATAGCTTCTTCAGTAGTTTAGGTTAAAGTACCAAAGTGTTAATCCAAAATCATTAATCCATAGACAAATGGCAAATATCAATGTTCAGATCAACAGACATGGACTCCAGAAGAGTGTAATCAGGCATCCGCGGATAGTAACCATTACTTGGTAAGCAAGCTTTGCCCACCATGCCTATCGACCCGAACGAAGAAAAGGAGTAAATGCCAAGAAGTTTATGTCCCAGATTTTGGAAGTCTTCCTATGGCTTTCCATTGGCAAACACATTGAATTTTGATATTTGACCTTTTGACCCCTCCCCAGGCCCCCCCTGGGTGTCGGGCCAAAATAAAATATGATCATGCTCACCCCACTTATGTAAGAAAACCACACACCAAATTTGGTCAGATTCCGAATAACGGTTTAGGAAATAGCGGGACGGACATACTTAGCAGAGGTATCTTGTGCCATGTGGTGTTACTAATGTTAAGTCTGTGTAGACTTTAACCCCATAATGTAACATTGTACAGACTGCAACCCCACATGTACTCAGATTTAAACCCCATATGCTAACAAGTTACTCTACCTTACGGAATAAACTTCATTATGTTCAGTTGTGCAGAATCATAACCCCACATGCCACTTCTCATATATACGGACAGACAGACGGAGACGATAACAATATCCCCACTTTTTAGCTCACCTGAGCACGAAGTGCTCATAGTGAGCCATTGTGATCAGTGAATGTCGGTCCTGCGGTGTGCATCGTCAACAATTTGCTTTAAATGCGAACTCCTCCAAAATCCTTGGGCTAAATTGATTAAAATTTCACAGGAATGTTGCCTGGTGGCTTCCTACCAAAATAGCTAAAATTGTTCCGCTTGATAAACAAGACAGCCAACAGAGATAAAAATCTTCAAATGACAACTCCTTCTGTACCCTTGGCCCAATATCATTTAAACTTAATAGGAATGTTGCTTAGGCAACCCTCAACCAAAGTAGCTAAAACGGTTCTGCTCTGATGAGCAAAATGGCCGCCAAAGCTAAAAATTAACCTAAATTTGCTTCAAACCCGAACTCCTCTCCTAAACCCTTGGGCCGATTTGATTAAAATTTTACAGGAGTGTTGCCTGGATGCTCCCCACCAAAATAGCAAAAATAGTTCCGCTCCGATAAACAAGATGGCCGCCAGAACTAAAAACAGAAAAAATCTTTTAATGACAACTCCTCCTGTACCGTTGGGCCAAATTACTTCAAATTTCATAGGAATGTTGCTCAGGTGACTCGTTACCAAATTAGCTAAAACAGTTCTTCTCGGATGAACAAAATTGCCACCAGAGCTAAAAATAGAAAAACTTCGTAAATTTGCTTCCAACGCGAACTCCTCCTAAACCCTTGGGTCAATTTGATTCAAACTTCACAGGAATGTTGCCTTGGTGCTCCCTACCAAAATAGCTAAAATCATAAAATCTTTAAACAACAACCCCTTCTGTACCCTTGGGCCAATTTCATTCAAACTTCATAGGAATGTTGCTTAGGTGACCCTCTACCAAAATAGCTAAAACGGTTCTGCTCAAATGAACAAAATGGTTTCTAGAGCTGAAAATAGAAAACATAATTTTTTTTGCTTCAAACTCTAACCCCTCCTAAACACTTCGGGCGAATTTGATTCAAACTTCACAGGAATGTTGCCTAGGTGACTCCCTACCGAAATAGCTAAAATCATTCTGCTCTGATGGACAAGATAGCCACCAGAGCTAAAAATAGAAAAAAAATCTTTAAACAACAACTTCTCCTCTACACTTGGGCCAATTTCATTCAAACTTCATAGGAATGTTGCTTAGGTGACTTTCTACCAAAATGGCTAAAACGGTTCTGATGAGCTAAAATAGAAAAACATCATAAATTTGCTTCAGATGCAAACACCTTCAAAACCCTTGATCCAATTTGATTCAAACTTCACAGGAATGTTACATAGGTGGCTCCCTGCAAATATAGCTAAAATGGTTCTGCTCTGATTTACAAGTCGGCTGCCTGAGCTAAAATAGAAAAATGTAAATTTGCTTCAAATGTGAATTCCTCCTAAACGCTTGGGCCAATTTGATTCAAACATCACAAGAGTTGCCTAGCTGACTCCCTACCAAAATAGCTAAACTGCTTAGAGGATCTAAGCCTGTCCAGGAACCGCGGTACGAGGCGGACCGTCCATGCTATTAAACCCTATTGGTTTCATTGGGCGACAGGGCTTGAGATGTAATTTCATCTCAATGTCGGTTAAAAGTCCCACAAAATTGGAAGCAATGTCTCCAAAATGACCTTTACAGTGTTGACAGGGACGTTAAACCTCAAATCAAACAAATCCACTCTGATGAACAAGATGGCTGCCAGAGCTAATAAAAATAGAATGTACTAGAGACAGTGACACACAGGTGAATGAATCAGGGCCCTCTGGGCCTAGGTGAGTGAATCAGGGCCCTCCGGGCCTTCTTGTCTTAAAAAAACATTGGGATAAAAATGATGATTTGGCAACTATATAGTATAATTTTGTGACCATCTTAATTTCCAAATGAAATGCCTCTTAATCCCCAAGTCGTAGATTGAACAGTGTAATTTAATAAGACTCACTTTACAGAAATTACAGTTTTCATGGCTATACAGTTTACATGAGCAAAAAGGTAATGCAAAAATTGATTGCTTATGATGTTAATATGTTAACCCTTGTCCTTCTGAACATGACAACCCCTACCTTTGTAAATAGTGTAGATGTAGGTTACATGGCTTCTGAAGAATCCATCTGATAGGATTTACGCTGTCGTTCAGTTTGCAAATTTGAATGGCTGCATTATATCAAGTACAGTAAAATTCCTATATTAAGACCACCTTTAGGACTGTTCAAAAGTGGTCTTGAAGACCACCTTTGAACAGTCCAAAAGGTGGTCCCTGACCAGAGGACTTTGTGTGCAGTAAACAAGAAGAAAGAATAACTGCACCCTTCTAAATAAGCTTTTTAAAGCAGAATTTGTCTTAATTTTATGTGGTCTTTTAAGCGGAATTTTACTGCAATTTGATTAGTTGATAGAAATGGGTGTGGGAAAATTAATTTTTTCAACAGGACAAGGTAAATTAATACTGATCCAGCTACATGTATGTGTTTTAACCATAGACCTGCTGAGTATTTAAATATGCCACACCCACTACCGATTATCAACCAATCAGATTACTTGATGCAATTTATTGCGACAAACTCAGGACCCCCGCCCATCAGGGCTTGAAGAAATAGATGGGCTCCATGATGCTTCCACGCAGAGCTGAAACCGACCTGCACACGTACTGGTAAACCGCTTAGAGGATCTATGCCTGCCCTGGCAAAGCGGTGCAAGTCGGACTGTCCTTGCTTATAAACCCTATTGGTTTCATTGGGTGGCAGGGCTTGAGAAGTCATTTCATCTCATGTCAGGTAAAAGTCCCACAAAATTGGAAGCAACGTCTCCAAAATGACCTTTACAGTGTTTGCGGGGATGTTAAACCTCAAATCAAACAAACAAACAAACATAAACTGAATGACAAACAATGAAGATCCTGATCAGATGGCTTCTTCAGAAGCCATCTGATCTGGATCTTCATTGTTTGAAAGATAAGACATATCCAGATTCAGCAGGACAAGGGATAAGTAAGTAGTAAGACTCTTCCATTGAATTTTTTTTCCCCAGGTTATGGAAGTCCAGTGACACCGGCTGGAGCAGTGGGTGCTGTACCCGATCCTTCCACAGCCGGGACTGTCAAGCCAGCAGATTATGCCAGTTATTACGGAACATATGGTTTGTATCAAATAGTCAGAAATTAAGTTATACATGTGCAGGAGATGACATAGTCAGAAAACATCATGTTTTCTTACTATTTGTTTTATGTGTAGTCTCTATGTTGTTTTATGTGTAGTCTCGTGTTGTGCAGTTGTTTGAAGAAGAGAAAAATTAAACATATATGAGAGAATACATTGCTATATGTTGGACAAGTCCATTTGTCAGATAAGGGGTGTCATGCCAAATTTTTTGTTTTTGTTCTATTTTTGATGGAAAATTCTGTTAGCAAATGGTGCAGGCCCTGATCAGACACCGCATTCTGTGGCGTCTGATCTCGGCCTGGCCTGTTTGCCAAGGTATCCCTTGATGGGATTTCTGCATGCAATGGGTTGAAAAAAGTTCTGTGAGCCTCATCTCACTAGTCTAAGTTATTAAGGGTGCTTACCTTTAAACATTAGGTCTTTTGCCAGGCTCAGTAGCTAAGTTGAACACATGTCTGATTGGTGATCAGGAGATACCTATCCGGGTGGGCAAAATTTTTTCACGAATATTTATTATAAAATCTTTCTCATGTCATTTTCCGCCAAACCACTTATTCAAGAAGGGCCGCTGTTAGTTTCTGGCAAAAGAATGTGCACTGTATTGGTTAACTGCTTATGTATAATCCTGCTCAGGAAATGTAGTTAGGTAAACTGACCAGCTCAGTATGACCTGAATAGTGTTGATTGGGCCGTAAACCTCCAAACAAACATAAGGTCTCTCACTGCTGTGAAATATCCCTTTTGATCATCATTTGATCATTTGATTATCACCCACAAAGAGGGTTGAAGCGTCCTCAAACATGAAATTATCATCATTGTCTTTCACTGCTGTTGGTTTGAGCCTTGCTTCAGTCACAGGAGATGCCAAGTTCTATACATGTACAGTCAAACCTGTCTTAGTGGCCATCTCTATTAAGCAAGCAACCTGTCTTAAGCAAGCAGGCATTCAGTTCCCGAAAAAGGAAAATGCATTGAAATTCACCTGTGTTAAGCAAGCACCTGCCTTAAGCAAGCACTTTTTGAATATCCCAGAGGTGCTTGCTTAATACAGGTTGGACTGTATGTCACTTTATAGGAGGTGAACTACATTCAGGTTATAGTTTACCCTTATCTTGCTGTTCACGACAACCCCTATCTTTGCAAACAGTGTAGATCGAGATCAGATGGCCATCTGATCAGGATCTACACTGTTTGCCATTCAATTTATGAATCTGTAGGAATAAATTACATCAAGTAATCTGATTGGTTCAAAATCAGAAATGGGTGTGGCTAAATTGAATATTCAGCAAGATAAGGATTAAAGTAAGATTCTATTGAGAAATCCGAACATCATGTTAACAAAGCAGTGTGAAGAACACCCCTGCAAACCCCCATTTTATACAGAGAAAGCTGGGGTTTACTAGGGTATGTATTATTTTACTTAATTCTGCTCTGAGACATAGGCTGTTGGCACTCCTTAGAACTGCCTCACTGAGGCAGATCTAACAGGCACTGGCAACCTATGTTTTGGTCAGTAATTAGAAAAATATCAAAAAGTGCATCAGAAAAATTACCATTTTTGAGATGCGAAAGAGGATGCCAGAGGGATGTGTTATCCTACCTACCAGGAATAAAAGTCAGTTGACCCTTGTTCACTCACAATAGTTACAACTTAACCCTTTTTGTACCAAATGGAATCTTCCTCCTTATATATGACAGGAGTTCATTTCAAAATTTAGGGGTATCTGGTTGTGTTTTCATCAAAATTTATTTTTGGAAAATGACTGAACTTTTAGCAAACTGTGGAGGCCCTGATCAGACGCCGCGTTATGCGGCGTCTGATCTGGGCCTCCACTGTTTGTCAGGGTACCCATTTTGGGGTTTCTGGTACTAAATGGGTTAAAGTACCTGCTCAGGTGAAAAAAATATTTTTGGTTTGGTTGAAGAGTTGATGCCCTTGCCCATCAGGGCCCAGTTGTTCAAATTGTTACTGAAGAAGCTATTTAGTGTCCAAAATGATAACTCTTCTAGTTGTATCCATATCAAATCTAGTTTTGTTTACGTTTTTATTTATTATTATTTTTTTTTAAAAAAGGGAAATGTGACTACAATAAAAAAATGCAAAAGCCACTCACATTTTTGGCAAAAAATACATGTACACCACAGCTTCTTTATAACACTATTGAAGGTGCATTATTGAGGTATCGGTAAAAAATGCTTCCAAAAATAAAATACATATAGCTGGTATTTTTCTTTAAAACAATACAAATGAATGCATTTTATGCAAAAATGCGAACAATTATGATGACAGGTAAACGAGTTTGAGAGGGATTCCCTAACTAGATTTCGAACACTAGTTAGATCTATTTTTAGTTTGTGACAAAAATAGAATCCCCATATATGACGTTATGCGACGTTCATTTTTGGCGTTGTTTGCTTAGGCCATGCCTGAATCGGAAAAAAATATGACACTGAATACCATGCCTTAAGTAACGACACTCAGAGACGATACTGTCGCCATGTATGTGTAAAGTGACAGATTTATTTTTAGAACAGAAATTCCGAACTCATGTTCAGAGCGAAGGGTAAACACGAATGAAAACGACCATTTTCACAAAGTTCTGAAGCTGTATTTTGCTCCAAAAGTGTACACATGACAAAGGAGTATGAATTGAAGATAAAAACCAGAAAAAAAAAATTTGAGACCCGGTAGCTCAATAATGCACCTTTAATGCGGTCCAAGGCAGAAACTATGTCAGTTAAAATACTGAGTTAAATCCAAACAAATATGTTTCGATTATATAGAAAAATGACCATTTATGGCCATTTTCTATATAATCTATACATTTTTGGGATCCATCTTGAAAATGTGTTATATACAAACAGTGTTTTAACAAACCGTGTTATAATGAGATTGTGGTGTATTAGCATATTTTCCATATTATTTTATTAACATTTTGTCAGAATTGTGACCAACTACACAACCTCTTTATAACAGTATTAATGGGGTCCAAAGCAGAAACCGTATTAGTTAACAACCGTGTTATATCCAAACAAACCCAAACAAGCCCATTGGGGCTTGAAGAAATAGATAGGCTGCATGATGCTTCCACGCATAGCTGAATCTGACCCGTCACACGAGTACTGGTAAACCATTATATGATCTAAGCTTGCCCAGGCAAAGTGGTGCAGCCCAGGCAAAGTGGTGCAAGTCGGACCGTCCATGCTTATAAACCCTATTGGTTTCATTGAACTAGAGGGCTTGAGATGTGATTTCATCTCAATGTCGGGTAAAAGTCCCACAGAATTGGAAGCAAGGTCCCCAAAATGACCTATACAGTGTTGACGGGGATGTTAAACCTCAAATCAAACAAACAAACAAACAAATATCCAAACAAAAATGTATGGATTATATAGAAAAAAAATTCTACATGTATGTGATCTATGCACTTTTTGGATCCATCCTGAAACCGTGTAATATCCAAAACTGTGTTATAAAGATCCGTGTTATAATGAGGTTGTACCGGTAGTGTGCATTAGTTTTGAACAATTGGGCTCAGATATTTTCAGTTCTTCACAATAATTTCTAGAGTCTTGTGAATTTTAAATTCACAGAAGTCTTCTTGTTTCTGACAATTACCTGTAATACTCAACTTAGTTTTTTTGCTACATGTGACTTCAGGGGCTGCAAGTCAGTATGGGAGTGTTGACAGCACAGGGTATTCAACAGGAGTCAGCACTAGTCACATCCCTACCGGGGTCCCCCCAGCCTTCCCCCAGGGTGGGGCCAGTTTTACCTCTCCTGTGACAGCACAGGTGCCAAGTTCTGTAACAGGTGTGTACTGTGTGTTGCATGTTTCACAGAGATGATTGATGTTCAAAATGTGCTGGCATGACAAGAAGGATAGAACACAAGTTTGAGCAAACAGTATAGATCCAGATCAGACTGCTCCTTTGGAGCAGTCTGATCTGGATCTACACTTTTTGTGGTGTCATTGGTGTGATTCTTCCTTTTTTCAGAAGAGCTTTTCATTTTGGCTCCTTTCTTTTTTTTTGTTTTGAGAAAAAAACAAAACAAACAAAAAACCAATAAATAAATGAAATAAAAAACAACGAAAAATACAAAATTCATCAAAATTGATCAGAAGCAACATTTGCTGGAAAGGGTATTGGGTTTTTCTTTCATTTTCTACAAATGTACACCAGCATATTTTCAATGCTTGGTTATATAGTAATATACAGCTATGATAGTAACTATGAAATTAATTATACCCCCGGCATTCGTATGCAATGGGGGTATATAGTTTTTGTCTTTTCCGTCTGTCTGTCTGTGTGTCAGTAAACAATTATTTTGTGTCAAAGATATCTCAGGAACTGCTTCACATAGAAACTTGAAATTTTGCACACATGATCAGTATGACTACTTGTATTGTGGGAAAGAAAATAAGGGCCAAGGGGTCAGGCCTTTTAGAGTTATTTCCCTTTGTAGTTCTTGTTTCAGCTGAGGCGATGGCCCTGGCCGGGGGTATATGTGCCCCACTGGGCACTCTGTCTAGTTTATACTCTGCAGTCAAACCTATCTTAAACCTTGTCCAGCTGATTTGATTTGAGGTTTAACATCCCCGCCAACACTGTATAGGTCATTTTGGAGACGTTGCTTCCAATTTTGTGGGACTTTTACCTGAGATTGAGATGAAATGACATCTCCAGACCTGTCGCGCAGTGAAACCACTAGGGTTTTTAAGCATGGACAATCCAACTCGCACCACTTTACCTGGGCAGGCGTAGTTCCTCTGAGCAGTTTACCAGTACTTGTGTGCGTTTGGTTTCAGCTTTGCGTGGAAGCATCATGCAGCCCATTTATTTCTTCAAGCCCCAATGGGCGGGGGCCATTGTCAAGCTGAACCAGTATATGCTTCACTTTTGCAAACATTGTAAACCCAGATCAGATGCTTCTGGAAATGAACCAGGCTATGCTCTACCTTTGCAAGCGGTGTAAATCCAGATCAGATGGCTTCTAGAGGCTCTAGATGGCTCTGATCTGGATGTTCACTGTTTGTCATTCAGTTTGTGAATTTATGGGATTTGTTGTAATTCCGTTGATTAGTTAATAGTCAAAAGTGGGAGTGGTAATATTAATTTATTCAGCAGAATATGGTTAAAAGGCCAACTCTGTTAAAATCTGCTGTTTTAAAAGGTCATAGTAAAAGTGAAGCGTATTTCAAGCCATGTTCTGCTGAATAAATTAGTTTTGCCCCACCCTGTTTTACTGTCAGGTGGCTTCTGTAGCTTCACGATTTACAAAGGTTGGATATATCCTGGTTTAGCAGGACAAGGTTAACCCATTTTATACTAGTGGACTCTTCCATTGCTATATGTTGGACAAGTCCATTTATCATGTAAGGGGTGGTAGGCCTATTTTTCCGTTTTTGTTCTGTTTCTGATGTAAAATTCTGTTAGCAAAGAGTGCAGGCCCTGATCAGACACCGCATTCTGCGGTGTCTGATCTGGGCCTGCACTGTTTGCCTAGATACCCCTTTAGGGGTTTCCCACATGCAATCCGTCAAAAGCAAGCATCTTTCTTGGAAGCACCAATTTTTGGCTAATTTTTGGCTTTCCTGTTGATAACTGCTATACTAGTAAGTAAGTATTTTATTAAGGTGATCCCTATACTGTCACCAGCGAAAGTTCGCTATAGACAGCCGGCTGTCTCCTGCAAACTTTGGCTGGAGACAGCCAGCTGTCAATAGCCACTTCCTTTTATTAATGTGTCACATGTCTGTACATCACACAGTAAAACAGTAATAAAAGAACTTTACGGTTTAAGACACTCGGCTTGGATAACCAGCTTACGAGACACACATTTCAATTAACATTATAAAATTATTACACATTTCAATTAACATTTTAAAATTATTAATTAAAAATAAAAAAACAGCACTAAATCAGCACGCCAACAATTCTCTGATATTTATTCCTATGTCAAAAAAAAATAAACAAATAATAATAACATTAAAATAATAACAAAGATTGTGGTTACTCGTCAGATTCCCAAATAGGGCTGTCATAACGAGCACCCACACTCCATATTTAGGGCAGCAAGAGGAGGTATATCTCATTTTTTTTTTTCTTTATTTAGGACCTTGACAGAATTCACTATATTACACGGACATGTTAGCTCAATAATTCTTAAAATTTCATTTTGATGTTCATGTATATGAATGTGAGCCGGGGCAGAGCAGAAACCTCGCAGGGGACTAGCAGAGGTCACCCTTGAACACTGTAACATGCAGAATGATAAAATGGAACTCAACACACAATCCAGCAGCCACAGAAGGCATGTGCCAATTATGTAGACTCCGATAAGGCTGTCTTATGAGCATACTGATGTGAATTTCCATCAGCCGCACTAGGGACCCGCCATGACCCGGCTCATAAAATATCACCTTTTATCATATGACATCACGTCTCAGACTGAAATAACATCATGTATTAAAGTCACTAAGCCACTAGTGGATTAAATATGCAAATTAGTCAGATTAGTAATATTACTTGCACGGCATCCTTAAAGACGTCACATTTACTAATGGCGGAATAACAAATCCTGAATAAGATGTGTTTTAATTATCATATGATAAATAGAATCTTCCATTCGTGCCCATATATTATTAAATGCGTTAAAGGGATTAAATGCTCGGTAAAGCCTCGTATTTTATCCATTTTACTTAACTCATAATACATGAGCACACATGTAAGATCCTCTATTTATATAACTTTTCCTTCTTTGTAAGATCCTCTATTTATATAACTTTTCCTTCTTTGAAACATGTCGTATAACTTGCAAGCACGGTTTGCAAGTTGACATTATTCATAAGAAGTATAAGTATTTCTGCAGAACTGTTGGAAATGAAGCTTGTATTTGATAATTGTGCTTTATAAAAGAGTTTCTGTCTAATGTCATCGTAAAAGGGGCATTCAGTAAGTTCTCCAAGCCCTGATGGATGGGGGCGCGATTCTGATAAGTACCCGCAACATTTGTTTCTCTTTGGGATATTTTTGTTATTTCATCATAAAAATATACTTGTATATTGTGGATTCTGATGTGTACCCGCAACATGTTTTAATTGTGAAATAACAGAAATATCCCCAAAGTGAATATACAGTCGACTCTCTTTATCTCGAACCTCATGGGACCGGATAAAAAAAATTGAGTTATCCGTAGTACGAGATAACCAAAGTGTGACATCACATGCATGTCGTAGCCAATTTAATGTCGTGATATGCTTGGTATTCTTGGTTATTCTAGAGCAATAGCACTTACATGCATAGCTGATTGAGTTTTTAAAATTTGTTTATGAAAGTAATGGAGCGTGTCCAAGTATAGCAGTTATAAAAGATTTCTCACATGTTTTGTTGCTATATGTCATGAATCCCAGTTCAAGATACGCAGAAGTAAAAACAGTGAAAACTATATTCAGGGACGGAAAATGATTGGCGAGATAGCCGAAGTGTTGACTTAAAAGTAGTTCGACACATGCAAAGTTGAAATACAATTAATATATAGGGGAAAAATACGGGACTTAGAAATCGGTTTAACATAAGTGATAGGATCGAGATAGGCGAAGTCAAGATAACGAGAGTCAACTGTATAATGCACCTACACTGCTTCAGAATAGAAAAACAATCTTTACCCTTGTTCTGCTGAGCCAGGATATATAAGTTAGTACCATAAAAAAACAAAATTAGGACACCTTAAGGACTTGCTGTAATTTTTGACAGATTTGTTTCAGGATACAGCAAAGTCCAAAAGGTGCAGACAGAATGGCAAACAGAGTAAACTCTATCAGACTTCTCCTTCAGGAGCATTCTGATCTGGGACTGCATTGTTTGCTGAGGCCTGTCTGTCCCATTACTTAGGATCTTTTTAGTATGTTCTACCTTTGCAAACAGTGTATATCTAGATCAGACTACTTGAGAAGCCATTTGTTCAGGATCATCACTGATTGTCATTAAGGCTGACTAGATTAATCGTATAATCGATTAATTGATTGATAAATTCCACAAAAATGATTATCATTTCTGATTTGTTTTTAATCGATTACTTGATAGGTACAATTTACTACCCAAAGTTATGCCTAAAATAGAAGGGTGAGTGGCAAACAGTGCAGACCCTGATGAGACGCCGCATTCTGCGGCGTCTTACCTGGGTCTACACCGTTTGCTCAGGCCTGTCTATTCAAATATACATATGGTAAAGTGCAACATATGGTAAGAGTCGTGCTCAGACAGAAAGCCACACAGGTAAAATTATGATAAAAACCTTAGCGATTACTAATCGATTATCGATCGCAATGACAGGACTGATAATCGATTATTTTTTCAGCTCCGATTAGCCAGGCCTAATTGTCATTTAGTCGGTGAATTTGTAGTAATATATTACATCATTTTATATTTTGATAGTCAAAATGGGTTTGGTAAAATTAATTTATTCAGCAGAACAAGACATAAAGCATATACATGTAGATACTTCATTTCAAATTGGAAGAACAAGGATTGCAAATCACCAGAATTCTCCAACGCGTTCCATGAGTTTTATGCCTGCCATGATCGCTTAGTCTGATCAGTGGCTGCTCGGAGATCAGGTCACAGGTTCAATCCCTGCTGCGACCAGAAGCATTCAGTAGTCTTATAAACGGATGATGTACTTACCACAACACAACTTACTACAATAGTAGTCTTATAAAGACCGCCCCCGCCCATAGGGCGCACATGAGTACTGGTACACCGCTTAGAGGATCTAAGCCTGCCCAGGCAAAGCAGTCCGAGTCAGAACCATCCATGCTCATAAACCTTATTGATTTCATTGGGCGGCAGGACTTGAGATGTCATTTCATCTCAGTGTCGGGTAGAAGTCCCAAAAATTGATTGCAATGTCTTCAAAATGACCTTTACATTGTTGACGGGGACGTTAAATCTCAAACAAACAAACAATAGTCTTATAAAGAGGTGATGTACAGTGAAATTTTTCTATTAAGACCACCTTATACTAATTAGTAGGCGACAGTTATGCTTTCTTTTTATGGTTTTTGCATACAGTATCCTCTGGTCCAGGACCACCTTTGGAACTGTTCAAAAGTGGTCTTTAAGACCTGGACCAAAGGTGGTCTTAATATAGGAATTTTACTGTACTTACTAAGAGCTTTGTATTTTCCAGGTTATACAGGCGATGCTACTGCAGCAGCTGCGGCTTATGGTGCCACGCAAGCCACACAGAATCCCTACGGCAGTCCTACTGAAGCCCCACAACCTGTTGCCTATGGTGGAGCCCCGGGTCCCGCACCCACATTCCAGAGACAGGGCTCAGCAACGCAAACCTACCATCCATACAGAAGATAATCAGCAAATGGGACAAATTTGTACCTTATTTACATTAAGTATTCGGCACCTCAAACGCATACCATAATTGTCACAAAATTTGAACAAGTACAATTTACTCACGTATGTTGCGCCAAAAAGTAACAAGATAGGTGGCAAATAGTGTCGGCCCAGATGAGATGCCACATTCTGCGATATATAATCTGGGTCTACACTGTCTGCACAGATCTGTCTGTCCGAATACATATGGTAAATATGTGTATATATAGGTTGTTTTTAAAAAACAGCTTGTTTTCTCTTGTCTTGTTGTATTGACAAGGCAATATTTTAAAATTTCAAGCTGGTGGGCAAAAACAGGATTTATGCATACAGTGAAGATCTGAGAAATGATTCATAAAGAGCCTATACCACTTGTTGCTTTGTATTTGGGTTGTAGCCTCATATTGGGGCTGAAGCCTCATTTTGAGTTGAAGCCCCATTTTTCAACGATCAACAAGCCCAGTAGTAAGGTAGAAAAGTTTCTAAATAGAAATGCAAGGGTAAAAGGGTTAGCAAAGTGATGTTAATTATGAGATAACTGTACAGAGGACCCACATTATAAAGACAGTATTTGTTCCCTTATTATTGTGCCATTATGAATTTGCCGTTCTAAAGAATCCTAGATAGGATTAGGATAGGTTATAAAAGGTCTTTTCCACATCATTACTCCAAGAAACAAATGTTAGACATTTGTTAGAATCACCTTGATGAGTTTGTGTGAGTCTTGCAACATGAAAGAGAATGTAGATCATTTTCTGTTCCACTGTCAGAGATTTAAATCAGAAAGGGATCCTTTAGAGTATAATGTTGAAGAGATTCTGAACAGGGAGGATATGAAATTGGTAACAGACATTAAATAGAAAGTGTTGACAGGCATGATTGAAGACATTAGTAAAGGCCCCGTCACACTCAGACAAAGACCTCCAAGACTGCACTGCGTTCTTAAAACTTAAACTACGCAGGAAGAACGGGATGAAATGCAGGAAAAATCGCAGTTTTCAAGTTGGTTCTACGTCCTTAATACGCCCATGTCAGGATGCCACTGCGTCTAACACGCACCAACTACGTTTTGTCGCGCGCTTGATCAGGCATACACCACATCCTTTGCGTTTTTACTACGTTCTTCCCAAGACCTTTGGGACAACACCACGTGCTTAGTGCGCGTTTACCACGTTCTCACTGCGCCCTCCAAGATGTTATAAATTAAAGTCAACTGTCTCTGCGTTCTGATCTCTGCGTTCTGAATTCTTGGTCCGACTCTGTTCAGCAGTTCATCAAACATCTCTGCCGGCATTCTGAGGAAATTAAAGAATGACTGCTGATCCTTCATTCTTAGCTCTGCCATTAGTCTGTCATAGTGGCCAAATTGAAATCGTCCTTCAACCAAAAGCCAAGGGCGCACCCAACAAGATCTAGGTTGCCTTCTATTCTTTCTCCGTCGTATCCTCCTAAATAACACAAGGGCAGCCTGCGCATCAAGCAGAGTTTGGTTGGCTTGGAACAACGCACACTGCAGAAGAACGTTTTGATTATGTGTATTCATCATAAAAGTTGAAACACAAGTGAAAATGTGAGAAATTCGGTGAAGTATTTATACTAAATTGCTTGACGTGACATGGACGCTTTGAGAACTTGCTGCAAACGTAAAACGGACGTGTTAAGCACCGAACGAACGTGTAACAAACCTAATGTTGTCTTATACAACGTGGTATGAACGTACTTTTGCCTTTGCAGAAACGTGGAACGGTCGTGGTGGGTACGCGATTGACGTGGTATGAATGTCGTATGAACGTCGTATGAACGCATTGCAGTCTTTTCCGTCCATACCAGGTTTGTACTACGTCAATGTAGACATATTAGGTTCATGCTCCGTTGGTACTACGTCAATGCCGTTGTTTCCATGTCCTTACTGAGTCCTTACTGCGTCCTTATTCGATCACGTCCTCGCCACGGTTTTTTTGAACATGTTTAAAAATCGTCCACGTCAGCCAAGACCATAAAGATCGCATCACGTTCTTATCGGTTTCTACTGCGTTCCTTCTACGTCATACAAGTTCGTACAACGTCGGTCCGGTTTTACATTGACGCAGTGGGAACTTGGTCTAGTGTGACTGGGGTTTTAGCAAGGAAGGAAGGAACTGACAGATGCACTGATGGAATTCATCAGGAGCACAAAAAGATTTTGAAGTGCAATATAAGTATCATGTGTTTTGTACATAGGGAAATTTACACGTGATTTACTTAAGCACCAAGTGATCATAGGCAGTGATAGAATGCCTTGTAGATATACAACAACAACAACATAACATTTGTTTCATGGAGTATTAAATTACAAGAACTTTTCATGCCTATGGATTCAATTTGGGCATTTCCAACCCAAGGGAAGCCAAAGCCACTCGGAATCAAGGCTAAACTTTGAGCTAAGAATTTGTTCTATTGAAATTGTCATAATACCAAGTTTTGCCGTTATAACGAATATCCTATTAACGCGGGTCTCAGTATTCAAAATTTTCATTTGGGGTGATAAATTGGTAGTTTTACGGTTGGAAGTTTCTTCTCTGTCCCTGGGCATAAAATGGGATTTGCAACCGTAAAATCGACGATTTACTTACCCGAATGGCAATTTTAAGTACAGCTATCCCCATTCTAATGCACTTGTTTGGTTGTTTTGATAAAAATTGTACCATTTTGCACAAAGAGGCAAGCACTGCAAGCTACATGAAACCAAATGCCAGCCAATGGAATGTGACCCAAGGTTATGATATCGAGTTTCTGACCTTATATTTGTCACAAATTTTGACTATCCAATCAGAAGTCACGTTACATACGAAAGTGCATTTGAATGTGATTTGACTTGTTTTTAATAAATACATGGACATTGATCACTGGAAGATTGAGTTGGAATAAATGCAGACTATGGATTATTTGTGTCAAAGAATGTTGGATAAACTTATTTTGCTGTTCACGACAACCCCTATCTTTGGAAACAGTGTAGATCCAGATCAGATGGCTTCTGAAGAAGCCATCTGATCAGCATCTACACTGTTTGGCATTCAGTTTATGAATTTGTGGCAATAAATTACATCAAGTAATTTGATTGGTTGATAGACAGAAATGGGTGTGGCTTAAATGAATATTCAGCAAGAGAAGGGTTGATCCTAAATTACTAGTATTTTTTACAGTATCTTGTAAAGATCTTCGAAAAATATTGTCACTAACCCTTGTTCTGCTGTCAGAACTAAGATATGCTACCGTAAAAATCCTAAAAATTCGGACACCTTGAGGATGTAAATCGGCTAAAATTTTAACAAATTTATTTCACTATCCTGCAAGGAGTCCAAAAGGTGCAAACAGAATGGCAGACAGTGTAGACCCTGATCCGACTGCTGTCTGATCTTGGTCTCTGCACTGTTTGGTTGGCCTATCTGTCCCATTAATTAGGATCATTACAATATAATATAATACATTCCTTTGGAAACTTTTATTCCAGATCAGAGAAGCCATCTGATCTGGATCCTGGCTGTGATTTAATTGGTGATCTTTTCAGAATAAATTACACAAGTAAGTTGATTGGTTGATAGTCATAAGTGGGTGTGGCAAAATTAACTTATCCAGCAGGACAAGGCTTAATGGTTTAAGAACTGTAAAAATGGGTTCTGTAGTAGCTGGGAAAACATTGTTTACCCAAATCAGACTAACAAGTAAGCTTTTGTGGTTACTTTTGAAGTACCTGTCGGGATTTAAAAGTCTCAATGGGTCTAATCAGGAAATGCATAACGAAAACACGCCTATATAATTCTGATCCCCTTGAAACCCACTTTTATATAGTAAAACTGGGGTTTACAGGGGTCAACCTTATTTTTTTTTATCTCTGTTCTAAAATATAGATTGTTGGTACTTGTTAGAACTGCCTCGATGAGGCGGTTCTAACGTGTACCCACAATATATATTTTGAGCAGAAATAAGAAAAATATTACAATTTTTCATCTGAAAATTTTCGTTTTTTCAGTTGCATAATTTACAGTGTATAGGCATGTTTTCTTAACATTTATTCATCATCATTATCATATTACATCTCATCTGTATATAGAAGACCATCAGTTATTGTTTCATTTTTTCTCCACTTTCCTTCAGTAGCAAGGATGTTAGCCATTATTCTGCTGTTCACGGCAACACCTGCCTTTACAAAGAGTGTAGATCCAGATAAGATGGCTTGGATCTGCACTGTTTGCCGTTCAGTTTGCGAATTTGAATGTATAAATTACATCAAGTAACTTGATTGGTTGAATTGTAAATGGGTGTGGCTGAATTAACCCTTAAACCACGAGAAAATCTACATCTGAATATGTTGTCTGCTGAATCTTCTTGCAAACTTTTTAAAAATATTTTTGCATATGGGCAAACAGTGTGAACCCAGATCAGACTGCGCCTAGATGAGTTTTAAATGAGTTTTAAAGTAACCGGCAGATGACAAAGCAGACGACAATTGGCATGATTGGCATTTTATGGTTTAATTATGCAGGGGGATAAAGGCTAAACTCACATTATGGGTAATGATTAGACCTGACCTAGTGTCCACCATTTCAACAAGGGATAAGACTTTTTGGGGCTCCCAAGTTTGCTTTTGTACAAATGAATAACCCCTGGAAAAAGGGATCTACTCTTAAAGGAAAGAATATCCTCCTCAGGTGCAATCATTTCCTTTAAATGTTGGGGTGGTTTGTTGAGGTGAGGTGTATCTTGCGTCACTGGGGTGTCCAACTGATATTGGCTTGCAGTAGGACAAAACCTGTTGTCCTTGCAGCAGGTAAAGGTAGACCGGGAATGTTGTTATTTCTTCTATTTCTACACTACCATTCATTATCCTCTCTCCTCTGTCCCTCACTTTCATCTATCTCTTCTAACTCGTCTCCCTTTCTCTGGGAGACGACACAAAATGACCCTCAAGGGTTGATGTGTTGTTAAACCCAAAGCAGCCAATCAGTTCATTATGCCCCCAACTTTAAAAAAGTTGGGGGGCATATTGCTTCTGGCTTGTCTGTCCGTTCGTCCGTTAGTCCGTTAGTCCGTTCGTACGTCACGCCTTCTTGTGCATAGCATATCTTTAGAACCGTGTATGCTAGTGTTTTGAAATTTCATATATGGGTTCCTCATGAAAAAATAGTTGACCCGTATTTTTTTTCTTGTCCAAATTATCTCCCCTTCTTGAATTATTTCCCCTTTAATTAAATAACATAGAATTCTCGTTAAGAGTTTCATTGATGATACTTGGTACATGCTTGGAACTAGGAGTGAAATTTTTATGCAGGCATCCATGTTTGACCTTGACCTAGATTTCATGGTTTGGTGACTTTGCGCCTCCACAGGCGCGACATAGCCTTCGGGGGAATTCTTGTTGTATGTTTTTGAGTCTTTAACAATATTTGTTGAATATTTTGCCATCTAAGGACAAGCAAAGGTTGGGGGCATTGTGTTTTACAAACACCATTTCTAGTTTAAAAGTAGATTGTTATTGATAAAGGAGAGCTCCAAATGGAGACAAAAGATATTTTCTATACCTCCATATATTAAAGTTGGCATAGCAAAGATAATTATAAGGGGTGATGCTGTTAGAAACAAACTATGTGGGTACATGTTGAAATAGTCTCATTTAGGGGATTCTTTTAAGTACCCACAACATTATAATAGGAATGAATTTCGTTTTTGTGGATTTTATCAATGTGTAAACTCCGGTGAGTCACTCACAAACTGCATGAAGCCCTGCTGAGTTTGTGAATGAGTCGCCGGAGTTTACACATCGATAAAATAAAAAAAATGATAATTCATTCCTTATAATTCCAATTTTCTCACCGAAATCCTAAAATCATCACCAAAATTTTAGGAATTCTTTCAAAAGCGTAAGTACAAACTTACCATCGGCTACAGCGGATTATTATTCCATTAGCAGCTGCCATCTTTGAAAGAAACCCAAGCAAAAAACATTAGTCTTACAATTCAGTTGATTTGTTTTTAGCTCACCGTCACGTAGTGACGAGGTGAGCTTATGGGATCACTTTTCGTCCGTCGTGCGTCCGTGCGTCCGTAAACAATTTCTTTAAACGACATCTCCTCCTAAACCACTGATCGGATTTTGACCAAACTTCACAGGAATGATCCTTAGGTGGTCCCCTTTCAAAGTTGTTCAAATGGTTCCGGTCCGTTGCACATCTTGGTTTTTGGGGCCAAAAATAGACTTTTTTCACCAAAAACTTAAAAAATCTTCTTCTCTGAAACCACAAGGCCCAGGTCTTTGATATTTGGTATGAAGCTTCATCTAGTGGACCCCTACCAAGATTGTTCAAATTAAAGTGCTCGGGCCAAAAATGCCCCCGCTCCGGGGCCCTTTGGTTTTACAGGGGCTTATATAGGGACAATCTTTAAAAATCATCTTCTCTGAAACCGTAAGGCACAGGTCTTTGAAATTTGGTCTGAAGCTTCATCTAGTGGACCCCTACCAAGATTGTTCAAATTATAGTGCTGGGGCCAAAAATGCCCCCGTTCCGGGGCCCTTTGGTTTTACATGGGCTTATATAGGGAAGATCTTTAAAAATCTTCTTCTCTGAAACCCTAAGGCCCAGGTCTTTGATATTTGGTATGAAGCTTCATCTAGTGGACCCCTACGAAGATTGTTCAAATTATAGTGCTCGGGCCAAAAATGTCCCCGCTCCGGGGCCCTTTGGTTTTACATGGGCTTATATAGGGAAAATCTTTAAAAATCTTCTTCTCTGAAACCGTAAGGCCCAGGTCTTTGATATTTGGTCTGAAGCTTCATCTAGTGGACCCCTACCAAGATTGTTCAAATTATAGTGCTGGGGCCAAAAATGCCCCCGCTCCGGGGCCCTTTGGTTTTACATGGGCTTATATAGGGAAAATCTTTAAAAATCTTCTTCTCTGAAACCGTAAGGCCCAGGTCTTTGATATTTGGTCTGAAGCTTCATCTAGTGGACCCCTACCAAGATTGTTCAAATTATAGTGCTAGGGCCAAAAATGCCCCCGCCCTGGGCCCCTTTGATTTTACAAAGGCTAATATAGGGAAAACATTTAAAAATCTTCTTCTGAAACCGCAAGGCCCAGGTCTTTGATCTTTGGTATGAAGCTTCAACTAGTGGACCCCTACCAAGATTTTTCAAATTATAGTGCTGGGGCCAAAAATGCCCCCGCTCCGGGGCCCTTTGGTTTTACATGGGCTTATATAGGGAAGATCTTTAAAAATCTTCTTCTCTGAAACCCTAAGGCCCATGTCTTTGATATTTGGTATGAAGCTTCATCTAGTGGACCCCTACCAAGTTTGTTCAAATTATAGTGCTGGGGCCAAAAATGCCCCCGCCCCTGGGCCCTTTGGTTTTACATGGGCTTATATAGGGAAAATCTTTAAAAATCTTCTTCTCTGAAACCGCAAGGCCCAGGTCTTTGATATTTGGTATGAAGCTTCATCTAGTGGACCCCTACCAAGATTGTTCAAATTATAGTGCTGGGGCCAAAAATGCCCCCGCTCCGGGCCCTTTGGTTTAACATGGGCTTACATAGGGAAAACCTTTTAAAATTTTCTTCTCTGAAACCGCAAGGCCCTGATCTTTGATATTTGATATGAAGCTTCATCTAGTGGACCCCCACCAAGATTGTTCAAATTATAGTGCTGGGGCCAAAAATGCCCCCGCTCCGGGTCCCTTGGGTTTTACATGGGCTTATATAGGGAAGATCTTTAAAAATCTTCTTCTCTGAAACCGTAAGGCCCAGGTCTTTGATATTTGGTTTGAAGCTTCATCTAGTGGACCCCTACGAAGATTGTTCAAATTATAGTGCTGGGGCCAATGAATGCCCCCGCCCAGGGGCCCTTTTGTTTCACGTGGGCTTATATAGGGAAAATCTTACAAAATCTTCTTCTCTGAAACCGCAAGGCCCAGGTCTTTGATATTTGGTATGAAGCTTCATCTAGTGGACCCCTACCAAGATTGTTCAAATTATAGTGCTGGGGCCAAAAATGCCCCTGCTCCGGGGCCCTTTGGTTTTACATGGGCTTACATAGGGAAAATCTTTTAAAATTTTCTTCTCTGAAACCGCAAGGCCCAGGTCTTTGATATTTGGTATGAAGCTTCACCTAGTGGACCCCTACCAAGATTGTTCAAATTATAGCCCTGGGGCCAAAAATGCCCCCCATCCCGGGGCCCTTTGATTTTACATGTGCTTATATAGGGAAAATCGTTAAAAATCTTCTTCTCTAAAACCGCTAGGCCCAAGTCTTTGATATTTGGTATGTAGATTCACCTAGTGGACCCCTACCAAGATTGTTCAAATTATAGTGCTGGGGCAAAAAATGCCCCCGCTCTTGGGCCCTTTGGTTTTACATGGGCTTATATAGCGAAAATCTTTAAAAATTTTCTTTTCTGAAACCGTTGGGCCCATGTCTTTGATATTTGGTATGAAGCTTCACCCCACAAGGCCCAGGTTCCCCCCCCCCCCCACCACGCCCCGGGGCCTTTTGGTTTTACATGGGCTTATACAGGGAAAATCTTAAAAAAACTTCTTCTCTGAAACCACAAGGCCCAGGTCTTTGATATTTGGTATGAAGCTTCACCTAGTGGACCCCAACCATGGTTGTTCAAATTAAAGCCCTTGGGTCAAAAATGCTCCCGCTCCGGGGCCCTTTGGTTTTACATAGACTTATATATGGAAAATCTTGAAAAATCTTCTTCTCTGAAACCGCAAGGCCAAGGTCTTTGATATTTGGTATGAAGCTTCACCTAGTGGACCCCAACCATGGTTGTTCAAATTAAAGCCCTTGGGTCAAAAATGCCCCCGCTCTGGGGCCCTTTGGTTTTACATGGGCTTATATAGGGAAAATCTTTAAAAATTTTCTTCTCTGAAACCGTAATGCCCTTGTCTTTGATATTTGGTATGACGCTTCACCCCACAAGGCCCAGGTGTACCCCCCCCCCCCCCCCCCAACCCTTTGGTTTTACATGTGCTTATATAGGGAAAATCTTTAAAAATCTTCTTCTCTTAAACCTCAAGGCCCAAATCTTTGATATTTGGTATGAAGCTTCACCTAGTGGACCCCTACCAAGGTTGTTCAAATTATAGCCCTAGGGCCAAAAATGCCCCCGCTCTGGGGCACTTTGGTTTTACATAGACTTATATATGGAAAATCTTGAAAAATCTTTTTCTCTGAAACCGCAATGCCCAGGTCTTTGATATTTGGTATGAGGCTTCATGTAGTGAACCCCTGCCAAGATTGTTCAAATTATAGTGCTGGGGCCAAAAATGCCCCCGCCCCGGGGCCCTTTGGTTTTACATGGGCTTATATAGGGAAAATCTTTAAAAATCTTCTTCTCTGAAACCACAAGGCCCAGGTCTTTGATGTTTGGTATGAAGCTTCATCTAGTGGACCCCTACCAAGATTGTTCAAATTAAAGTGCTGGGGCCAAAAATGCCCCCGCCCCGGGGCCTTTTGGTTTAACAGGGGCTTATATAGGGAAAATCTTTAAAAATCTTTTTCTCTGAAACCGCTAGGCCCAGGTCTTTGATATTTGGTATGAAGCTTTACCTAGTGGACCCCTGCCAAATTTGTTCATATTATAGTGCTGGGGCCAAAATGCCCCCGCTCTGGGGCCCTTTGGTTTTACATGGGCTTTTATAGGGAAAAATGTTTAAAAATTTTCTACTCTGAAACTGTAAGGCCCATGTCTTTGATATTTGGTATGAAGCTTCACCCCACAAGGCCCAGGCCCTGGGGCCAAAAATGCCCCCACCCCGGGGCCTTTTGGTTTTACATAGACTTATATAGGGAAAATCTTTAAAAATTTTCTTCTGAAACTGTTAGGCCCATGTTTTTGATATTTGGTATGAAGCTTCACCCCACAAGGCCCAGTTACCCCCCCCCCCCCCC